>CM053590.1:204993661-205029792 GCA_028646515.1 Pseudochirops corinnae | reverse complement strand
CTATCTCCATACTGAGAAAAGTCTCATGAGTTACAATGATCGTTTTTCCATGTAGGAATGTAAATAGTTCAACTTTAATTAGTTCCTTATGATTTCTTTTTCCTATTTACCTTCTCATGCTTGTCTTGCTTCTTGTATTTGAAAGTCAAGTTTTCTGTTCAGCTCTGTTTTTTTCATCAAGAATGCTTGAAAATCCTCTATTTCACTGAATGACCATATTTTCCCCTGAAGCATTATACTCAGTTTTGCTGGGTAGGTGATTTCTTGGTTTTAATCCTAGCTCCTTTGGCCTCTGGAATATCATTCCAAGCCCTTCGATCCATTAATGTAGAAGCTGCTAGATCTTGTGTTATCCTAATTGTGTTTCCACAATACTCAAATTGTTTCTTTTTGGCAGCTTATAGTATTTTATCCTTGACCTGGGAGCTCTGGAACCTGGCTGTGATCTTCCTAGGAGTTTTATTTTTGGGATCTTTTTCAAGAGGCGATTAGTGAATTCCTATTTTGCTCTCTGGTTCTAGAATATTAGGGCAATTTTCCTTGAGAATTTCTTGAAAGACGATTTTTTTTAGCTCATGATTTTTTTTCATCATGGCTTTCAGGTAGTCCAGTAATTTTTAATTATCTCTCCTGGATCTGTTGTCTAGGTCAGTGGTTTTTCCAGTGAGATATTTCACATTGCCTTCTATTCTTTCATTTATTTGGATCTGTTTAATAGTATCTTGATTTCTCATGAAGTCATTAACTTCCATTTGCTCCAATCTAATTTTGAAAGAATCATTCTCTTTACTGAGTTTTTAAAATTCCTTTTCCATCTGGGCAATTCATCTTTTTAAGGCATTCTTCTCCTCATTGGCTTTTTGGACCTCTTTTGCCATTTGAGTTAGTCTATTTTCTTTTTTCGTCATTATTTTTTTGGGTCTCCTTTAGCAGGCTGTTGACTTGCTTTTCATGATTTTCTTGCATCGTTCTTACTTCTCTTCCCAATTTTTCCTCCACTTCTCTTACTTGATTTTCAGAATCCTTCTTGAGCTCCTCAGTGGCCTATAACCAGTTCATATTTTTCTTGGAAGCTTTTGATGCAGGAATTTTGGATTTGGTGTCTTCTTCTGGTTCCATGTTTTGATCCTTTTTGTCTCCAAAAAAGGATTCTATGGTCTGTGCCCCTTCTACTTGCTCATCTTGGCAGCCAATTACTTAACTTTTGAGGTCTTTTCCATGGTAGAGCTCTGCTTCCAGATGGAGAGTACTATGTCCCAAATTGCTGGGGTTTTCACAGTTGCCAGAGCTATGAAGATGGTGCCCTCTCTACAGCCACCATACATTCTGGCAGCTAGCATTCCTCATCCCAGGACCACCACCCAAGACTGCAATCCAGATCCAAGCAGGTCCAAATGAGAAGTTAGGAATCCGCCACAGCTGCTGGTGATCCACTCTCCTGAAGTCTACTACTGCTGGTCTGTGCCACCCTGGGTCTGGGCCCATGTGGTTTATGTGGGACTGCTCAGCCCCCAGCCCAGTGTGATAGACCCTTCCTGTTGGTCTGCCAGGCCGCCTTCAGTGGGAGATTTGTTTCTCTCTGTCACTTTGTGGGTTTTGTTGCTCTAAAAGCTCATATTTTACAGGTATTGGAGGTGGTTGGTGCAGGAGCTCACACAAGTTCCTGCTTTTACTTCACCATCTTCCATCCTGAATTTTTCAACAATAATCTTAATACATGTCTTATTTTGGTGATGTATTGGTTTCCCCGTTAAAATGTAATCTTTTTTTTTTCCCATTTTTCCAAGGACAAGAAGTATGCTAGTGATAAGTACAAAGATATCTACACAGAGTTGAGTATTGTGAAGGCCAAGGCAGACTGTGATATCAGCAGGTTGAAAGAGCAGCTAAAAGCAGCCACAGAAGCACTGGGTGAAAAGTCTCCTGAAAATACTACAGTGTCGGGATACGGTTGGTTTCCTTTAGCTTTCCTTTTTTTCTTACTTCTTATGCCCTCATGAATACACGCCAAATTACACTAACTTGTGGATGCTATTGCGATCATGAATATGTATTGGCTCCTTAGAAGCTGAAGCTTATTTCCATGTTGTCATTATTAAAAATATTGTCATAATCACCATCATTACATGCTTTATTTGGTATAGTGTAAAAAGAAAGAAGAGTTGAATGTAAAGTGTTCATTCCCACATCAGGATATGTGGCAAAGAAAGGAATGTGACATGATGCTGGGAAAATCTGTCTCACGGCTTTTGGTATCTCATCAAACTTTATGGTAATGTTTAACAGAAGTACTATAAATATCACCCCCATAGAGACAAAAGAAAGGAAGACTGTTAGGAGTGAATGCTACACTCAGGTGTATTCTCACATACAGAGAATTTAAGGGAAATAGCTTGGGATGCTGTGGACGTGATAAGCAACAATAGGAAAGGAAATTGAATGTACTTAATAGACATGATGTGGGTTTCGTTCCTTGAATCAAGCAGTCTGTATACAGTTAAACCATTGACATTTTACAGAAAAGATTAAAATTAATGCCAGACTAAAAGAAAATGAGAAAACAGTGCATATGTAATGAGAATGGCTCCAACCTATTTAAATGCGTTATTGCTACTGAAAAATTGATTTTGTAGAAAAGTTTAGCAGACATAAACCACTGCAGTAACGAGACAAAAGCAGCCTAGAAACTGTTTCAGTCAGAAACCACTCTGTTTGCCAAGAGCAACAGAATATAAAACTGTTTGTACTACCGAAGAGTATAATGTCATTGTCGTATAGATGAGAAGTTTGGAAAGCAGATTACAAGCCTGGCACAGAGGCACAGTATTAGTGATGGGGCGGGGCGGGGTGGGGTGCCTTCATTATCTAGACATCTGCTGGAGCTTTATTTCTACTAAAAACAGAGTCACTGGTAACTTCTTGACTTGCCTTAAAGGTAATTTCATCCTTGAGAAGACAGAAGAACCAACAAGGAGAAATTCTAATCTGGATATGGGTTCTCAGGAGCATGGAGGGAATTGATTGCTGGGGTAGAAACGATGTGAACTCTGAAGGAATGACCACTCATTCCTAGACTTTGTAATTAGAGCAGAAATCCTGCTATAGCCTGACACATACTTTCTAGATTTTGGGAAAGCAAATTTCAGATGGGTCAGAAGAAAGATAGGTATGATCCTATGGGAGAAAATGCTTTAAGAGAAGTTAGCCCAGGAGAGATAAGAGATACTCAAGAATGAAATTCCAAAGAAACAAGGAGAAAGGATTGCAACAAAAAAACAAACAAAAGAAACAAATGGAAAAAATTGCACTGAAGAGACTGATATGGATGCACAAAGAACTTATTAGCTGAGTTAGATTTTTTAAAGAAATACATAGAAGATGGCGGCCAAGCCAGACAACAGAAAATGAATATTAAACTGTGGCATGATCCTGTAAAAATGGTACTAGGAATGCTAAAATTCAGAAAGAGGGGAGACTGAGAGAAGCTATGATTTTTTTAAAGCTATACTGGGAGAAAGAAAGAGAATTAAAGGAAGGATAGTTCCTCTTTATGCCGTGATGGATGATGATAAATTGATAGAAGACAGCTCAATTATTATTTTCTTTATCTTCTCTGCAAAGGAGAGTGACATTTTAGCCATCAGTCAACAAGCATTTGTTTACTACTTACAGATACAAGAAAAGACAATTTTTATTTTGTTTTTGATAACACTTTGGAGATATAGTCCCTAAAACAGAATTACTGTGTCAAAGATATAATTATATTTCACTTGGAGTCAAAAGATACAGGTTCAAGTTGTGGACCTACTGCTTGCTAAGTTTATGACCATTACTTAACCTCTCTGAGCCTCAGTTTCTCCATCTGTAAAACTGAGGTAAAATCCTAGGACCACTTCACCTCAGAGGGTTGTTGTGGGGGAAATAACTTTGTAAAATGCCATTATCTTCACAAAATCACATTGTTAAAGTGTTTTGTGTTAATTCAATTGAAGTTACATAAATATTAATAAATTGTAATTGTTTCTAGCGGCATTTCTTAAGTCTTATCAAAGATGGTCATACAAATTTAATTCAGCATAAATGAGCACCCTAACTCCTCACTATTTCCCTTACCCGCACGCATAATTATGCCAAAAAATGTTTTGCCATTTTTGTAAGTTATCGGCTGTAAAGACTTATAGAAAGAAAAAGTTAATGGTTCTGTTTGTTTGGTTTTTTTCAGATATCATGAAATCTAAAAGCAATCCTGACTTTCTGAAGAAAGACAGATCCAGTGTTAGCCGTCAGTTAAGGAATATCAGGTCAAAGGTGAGTCTTATTTTTTAAAGACTTCAGCGATACAGAAGAATTCAGCTGCAGGTGCAGTTTAGAGGCAGCCAAAATAGAAACAGTCATTAATTTCCAGAAATGAACTTTAATTCCACAGAGCTTATGCCAGTTGCAGAATTACTTATTACGTGTTGAGTGTATTTACTACAAGAATTTTAATAAGGATCAGCTTTCTTTCTCAGAGATGAAATTATCGTGAAGAGGCCAGAACTGAGAAGTAGAATTTCTAGCTAGTTCCACTTTCTACTTCTGAAACCAATGTCATCCAAGCTTCCGTGTTGTCTGATATTGCTTTGACTCCTGTCACGTACTGTCATTCGTGTCTCCATATCTTAGTATTGATGGCTTTTGGAGAAAGCCTGGGCATGTGGGAAAGCTGTACTTCTCCTCTCCTTTGGGTATCTGTGGGTGAACGAAGATGCTCTTCGCCCATCGTGCTGAGGACTGGAATTGTTTCCTTTTATTCCATGGGATGCAGCCCCGGGGAATTATCTAAAGTGTGTCCATGCTTGTTGTGGGGCCTGTGGGTGGAGGGTGGATCATCACGAACACTGTTGCATTTAGGATTTATGTGCTTTTTGTTGTTTTATTTTTGCTCTTTCCCCTGACAGTCCGTAATTGAGCAGGTCTCATGGGATAACTGAAACGAGCCAGATTCCAGGTTCCCTGTCATGTAGGTAAACAACCCACACCAACCAACCAACCTGACTCCCTGCAGGGAGCGACACACTCTGCATGCACTACTCATACCTCCATGTCAAGCTGTAATCTTTTTCCTTATTTTATTATCATTCTTTTTAATGGATCATCTCTCCCACTCCAGAATCTACGTGGAAAACCACATAAAGTCTCTTTGCACCTTCCCTGGCAAGTTCCTCACATTTTGCTATACTCATTGCAATCTCTAAAGGGGACACCTTGCCCAGGGAGTCAATACACCTTCACCTTGTTGACTTTGAAGAATAGCAGGCTCTTTGTGAAGCCAGCTTCTCATGGGTGGGCAGGATGTGTTGTATGAAAGGGCTACGGTGGCACCTGTGGGAACAGCCAAGCATGCATGCTGAATGACCGGTGCATGTCCCCAACTAAACTTGCTACATCATGCACAGATATATTTTTAAAGAAAAAAAAAGACATTTGCAAGGAGAAAGAGTTCACCAAGTGTTGATTTCTCTTAATATGGAAAAGCTGAGATTTATCAAGTACCTACCCAGATAACATGAAAAAGTCAAAGACAGTAGTCACCACCATGCTTTATAAAACCGACCACTCCCTGTTCCCTTGACAGTGACATGCTCTATGATCCACATTTCCTCAGTTAACCTAGTAGATATTTGCTGTTGTGTGTGTTGGCGGTTTGTATTTTATCCAGTTGCTGAATGTCAGTGCTATAAAATAATGCAAAGATTGGACAAACATCGATTGTAGCTTCTCTGCTTAGGTAAGCTGTTTAATGGGGAAAAGTTACCAATGCCAATATGAGGAGGAAGTAATTTTGAATGGATTTAATATTTTTTCCCTTTTTTGGTGCTTTTAAGTGTTTTATCAAAATGGAATTTTCCTGAGGCTTTTCTTTTTTAACAGTCTTTAGTGGAAACAAGGGAAGGATTTTGGTCAGGAGAGAGAATAAAGGGCTTCAAATACTGAATAAGAAGATTTCCACCATATGTTGGATTGTGAATGAAGAGAGAAGTAGTTGAGAACATGTACTTTATAAGTAAGCTACTTTTCAGCCAAATTCCCCTACCTAGTTAAAAGGTAACAGGATCCAAAAGAGATGATCTTTTATGGTCAGTGGAACAATAAGTATACTATATAGCAAGATAGGGGAGGATTAAGTTAATTTTTATTTAAAGGAATACTGTTCACCTAGAAGCATCTAAATATGATTTATAGCTTTTTGACCTTTAAATCTTATATATAAAAATTCAATAGTCCCATCCCTTACAGAGCTTACAGTCTATTTGGGGGCAGAAAACATTCACAGATAAGCATATATACCATGTGTGTGTATGTATAAAGAATTATTTATACAAAAGTTTATAAGAAAATCTACAAAAACACAATGGGGTGGATTAACAACCAAGAGAATGAGAAAAGGAATCTTGAAGGTGGCTCTTAACCTGAACCTCAAAAGGTTCCAAGAGGAAATGAAGAAGGGAGCACATTCCAAGGATGGGGAGCACAGCCTATATAAAACCTAGAGATGGGAGCTGCAGGGTAACGTATGGGTATCAGCAAGTATGCCAGTTTGAGCTTATTTGGAGTGCATTAGGGTAGCAGTAATTCACAGCTGGCCTAGAAAGTTAAGCTGGAAGAAGACTGTGAAGGACTTTAAGTGCCAAACAAAAGGGGATGTATTTTGTCCTATGGAAAATAGAGTTACTGGTCCTTTTGAGTAGGAGAGTGCCATAGAGCTGAGCTTTGTGCATCTGTGTGGAAGATGGGCTGTAGAAAGACTGGACACAGGCAACCTCTTAGGAAGCTTTGGTAATAAATAATCTAACAACAATCACTATGCTGTGAACAGGAAGAAACGGACAGAAAGGAGAGATGCTGAGAAGGAAAAGACCAGACCTGGCTGCTGAATAAATACGGCAGATGAGGAAGGAGAGAAGAAGCAGCCAGGGCTGTGCAGTTTGTAAGCCTTACTGAGCAGAAGCATGGCGGTGCCCTCAGTAGAAAAAGGGAAGTTTCATATTTGGGATACCTGTGAGACACTGAGGTGGACCCTGAAACTTTCCTTGTTCAGTTGAGGTGGAAAGGACCCTCAGAAGGAATTCAGTCTAACCCCCTCATTGTATAGATCAGAAAACTGGGACCTAACACGGTGAAGGTACTTCCCCACAGTCCCCTGGGCAGGGAGAGTCAGAGGTGGGTCTGATGCCAGAGTCACTGCTTCTTCTGTTCTACTCTGCTGATGACATCAAGCAGAAACCATTGAAGATGAGGAACTGGAGCTCAGCCAGAGCTGGAGATGCAGACACTGATAACATTTGCATAGAGATGATAAAGGAGTCCAGGGGAGCTGATGGGCCACCCAAGAAAATGCAGAGGGAGCAAAGGAGAGGGCCCAGAGTAGAAGCCAAAGGCTATTCCCACACCTTAGATGTGACGTATGAAGGATTAACCTGTAAAGAAGACTAAGAAGGATCTGACCAGTAGGAAGAGAACCAGGACAGAAGAGTGTTCTGAAAATCTAGGGAGGAGAGGAAATCTAGAAGAAGGTGGTGATCAGCACTAGCTAGTGCTGAGAGACCAGGAAGAATTAGGACTAAGAAAAGGCCATTAGATCTAACAGTTAAGAGAGGGGCAGCTTCTATTGAATCATCCCCCAGGAACCAGACAAAGGTTTGAAAGATGAATGGGAGGTGAGAAAGTAGAGCTGAGTTTGAAGACCTTTTTCAAGGAATTCTGATTTATAAAAAGGAGAGGAGATGTAGGACAATAAACAGCCTGTGGGAATAGTTCTCTCCTTTCTTTTGTGCCGACTCTTCCTGATCCCATTTGGGGTTTTCTTGGCAAAGATACTGAAGTGATTTGCCATTTCTTTCTCCAGTTCATTTTACAAATGAGGAAACTGAGGCAAACAGGATTTAAGTGACTTGCCCAGGGTCACCCAGCTAGTAAGTGTCTGAGGCTGGATTTGAACTCAGGAAGACTCATCTTCCTGACTCCAGTACTGGCATTCCATCCACTCACTGCACCTTCTAGCTACCTGTGGGGAGAGTAGGGTCAATATTTTTTAAGGAGAGAAATTTGAGCATGTTTGTAAGGAGCAAGAAAAGATAAGGGAAGAATGGATAGGGAAAGTGGATAAAGAATGAAAGTACTAGAAAATGAAATGATTGAAGGGGCGTGCCTCTGAAGAGTATGGTTGGGAATGTGAGGTCAAGGGGGTCAAGTAAAGGTGTTGGTGAGGAAAAGAGCCACCCAGCCCCATCCTCTGAGACTGCATCACAGGAGAGGATGTGGAGATGATTTAAAGTGGAGGACTGGAGAGAAGAGGAAGCTAGTTCATAGTCTCCTTAGGTCCTAAGCTGAGAAGGAAGGAGAGAGCTGGTCTCACATGTAGGACACAGACGTCTCCCATGACACAAAATCCATAGTCCATTCTCTTTCTCATATAGATCCAAAATCTGCCTCTTTGTAACTTAGTCATAGAATGTTGCTACTAAAATCAATCTCCTAAGTCATTTAGCCCAACTTTTTTTTTTTTTTAACAAATGAAGGAACTCAGTCCCAGAAAAACTAGGTGATTCACCCAAGGGAACAGAGAGCCAGGACTGTAGAGCTCAGGTCATTCCCTGCATCACTCTGTGTCTGCCATCCACTGGTGCCAGTCCTCTGTCCTTGGGAGCTGTGTGTGTTTGTAATGGTTTTACGGTGTGTATCCTGGAGCATCATCCCCATCTACCTAGGTTATATGGAGTAAATCAGTTCTGCTTCTTCCTCTTTCCACCTTGGGTACGGGTATTTCTACACCCATCAGTGCTCATCTTCTTCCCCTTGTGCCTTTGGAACAAAGCATCCCTTGTAGTTGTTTTGTTTTGACCACAAAGCTCGTCTGACCAAGTCTTTTCTTATATTCAACTTAAAACACCTTCCCAAAAGGCATTTCTGTATTCACATAACAAAAAAAAAGAGGATTCCTTGGGAAACTGTGAATCTCTTTCTTCCTGCTTGCTTTTAAACAGAAGTATGTAATATTTGTGTTACGGCTTCTAGGTGGCGCAGAATGGTGGATAGAACGTGCTGGGCCTGGAGTCAGGAATCTGAGTTCAAATTCGGCCTCAGACACTACCTGTGGGACCCTGGGCGAGTCATTTAACTTGTTTGCTTCAGTTTCTTTTGTCTGTAAAATGGGAATAATCATAGCACTTACCTCCCAGGGTTGTTGTGAGGATCAAATGAGATAAAAAGTAAAGTGCTTCGCATAGTACCTGGCACATAGAAGGTCTGTATTCATGTTGTTATTACTATTATTTCTTGTCTCTGAATTTTCAAAAATGCCTCAATGGCCCCTTTATTTTTAGCGTCCCTCTTGTCCCCATGTGACATTCGCTTCCCCTTCCTCTACCCCCAAATCCTAAAAACAGAAGGAAGGGGAAACACTGTGTAACAAAGAAGCATAACTAATCTACACAGTGGCCATGACCAAAAGTGTTGTCTTCCTGCATCTTATATCCAGCACCTGTCAGAGGGTCACGCGCTTCACTGATATTGATAGGTCGTGTAGAGATGTGTGCACTGCACGGATCAGAGGTCTCAAGTTTTTCAAAGTTGTTTCTTTACAACCTTTCTGCCCTTGAATAAATTGTTCCATGAGTTCTGCTCACTCGATTCTGTGTCACATCCCACATCTTAATGAGCTTCTGTTTACTTATGAAAATGTCACGTGTGGTTTATTACCCATGTTCTGGGCACGTAGACATGCTGTTCTTCTCTGTTCTTTTCCTTTGAATTACCAAGCACTTACTCTGCTTTGTCCTATGTTATACCTACTGACCTCTATGGTTTTCTCATTTTATAGTTTCATATGGACATTTTTCTTCTTTCCCCTTTATTTATTCTTGGTTTGAATCCTTTTGGGGCAGGTTGGCGAGGGTCAGGTCAAATTCATTCTTCCCATGACTCAGGTTAGCTGTCATTTGGATATCTGAAGCCACGGTCCAGAAAACTAATTCCTGTTCTTTAAGATCAACATAATGGATTGTTCATTTCCTAGAGCCTCTTTTTTCTTTCAGGAGCCTAACCTTCTTCTGGGGAAATAGATGAAAACATCAGGAGCCCCTGGGTCTTTTGGCTTCCTGCTGCCTACTGTTTCATTCCATCTCTAGAAATACATTTTAGGTTTACTGTCATTATTTCCACCTTAGTCAGCAAGAGGATAGCTGTCTTAAGTTTGGGACAGGGTTTGGTAAGTCTGCCCTGTCTCAGAGATAACTCCAAAAAGACACCACTCCCTCCTAAGGCTCCAAGTCAAGGCTCCATGTGACTGTCTCTGGAACCCTCATCAGCGAGTCAGTAATCATCCTAACACTTCTCTTCTTCCTGGTATCTGTAACAGATTTCCTTGCACTTACAAATCTTCCATATTGCCCTTTGTAGTACTTGAAGTGGCCACTTCAAGTTCTAATTTCAGCCTCAGATCAGCTGAATGACTCCAGTGCTTAAATTTTTAGCATTCTAAAATTCACCAAGCTCTTAAGGACAAATTATCTAGAGTACTAGAACTACCTTTGGTATCATTGCCAGATTTAGTTATGTGAAATAAGTCAGTTAATGGACATGCTTTATTAACAGACCAGTAAGTTCTAGCTCACAGGTCTGAAATCCTGGTGTTTGATGGAAACTAATCACGAAATGAAGTATACTGTTATATTTTCCTTAATATAAACATTTGTAAAACTTATGAAAAACAGTAGGGGAATTAAGATGAAAATAAAGAATATAGTCTGTCGGTAGCTGTTGATATGGGTTCAGGCAGACAACTTTTTGGAACTAGACATGTCATGCTCTACCTACGACTCACAAAGTGATACTCATCTGTGCCACCTGTGTCACCAAGATCTCTGTATCTCAGTGAGAGATTATCACAAGCTGTGAAAGTATGCTTCACCTTTAAGTATTAAATGCATGAGTTAGTAATGTTAAAAGAAAAAATAGGCTATATCATAAGTCAGAAACTTTAGCAACTTGGCGCAAATGGGAACAGTTTTTGTGGTTTCCCCAGTAATGACAACAGGACACGTTGGGTAATTTCTGTAGTCTCAGAAGAACTTTCTAGTAAACAGTGGCAATGGTTTTTGTTTTTTTTAATATTGACTGAAGTTTGAGGTATGGTCATGGGGACAGAATGTAATGTATCCATGAACCTACCTGGCATAAATGGAGAATCAAACCTGTGACTTTGGGTTTATTAACAAACAATAATAGAATATGAAGAGAAAAAGGAAAGAGCAACTTACCCCAGAAAATTGTAGGTTTTTTACCTAAATCTTCTTATTTGGATTCTGAAATGACATATACTGCAGCAGACCACAGGAGTATTGAGTGAGGAAGCCGCACAGTAAAAGAGACCAGGCATTTTTGCAGTCCACAACGTATCACTGGTGATTTACTAACTGTTCCTCCTTCCTGCTTCTCTACTTCAGTGTAGAAAAAACTGCTAGAGCCTGGAAAAAAAAAATGTCCCCTCAAAGCTGTTTGCTGTGCATTTGTGACTGACGGTTAGGCTTGTGACATAGGCATGGATGCTCTATGGCTGATGACATCCGTTTCCCTGCAGCCCTGTGGGCCACTGGAGCACAATTTTTATTCTTTAGGACACAAGGCAGGAGGCCCCTCAGCTGCTTACACAGTTCACGTGAACATGTTTGTGCACAGTAAAAAGATAGGAGATTTTAGCTTCTGGACTAGAGGGTTCCCATTGTGGCCCAGCCCCAGGGTCTTGCCTGGTTCTGCTAAGCATACTGTCTCAACTTTTTGTGATGTAGGTTTATTTATACATTTATTGGTTTCTAATGTGTTGATGTCTCCTGTGTTTCAAAGCAACATGCTGAACACCATGAGGGACGGAGATATGACTAAGCCTCAGTTCTTGCTTTTAAGCAATTTACAGTTTAGTTGGGAGAGAAGGTAAATACGTGTAAGACATAAAAAGTCAATGCGTGTTGCGAATTTTATAGTATCACTGTATAGTGATTATACATTGTCACTTTATTCTCATGGACATGTGTAAAGTAAAAGTATCATCACCACTTTAAATGACAAATGATGATACAGCGTCATTAATCATGTTCTAGTTACATAATCAGCAACAGAGCTGGAGCTTCCCAGTTCCACTAAGTCGGTACACAGAGTTCATCATAAAAAAATGAATAAATTAACATGAAAAGAGAGAAAGTTCTCTGTCCCAAGTCCAAAAGGCAAGGTTCTCCAAGTGCTCTTGTTAGTAAATGACACTTAATTTCATGGAGTCTCAGCGAAGCGCGTGATAATGTGAAAGAGATCAATTTGGCTGACCAAATGGATGAAAAGACGTCTCACGGACTGTGACAGGCAGCTGCCGCACATCCCACTGAGTCAGTCGCTCCTTCATCTTTCTTGGACACATATTATAGATGGTCACTGCGCTGGTCTTGAGTTGAGTAGGATCATCTTTGGAAAAGCTGTGTAGCACTTCCTTTTTTAATGCCTTTTGTACACATTGAAATATTCATTCTCTCACAATTTCTCCTACCTCCTTCTCCTCGTTTCACTTCAGTTGTAACAGAAAAACACTGAAACAAAACCAGTGGACAGCAACTGTGTCTGGTAGACCACGCCACACGCCATATCCACTATCTCCACTCTCTCTAGAGAAGGAGGTAGAATTCATTATCAGTCCTCTGGTACTGAGACCAGTCACTAAGTTAATGCTTTCAGCGAGCGAGCCAAGGCTCCTCATTGCTCCCTGTGTTAAGGTTATTGCATCAGGGCTATGTGGCTGCATCATAAAGGATGCTAATCTCAGAAGGATCAATTACTTGTGATCCAAATGACAATGAAAAGACATGCTGGTAGGTAGGTAGCAAGTAGGCTAATTCTGACTAACATTTGAGAAACTGAGTAAAAATCCCACTAAAGACACACGGGACTGGAAAAGGAGGAAAATCATTTGGGTAGAGAGAATGAGAGTCAATAGGGGAATAGTTGGGCAGCTAGGTGGCGCAGTGAATAGAGCCCCGGCTCTGAAGTCAGGAGAATCTGGGTTCAAAACTGGCCTCAGACACTTGACACTAGCTGTGTGACCTTGGGCAAGTCACTTAACCCCAGTTGCCTTGCCTTCCCCTTTCCCCCTCCTACCCCCCAAATATATGTGAGCAGCCTGGCTGCTATATCAGTATATTTTTCAAGATATTAAAGAGGTGGGGGTTGGGGGGGAGGGGAGAACCACACACAGAAAAAGATCTCCAGCATATTGTGGGCGCTCTGTTCATTTCTTAGGGGTCCAGATGTACAAGAATTCCGCAGTGTGAGGTGTGAAAGGGTTTTGGTCTGTACTCTTAGCTATCCAGGTAGCTAAAAGATTTTTAACCTAACCACTCAGATTGTTGCTTGTCTGTAATGCAGCTTCAAGCCTGTTCATTTGCAGAGTTCAGCTTCTTTATGCACATCTCCTTGTTTCTCCTTTTATCATCCAGTTACTTTGGGGGAGAGAGGGCAGGAAACTCTAGAGTCCCCCAATAACACTTCACAATAAGTTTCTCTCTAGCATGTTCCACTAATCTCTCCACAAAGGAGGCCAACCTTTCTCCTTCCTTTGCCTGAGCATCAATACCATTCTTTGTTTGCCACATGTACTCTTTTATTTGGGACTTTTACCTAAATTGCCAATGACTGTGATTTTTGGAAGTTTAAAATTTTCTGCATTTCTTTTTTTTTACTTTTTCTACACCCAGAGTCTGAAGGAAGGCCTGACCGTGCAAGAACGTCTGAAACTCTTTGAATCCAGGGACTTGAAGAAAGACTAGTTGTATCCCATTCAACTTGAACACACCTCCCACCTGGCTTGCAGCAGCACAACACAAACGCTGATTTTTGTCTGTACCGTATTTTATTAATATTATTGTTCTTGTTTGTTGTTATGGTCATCATTAACTGTTACGGATGGATAAGAGACTGATTCACGGACTGTAGTTCACACCACTTCCTGCTGTGTTGATTCCTTCAACTCCTCCCTCCCAACATCTTATCCAATCTTTTCTTCCACTGTATTCTAGAATTAGTAAATGATTTAGGGGGGGAGGAAGGCGAACAATCGAATTTCCCTCCCATTCTAGCAGCCTGCATTAGAATCCTTTACTTTACTGTAACTCATTACACTAAGTGTCAGTATTAAGGCTCAGCAGCCTATTGATAAGCTAGCTCTGTCTTACCGAATGTATTGGTATGGAAACAGAGCCCGGTTGGCGTATCTAGCTCTGCTGCTAACTGGCAGTGGTCTGGTGCTCGTGGGCACGTTGAGCCAAGTACGCCAGGAGTTAGTCTTAACTCTTGTTTCTCTGAGGTAAAGCCTAAGGACATTCTGTTTCTGCCTAGATTTACAGCACTGACCTACTGGAGAGAAATTAGAGGGGGAGTTGGAGAGAAGAGGTGGTTTGTAACCCTGATTCTACCACCCTCAATCTCAACTCTGATAAAAGATTTTTCGGGGAGCGGGAGGGAGTGGGGAGTGGAAATGATGGCATTTTGTACTCCTTCTACTAATGCAGCTTAGAACCACACATCCCAGAATATTGTGGCAAAGTACTACAACAGAATTGTTGAAACTGATCGTTCCTAATTCTTGTTTGTTTTTTTTTTTTAATTAAATCTTGCACAAAACACCAGCTCCCCCTCTCATTACTTCCTCTGAGCGTTCTTACGGTATTTTCAGTGACCACCTATTTTTGAAATATGGATTGTAGTTTTGCATTGTGATTCCTGCTGTCTCTCCTGCTAGAATGTCTGCTCTAAAAATTTAACCTTTTTTGAAATTATTCCCCTTATAAACCATGTCCATGTAGTTGGTTGAAGGGAGGGAGGGAGAAGGAACGTAAGGAGGTGGTGACACTCTTTTCGAATGTTTTGGAACTCTTGGAATATTTTTAAAAAATTATTCCTAGGGGGCGGCTAGGTGGCGCAGTGAATAGAGCACCATCCCTGGAGTCAGAAGGACCTGAGTTTAAATCTGACCCCAGACACTTCACACTTACTAGCCGTGTGACCTTGGGCAAGTCACTTAACCTCAATTGCCCTGCCTTCCCCCCCCTCCAAAAAGCAAAAAGAAAAAGAAAAAAAAATATTCCTAAATTCACCTGAGATCAGTAGTGACTACCCTCATGTGTACTTTTAAAAAATCCTAGTCAGTATAAGAAGATGCTAACAATTTTGCGTGACATTTTAATACTTTGTGAATTAGACTGGATTTGTTAAGGTCCGTTCAAAATCCTTAGGGCTAATAACTCTACATTAATTTTAAGATTAAACACTTTACCCCATGTGAGAACCAGCTCTGCTGCCTTTCAAAGTAAAAAAAAAAATGAGAAAAGTCTGAAATAAGGCGCTTTTGATGGATTCATCCCTTTTCCTTCTTCTTAGAGCTAACTTGACACCTATATTGCTGAAAGTCCTCTTTCAAAATGTGTTTCAGCTTTTAGATGGCCCCAAGTGCTGGCTTTTCCCCCTTGAATCTGAACAGAGTTGGCCTGGCCAAGCTTTTATAGCAAATTTCTGTCTGGCAAATGGGTAGGTGATTTAGAATAAAAATATTATTAAACCATCCTGCTCAGCTTGCTTTAAAAGACTGAGTAAAACACGGTAACTGGGGAAGGCAGGCTAAGATACTAAACTATATGGATGGGAAGGGTAGAGGGGGGGGAAATGATCTTTAATTATAGTAAACACTCAACTCATTCTTGTCTTATTTGAACACTTTAAACCTCCAACCCCAATCACACTATCCATTCACTTACTTTCTCCTAACTTCAGTATTAATAGTCTTCCAGCGTTTAAATGGCTAATAGAGACGGCCCCTGCCTGTCATTGTATCACAAGGAAGGGGGAGTTTTATCAGATAATATTTTTAAAATCTATAAAAAAGAAACCACCCAGTGGCAGGGTTGCTACAAATGGAGAGTGACTGTGTGTGTGTGTGTGTGTGTGCGCGTGCGTGCATGTGCGCACGCTGTGCTCCACATCACATCTTCTGCATATTCCCTTTGTGTATCTAAAATACTACTTTCCTTGCATCTGCCAGGACTGGTAGTGGAAGTCCTGCTTCTGAAGCAGGTGGCTGACGGAGGCAGCGTCTGCTGGCTTCTGGTAGAGGGCTGCTCAGTCTGCCTTTTTGGGAACGTGGGGCCCCCCGAGAGTCAGGCTCTCAGGTCGTCTCGAGACGAGGGAGTGCAGCAGAGAATAGAGGGCTGAATCCGACTTGACGCGGCACCAAGAACATTCACAGTTTTGCTGTGTTGTGTGTGGCGTTTTCCTCTATAAGAAAATTAAGCTCACCTGCACGTGGAAACTTGCTTTTTGTTCTGCTTCTTCTAATGCTTTGACCTAAGCAGACCAAGTGAACCTACTAGGAGGTTGTTGCCTCCCAGTTCTCAGAGAAGACTGCCAAGTGAGAGAATGTGAAATGCTGTTCTTTGAGCTTCTCCCCCTGTGTTTTTCTCCCAAAGTAGCCTAGGACTGAAACTGGAATGCTTGTTTTACTTTCTGGTTATGTAGAGAGAAGTAGGATGTTTGTGTTAATGCAGATGAGACAACAGCAGAGCTCTGCTATGGCCTTTCCCTGCCTAAGAGTTCAGTTCAGTTCAACAAACAACTGCTAGGCACCTGCACTGTACAAGAAGACACTCTATACAGCATCTGTTTAATTCATTAGGTGCTGATTACAGTTATTTTCTTGTTGAGAATTTTTTTTTTGCCTGAGATGCAGAGATGAGAAAGAATTTTAACTAGGCAAGTAAAAATGAATGATTTTTTTCTCCTGCTACCAGAGGAGGATGGCCTGGACAAAAACACACACAGACTGGTACAGTGTTTGTAAGACTGAACTGAGCCACATCCTTTCCCACACGGCTTCATTTTCCTAGATTCTGAAGGGATGAGGTAGCTAAAAACCAGCATCCCTCAATATTTTTCACCTATTAATCTAGGCCACCAAGTCCATTTGAAAATTGTTTAATGATCCTAATTCTAGAAATTGAGCCCCCAAAAGCATCAGTTAACTGATTTTAGTACTACAGTGGAGAAGTGAGTATCCTCCCGGGTGTTTTTTCTTTTTAAAATAAATACATTCTGGGTTCTTCTAAACAACCATTTCACTCAGTGGGAGTTGAAAATGACAACAGGACATGAGGAGAGTGATTCAGCAGACACAGAGCACATACCTTTGGGAAAGTGAATTATAATGAGATGAGAAAGTATAAGATGAGGATTGATAGGGCAAACAGAAATGAGAACGTAATCACTGGTGGTGTTTCAGACACACTGACGATTCTGGATCATGCCGGCTGCTGGTGCTTGTCGGCAGAAGCAGAAAGAAGAAGCCAAAATCAAGACAGGGATTTTCTTTTGGCCTAGCGAGTGAGAATCAAGAGTCACAAATGTTTGCCTGCACAGCAGAAGTGGTCGGTGCTCTCCTCAGTCTGTCCACAGAGGAGAGAGTAGCGAGCTGCCTCATGAGAAGCCTGAATAAGAGCCCTCGAAACACAAAGCCAAATAAAAGAAATGCTGGCTTGAAAAACTAGAGTTGTTTTCTGTAAGAACTACATAAAGTGCTTTGCAGACCCTAAAGTACCATATAACTATCTGCTAGTATTATTCCAGTCAACCCATACTGGCCTTTAGTGAAATTTATTCACTCCAGAAGTAGATGTAACAACGTAGTTTTTAGCATGTTGAAGAATTTTAAACAACCCAAATTATAAGCATATCAAGGTTGTCTTTTAGACTCCAATTTTATTTGGGAAGAGAATAAAGGTATCACAATGGAAGTCAGAGGTGTGGTCCTGCCTCTACCACAAAGTAGCCAAGGCCTGGGGCAGGTCACTTTAACAACTTTATGCTTCCCCTCAAAGTTATTACTGGCATGTATATGATTTAGAATAAACTAAATAATCGTTTAAATAGGCATCGATACCAAACATAAATATAAAATATAGGTAATGAGATCTATATTCCCTCTGTAGAAGTTAAGATCAGCCAAACTGAGAGTTACTAAGAAGAAAGGGAAAGTATCAATATAAGGTCCTTAATCACATTTAATACAAGCAGCTACATAAATGAAAATTTAACTGCTGACAAAAGTAAAGATCTTTCCAAAATAGTGGACTTGGTTCCCAACTAGAAATTAAATCGTAGTTCGCCTCACTAAGCCAGTCATTTTGGCCATCCTGACACAGAGACACAGTCCCTAAACCAGGCCAGCGTCCAAGTAGTATTTTAATCCCATTAGGGAAGACAGTCGATGACAGGGAAGGAACACTGACCAGAAAAGCCCAGCAGCCTGTAATAAACAGCCTTTTAGGTCTGCAGCACATAGCCCTCTTACCATAGAAAGTTCTCAATGACACCAATGTGATCATGATGTTCAGTGTCCTGTCGTCAGAGTCAAGGAAGTAATAGCCATTGTCAATGAAAACCTTTAGAATACTAAAATTAATCCTTACCACCATAATAAATAAAATTAATCTTAAACTAGAAGAATTCACTTCCTAGGTAAATGAGGCATTACAATATTTTATGAAAGAATCTTTAGGTATAAATGATTCACTCTTCAGTTTACTCTTTATAATTCCAATCATTTTTATTATTAGGTGACTGAAAAAAGGCCTTTTTATTCCAAATAGAGAATCTGTGTTTCCTGCCAACAGTCACAAAAACGGCCTCCCGAGGAGTGATTCAGACTTCCTCAGAAGTCTCCAGTTGTACCCGATAGCTGTTCTAGAGTCTTAAAGGGGTGCAATGTCTTAGCTGCTGTATTTCTAAATTTCCTCCAACCTGGAATCAGTTTCTGTCATTCCATTCCATTAAGAGTAGAAATATACTGACTAAAACAGATCATTTACATGCAGAATAAGCCAAATAGTTCTTGAAGTCAACCAAAAATAATGCCTATAAGAGATCCTGCTGAAATGCATATTTTATTTTGTTTTTAGAAGATGGCTCATTTTCCCTCTGTTCTTCTTCTTTATTCTAACATGAAATCTACATTTCCAATATTCATAGTGAAAAGTCAACACATTCCCCCAGATTTTATCTTCATAAAGAGATTCATCTTATGATTCTTCTCCAGGAGAAAATTGGAGTGATTTTTTTTAGGCTGAACAAACAAGGTATTGTTAGATTCATTATAATAAATTACTGAATAGTGAGCTATTGCTTATGGGTTTTCCATTAATCTCATGGTATATAAAGAATAAGCAAGCTTAGAATTTACCACCATAATAAAAATTTTTTCTCTCACTTCCACATCAACAAAATAGACTTATTCCATACCATCTGTACCCCAAAACCCTTTTTTAAAAATTAAGCTCAGATACTCTTTCTACTTTCAAACTCTGAAGTAGGTACAAAAAAAAAAAAGTGAAAATCTAACTTTCTCCTACACTTTTTCTCAAAATCAGAACATTCTGTAATTCACTTACTGTGCTCCTATCCTACCTGATTCATGGTGGAGTGTCAATATAGAAGCTATTGTCTGAAATGCCCTTAAGGGATAAAACACTATATGCTTCTGTGTTTTGGGGGGGAAAGAAATTATAGATTTATATCCATATAAATACTGTTCTTTTTTGCAAGCTGCTATACTTTACATATTTCAGTACTGAAAAGAACTAAATTTTTTAGAAAAGAATAATTTCTTTGAGTCCTTTGATAGAAAGTTATATGAATCTGAAAAAAAAACTATATGAAAACATGAGCATTTTCAGATTTTGTCTAATATGATGCTTTTTTGAAAAGGGCTTTTTGTGGGGAAGGGGATTTGAGACGAGAATCTGTTTCTTATAATAAAAGAACAGAATTAATTTCTGCTTCCTTAGCTAAAAATAAATAGAAGAACGTTTTCCATGGTAGGCGTATCACTGATATGAAAGCAGCATGATGAAATGTTACTTTAAGATACACCCTTGATGTAGCTCCTCTACACCACTTCATTTTTATGGCTAATACAGAGCACCTGTACATTGTGAACATTTAATCTCATGCATGCTCGTTATAAACTGCATTTTCTCTTTTTGAAGACAGCCTTGTCTTCTAAATGACTTAAAATCTGTTCAGTATTCAAAGCACACGCTGTAAATATTTATTACCTGGAAGTTATTAGAAAGGGTTTTGTGACTTATTTTAAAAAAAAAAAAAATCTAATACAGATGGTTCTTTTTTAAGATTGGAAAAAATACTCTGGGTGTGATGTTGAATGAGCCCAGCATTATGATAGTTTTCAATGACTGTTTTAAATACCTTTTAAAATGCTTTGCTGATAGCTGATTTTGAATATACTTGTCAAATGTGTAGTGTATCTGAAAAGTATAATCCTACAAAGGTTGAATTTTTCATTGAAAGAATTCAGTAATGTTGTACCTGATATATATGGCATTAACAACCCTGTCTCCATAAAGTTTTTAAAATGAAGAAAAAACTTGCATTTAGCAAAGATAGCTACAATGTGACCAAAAACCCATTTTTTAAAAACATAGTAACTTTACAATGTTACAGGAAGGTAAAGTATTAAGATATAGTTTTAACATCAGGGATGCAATCCTATCATTTCTTCAACATTCAAGATTATCAGGTAGGGCTGTAGGGAAGAGATTTACTGAATCTTTAGTTATAATGTTTAATTAAACCTCATGTTGTAAACTGAAACTTGTATGTGTAGGCATTGTTTCCAGTAATACTGTTTTATGTCACATCAGTGTAGAAGTGACTTAATTGCAATATAAAATATTTTGGAGAACTGAAGGCTAAAATATAGGATGACCTGGGAGAACATTAAATAGCCCTATTTTAAGCCAGTGAATTTCCTCTACTACAGTGAATTTTTAAAACTACCATAGATGAATGGAGTCAGTAACAAATTTAGCCATCAAATGCTAGTTGTCATGTTTATTACAACCACCTCCTTTATTTTTCCTAGAGCAGGGGTTCATCGTCTTTTTTGTGTGATTGACCTCTTTGGCAGTCCAATGAAGCCCTTTTCAGAATGTTTTTAAATGCATAATATACATAGAATTACAAAGGAAACCAATTATATTTAAAAACAATTCTTGAAATGTTTTTAGAAGTTCATGGAGTTAAAAGTTAAGAATTCCTGTCCTAGAGGAAGAAAGGTTGGACAAGATAGATACGTTTACTAATAGATCCTCGTATATTCATTATTACAAAAGTAGTGTCAATCTATCTCGGCTTGAAAGCTTTTAGAGTTCACCTCCCTCTTTGACTTGCCTGCTGAATTATTCCTACAGTAATTCAAGACCAAGAATTAAGTAGTGAGAGGAAATCATGATTTTCTAAATAAAATTCATAAAATGGTAAGCAGTGCACTGTGACGCCTAGGAACGACATAGCTTGATCTTTTCTCCCTCTCCTTAGAGCCTCTTCTTTTTCTGTTTTTTTCAACACACCCTGCCTCCTACTTACTGAAAATTGTAATCAATTAAGATAGATACCTTGAGATATTAGATTGATGGGACTTATAGCTCTGACTTATATGAACTTTGAAGAGAGAAATTGTAATCTGCTGTAACAGTATAAATTGGAAATAATCCATAATTACTTATCCATGCCTAAAATGACCTTAAAAATCATAAGCCACTGCTAACAGCCATGCATGTGTGTGTGTGTTTAAGCATACACTCACGCAGTAGTATACTTTACACAATGATTCATTTTTGCACTAATATTAAATGTTCTGTGCACTAGATTTAAAAATTTTGTGAAAAATGAAAAGTTCCAGGGAAGAAACAACATTCTGACCATAAAGCTTCTCATCTGTAAATCAGATATGAGGTAAAACTCATGTGTATATATACATATATATGTTTAGCCCCACATGGTTTATCTATCAACCCCCGTCAGACTTGTCAGATTTCCTCTTTCAAAGATAGCAAAGGATGCTGATCTGCTTAATAAGGCTCCTCTCCTTCCTGTCCTTTTCCAGTCGACGCAGTCCTTTATGCTTTTTAAAAGCCACTGTTCCTGATCCACTTGTTCACTGTAATTAAAACGTGACTTTGTCACAATATTTATTCCTTAAACTTTCTGTGACGTGCTAGATTCCTGTGGATGTAGCTGGTCATTTTTGTTTTGTAAACATTACTTAACTTTACATAAACGATATCATAATAAACTATTTTTGCACCACCCTTTGCATGCCATGTCCTGAGGTTCTGTTTATTTTGAGGGTAGAAGTGTTAAAGTTAGCTTAGTTTGGGCTATTATTGGCTTAGTTTTCTTAGATGTTTATTATTTTACTTACATAGGCTCTTTTTTAATGAGTAAGTATGAATGGAACATGAACTATAAAACCAAGAGACCAGACCAGATCAATGAGATTGCCAAGCTAAGTGGCCTGTATTCAAGGCTCTTACTTCCTGTGTGACCCTGGAGAACACACAACCTTCCTGGGGCTTGTCATCTGAAAAATTATTGGGTAGGATTGGATGGCTCTGAGGTCCCTTCCAGCTTTGGATCTTTAATCTGGTGAGGTGAAAAAGAGGGAGCCCAAACTCTTGTTTTATTCAGAGCAAGGGTAGCAAAAAGACATAATATGTAATACAATAACATACGTATGTATCAAGTGATAAGGCTAATAAGGCCAGAACTGTCCCCAGGGTGTCCTAGAAAAGATAAAGTGAATCTAGTCCTAAAAGTCTTGGTCATACTTACGTCACTTGATAATCAAAGGTGTCACAGTTTACATTCTTACAGAAGGTAAGTCTTTGAGATGGATACCTGGCTTTTTAAAAATAAAGCTTCAACCTGTAAGTTTATAAAATGATTTAAAGATACTTAATTAGTATATCATTAGAATGTTTTAATGTAAAGCATAATGTAAAGCATAATGGTACTCTGTAACAAACTACTTTTCTGGTCAATGAGAACATGAACTTGAAATTGGCATTCAGTTTTAAAAAGTTTTACGCTACCATACGCTGCATTATAACGTAACAGGGCCAAGCATACGCTACTTTCTTTTGATCAGGCCTCCAACTTCCCTGAGGTAGGGAACTCCCAGTGAAGACTCTACTAAGGAATGTAGATGGCCAACTTCTGCAAATTTACAAGGCTGAGACCCCTGGGGGACTGAAAGGTTACGCAGCTTGCCCAGGGTCCCAGAGCTAGTGAAAGCTAGGATTCAAACCCAACCTTCCCAACTCTAGTGGCCAGCTCTTTACCCAACCATGCCGCGACGTCTCTCAAACATTTACTACTGTTACAATAAAAGGCATTTGAGAATCAAAAATGTGTATTTAAAAAGCCAATAGAAAGAATTTAGAAGAATAATTTATCTGTCAAAAGTACATTCTATACCTGTTTTTAAAGGTCATTCTGTACTCCACCCATAAATCAAATTACAAGCCGGAATTTTTCTTGTGAGCTCTTCACTCATTCCATGAGACATAACTGAGGAGTAAACCAGATAATAACAGGGATTGTTTTTTAAAAAGTAATTTCTAAGGTATGACATAAGGCAGATCGTGCTTAATAGCTTATAATCACTGCTGTTCCTACCAATGTTCCTGAGGCAGTACAAGATCAAGGATGTTATGAAAATTCCGTTTCCTGTAATTTCTGGTTTTGTTCTGAAAATTGGTAGCCTTTGTATGGCATATATGGTGTATTTAACCATTGCAGGCTGTTTGCCAACCAGTCTAGATAAATTTGTTTGCCATATTTAGGTTAGATATTGTTTGGGTGTGTCCTTGGAATATATTCTTATGCTGAGGACTCAGAAGCAAAGAGTAACAGGCCTTGGGTCCTCCTCGATACCCAAAACCTTTGTTTTGTTTGACCTCTTTTAAGAATAAACTGAATTCCTAAGACACTCCCACTAAATAGTCTAGAAGCAGTAGGTAGAAGAGGGTTTTATAACACAAATCAAAATTGATTCAACTATTTTAGACTTCTCAGCTAACAAAAAATTAATAGCTAGTAATGTAAAAGGCTATTAGGAATGAAAAGTTACTTGGGAAGAGTTTCTTTACATTCTAGGAAGGTGTGTTTCCTAGCCAAATATGTGAACTTATTGCTTTTCAAGTAGTACCTCCAAAAAAATTTAATATCCATTTGCAAAGATCCAACTAGATTAAACAATGATAAAGAATGAGAGGTTTCTCTCTGCAAACAACTGTGTTTTGTATAAGATGTCAGAGAAAATTGGGTATTTAAAGTCTATACATCACAACAAGGTGGAATTCGTAGGTCGTTTTTGACATTTAAGGTATATCCTAGGATTTCCTATTTTCTTTTCAAACATATAAGTTGTTTGAGGAGATGCAAAGATATTTACCTCAAAAAGAAAAAAAAGTTATTTGATTTGTTTAAATTGTCATTTTGCTTTTCTAGTTTGAATGTGAGTACCATCGTTAGTGGTAAAATCCAAGAAAGACAGCATTTTATCGTGTTTCTAACCAGGCATGTTACCATTTTATGCAAAGAGGGTAGCAATCCTTAATGTCATGCAGAATTTTACATGTTCTTTCACTGCTATTTCCCAAAATCTGAGATTTAATGTGAAATTCGGATATTAGTGACAGCTTTTGGTTTCTATTTGGGATGGCAGCCTCCACAAAAGTTCTGCTCTGATCAAAAAAGTAGGTTTTCAAAGACCAGTATAGGATAAGTATAAGTATAGGACAATACCAGCAGAAGATAAGCCTCTGAAAATGATCTATCAGGCTGAAAATATTTGCAAGTAGTTTGGCCACTAGATGGTGAACTCTTGCCTTGGAAATCCATGAAGCAGAATTTTTTAAAAAATGTCTCTCTTGCCTCTCTGGCATGATGCTGATTATGTAGCAAGTATGGCAGAAGGTAATAACAACGTCTCTAGAGTGCTGGTTTCCTAAACATGAGATGATCTGGTACAGTGGAAGGGGTAAACGGACTGTTGTGCCATCCAAAGACTACGTTCAAACACCACTACTTTATTACCTGACGCTAGACAAAATCAACTAACTTTCTGGGCCTTAGTTACTTCATCTATAAAATAAGGGGGCTGGACTAGATAGGACTCCTGAGCTCCCTTCCGACTCTAGAGCTACGATCATCGATTCTCCACCCCAACTAACAAGACGATACACTATTCAAAGGACTGATTTACATCAATCTTGATGTTTTCATTCTAACTGAAGATGAAAAGTTGCACCTAAATAGAAGGATGGGCCGGGCTCTCCTCAAAGAGGAAGACCAAAGAGCTAGAAAGGGCTTCTCACGTTCTTTAAGGTGACAAGAAAATCATTTCCTGAGGCAATGTTCACAACAACCAAGGCTACCAGGAAGCTTATGCATGAACATCTGCTGCAAAAAATGGAATAACAAAATCACATGAAGAACTTGACTAGAATTTTCAAATTAAATTCAACAAACCTCAGTTAACCACCTACTGTGTACCAGTCTGATCAAGGCCAAACAGACTGCCTGCTTGCTGAGGACCAATCTAGCCGAGTACGGAGAGATGTTAGCACCACCTGATGAAGTCTGTGTCCAAGCAGTCCATGTACTAGGAGCACAAAGATTAAAAATGACACTCTTGTTTTCTCAAGGAGTTTACAGTCTACTCAGAAGATACAAAATATATGCAAAAAAGTAAAGAAAAGACGGGATGTAATGCAGAGAAAGGGCACACACAGGAAAGAGAGATCCAGAAACATTGGTGGAGGAAAATTGGAAGAAGCTGTGACAACTTGGGGTCAGGGATGGCTTCAAAGAAACCATTTAACAACTGAACTGAGTCAAGCCTTGAAAGATTTTGAAAGGTGGCCATGAGGAAGCTCTTGACAGGCATAGGAGACAGCCTGTAAGAATGCATGGTGGGGAGTGATAGCATTTTAAGTTTAAGGCAAAACCATCATCCATGCTTGAAAGATAAACTGGATCTAGACTGGAAAGGGCCTTTATTCTTATCAGTGACTTTTTCCAAGTTTACAAATGACACAAGACGGCAATGGGTAGCTAACATACTGAATGACAGGATCCCAAAGAATCTTGGCAGGCATTGTGCTGAAACCAGTAAGATGAAATTCAATGGGGACAAACATAAAGTCTTACACGTGAGTACAAAAAAATCTACTTCACAAGATGGAGGAGGCATTATTAGATAGTGTTTGTTCTGGAAAAGATCTGGGGACTTTTGTGGACTGCAAGCCTTCTATACATCAGTAGTGGGATCCGGCAGCCAAGAAAAGCCAACGTTATCTTTGTTTGCACTGACAGTCTTAACTGTACATCACCCTCATCAGGCCTCGTGTGGGTCACTGTCGTCAGTACTGGGCACCAGTTTAAGGACATTGATAAGATAGTGTCTGAAAGGGGCAGCCGAGGTTGGTGAAGGTCCTTGAGTCGCCATAACATGAAGACTGGTTGAAGGAACTGGGCAGAAGAGAAGACTCAGGGGATATGACAGCCGTCTTCAATTATTTCAAGGGCTGTGGAGGAGATCTATGCTTGTGCTGTTTGCCCCAGGTCCAAACCAGGAAAAATGGGTCACAGTTGCAAAGAGGCAAACTTAGGCTTGGTTAGGAAAAAATTTCTAATAAATTACGTCTGTCTAGAAGTGAAATGGGCCCTCTCAAGCCATGGAAAGAATATTGCCCTTCCTTGGATGTCTCAAAGGCGACTTAAGAGAAGCATTCATTGTGGGTTCTGGTGGCTATTCCTTTTGTATATGGGATGGACTAGATGACCACTGAGGTCTTCTATCTCTGTGATTTCCTGAGAACCAACAAAGAATGGTTACACTGAGAGTACGGTCTGGGATTTAAAAATGAAAGATCCAAAAGACTTTTATAGAATATAACACCCAAGTATCATGAATCTGTCAGTGGAGTACAAACGGCTTTCATCCAAGCTTCCTTCTCCAGTAAGAGAGTTGGAAGTTGATGGACGTGGCAAGAACCAAACGTATATGAAATGTGAGTATATCTTGAGAGGAAATGACTGGTTGCTGATATGGAATCCACATTGAGGTTAGCTAACAGCGCAGGCAGCCCATTTAGTATGTCGTGGTCAACCCCCAATTAAAGGGATAAAGATAAAAAGACTGCATATAAAGTTATAAGAGCTTCAACTCGACTCATTAAGGTAGATGCCGCCAATGAAAAGAAAATGGAAAAAGGTAAAGACATTAAACTTTTCGCAACTTACCCCTTTAATCTTGGCAAAGCAGTAACCCCTCCCCCCCAGAGGAATCCAGACCCCTGGCAGCAAACAGTGGAGCAGCCAAGGGCAATGCCACTTCAAAATACAATTTAATTTGTAAAACGTTATAGTAGCAGTGACTCATAGAACACCACAAAATAAGACTGCAGAGAGGTTGGCATGAGATCCGACTATAAAGATTGTGACAAAGAGAAAACGAGACAGAGTTGTCCGGGTTCCTATATCCTATTTTATCAAACAGAACCACCACATTCGTACTCAACATTTAAACTGAAATGCACAGAAAGAAAAGAAGAAATGAGGAAGCAGAACGGCATCTAAGAACATGCTGAGGGGCAACTGGGTGGTGCAGTGGACAGAGCATTGGCGCTGGAGTCAGGAGGATGGAAATTCAAATCCAACCCGAGACACTTACTAGATGTATGACCCAAGGCACATTAATTAATCCTGATTGCTTACACCCCCGCCCCCACCGCCACCGGGGGTGGGGGGGTGGGGGGGTGGGAGGCCAAGTTGAGAAGAGCAGCTAGATCAAGTGCACAGAAAAAATCTCTGCTAAAAGCAAGACAATACAAAAGAATGGCAAAAAAAAAAAAAAGAGTAAATAGTGTTGCAATAAAAGATGTTGAAAATGACTGACTCACAAGTCTACTTTTTATAAAATCTTGGTAATTATCTTCTTATTCAACGAGAGTATTCTTGATGAACACACAGGGAAGGACTAGACAGGCTTTTAAAAATATATTTCCCACAATAGACGTATCAAAATTGAATGAAAAGTATAGAGGAAAAAAGATCCCATCGTGTCTGTGGACTATTCTAAAAATATCTAACTCAAAACCCACCCAGAAAGGCTCTCTGCCAAGAATTTCTTACGCAGATGAGTGGCAATGGTAAGCTCTTTTAAGATTCTTGAGAAATCCAACCAGACATAACTGTTTGATGACTTTTTGATTATTAATATCAACTGAGGCATTAGGAGAAATGTATCAACCGGCAAAAGTATTTAACACTGTCATAGAGAATGTCCTGCAGAGTCCAAATGGAAGAATTCCCTATAGAGTTTAGGGCTTTTGAATGATTCTACCTGCAGAGAAGCCTCTTCAAGGAAATCTACAACCCTTGAAAACAGATCAGTCAGCCTAATAATTTATACAGGAACTGAATTGAATGAAAAATGCCTACTGTCCAGACTAGTATACCCAATTGGATGGCCAGATTATTGATTATACTGGTACATATCTGGGACAAAGCATTTTGCAGATAGACAATGATCTGCGGGTCAGACTTGTGCAGGAAAAAGAATAGGTTGGAATGTATCTGAAAAACTATGCAAGGCTTTCACCAAAACCCAAACTGCTCCCTGACACTAAAAACCAACTTTCTAACACCAATGCCACCAGGCATACTATGATTACTGGAACATCACAGTATTAAAATAATGATAATTTTGGGTTGATTTCAAGTGCTGCAATGGTACCCATGAAATAAAACAGGCCTAGAAGAAGACCAGCAGCATGCTGCATAAGTCCTCTATGAAGGGTTTGTGTGAGAACAGAAACAAAAACTACAGAGGGTGGGACGGTATGGATGGGTCACTATTTGTACTATGTTGTACACATACTGACGATCAAGGATCTACTGAAGTAGCTAAAAATAAGGTAAACATACACAGGAGCAGAGGAAATAATTTGGAATGTTTGAGGACTTTACTGGAAATTTTTGGAAAACTCATTCTAGATATTTACATGTGGGGTACAGATTAAAGACAGATTTAAATTATCTGTGGAACATGGAATGGCATGCACACAAAAGAGAATGAAAGGCTACTTTATGCCTGAAGGAATAAAGGACTGAAGATAGAATAAAAATCTAAAAGCTTCTCATTTTTGTCTCTCTTCTCAAAATATACCTCCAAGATTATTTGAAAACCCATGGCTACCCAAGGCAAAGCAGATAAATTAGCACAAGCCCACACACATTTTTCAATTTAATGGGAAAGCTCTTGTTAGTCCTTTAGTGTCAGGTCTGAAGTCAGTAAGACTCATCTTCCTGAGTTTAAATCTGGCCTCAGACACTAGTTTTGTGACCCTGGGCAAGTCACTTTACCCAGTTTCCTCATCTGAACTGCGCTGGAGAAGGAAATTACAGACCACTCCAATATCTTTGCCAAGAAAACCCCAAATGGGGTCACAAACAGTCAGACAACTGAAAGTCACTAAATGACGCCGAAAGTGAGAATGTTTATAAAAAACTAGCCCCTTAAGTAGCCTGTTTCAAGTTCCTGTTGTTTACTGCTATTAGCTCAGTCACGTTCTAGTAAACAGGGTAAAGAAAGACTGGAATGCTTACTTATACACAAATATATTTTAATGGCACATTTTGCAAGGTTGCACTTGTCTCTCCCCTACTATATGGAATGATGGCTGTGCTAGCACAGGATAAACAGTACTGCAGGAGAAACTCCACCACCCACCACATGAACCTTTTTTCTCTTCTCTTCTTGCTCCTTTTTATGCTTCCAACTTCAGCCTATCAGTGCCTTCTAGAGAGTGCTGACCCAAGCAGGGATGTACACTCTTCCTAGAGCTGAACTAACTAGTCATATGGAAAAAGCATGTCCATAAGGGAGAGGGAAACTCTCAGCTGAATACAGAAATGTAGTTCAATAGATTTTTGTAAACAAGAACTAAAATGTTAAAAATCAATGGGCATCTCCTTTGTTTCCAAAAATTAAAGCTATTGAAGTTTTTCTCATCACAGAACAGCAATGAACACGTTAGATGAAACCTTGCCACAACACAACTTACTACAGAATGGGATTCAGCATAAGAGGTGCATCTTCAAATCGTGGAAAGGACCCCACTGTCAGTTGTTTTACCGATAACTCTAAGGGAGAAGGGTTTTGGTTTACTTTGCTTCACTTTCTCTCAGGGAAAAAAGTATAGTTTACAGGGTTGAACTCCTCCCAAATACGTTCAAATTCTTCCAAGAAAAGTCTCACATACTCTTCATCCTCCACAATCAAAACATTTTCTCTATTATTCTGAATGGCCTGTGTGGTCCAGTTGAGAGAGCCAGTAATAAGCATCTTCTTGTCTATAATAGCAAATTTGTGATGCATGTAGCCAGCACCTTGATCATGACGCACCTGGATACCTGCGAAAAACGGCAAACCTTGTTTCAATGCCTGTGAAACAGAATCATTTCCCAGTTTCCTCACGCTCCAAAATACGTAATAACCTGCACCCCAATCTCAGGGGAACAGCACCCTCACTTTTTCTCGGCCTGGGCTACCTTGACGAGCGTGACCACCCTCTCTACTGGAGGTCCACCGCAAGCACCATTTCCTCCCCGCCCCGCCCCGCCCCGCCCCGCCCCGCCCCGGCCCGGCCCGGCCCGCCCCTGGTACGTTTCTTCAGTCAATTACACATTACACAATAGCAGCACGTGCGGCCCTCACAGCAGAGAGCTGTTTGTCAACGACGGAAGCCATTTAAAGGGGTGGCCTTGCTCAGTTATCCGCCGCTTCTTCAATGACGCCCGTCTTGCACGCTTAACGTGCCCAGGACGCGGGAGGGAGGAGGAAAGTCTCTGCTATACGGATTTCTCCTGATCTGACCTCCTGAGCCACACGGGAAGCCCAACAACAGATACAAGTACTCGCACTGACTACGGTACCAAAATCTGACGCCGCGCCGTGTCCGAAAAACGGCCCGGCCCGGCCCTCGTGCGGCTCTGGGCACGTCTGCTTCATGGGGTTTACTTCCGGACACACGGAGATTCTTCTTCTCCCGGCTCGTCCTTCCTCTCTCACGTTAGGCAGGGGAAACCCTAGGACATTTACACTAACGTGCGTGTCCGTGAGTCTCGTATATGCACCCTATGTATCGCGTACACCCAGCATGGGCGTAAGGTACGGGCGAATGCAGACCCACGCGTGTGTGCGCGCGCGCCTATGTTCTCGGACCCCGCGCGGGCCGGGCCCGCTCCTACCTGCCTTGCGGAGGCGGCCGATCTGCGAGCCGTTGAGGGCCATGTAGTCGCAGTCGGTGACCACGCGGATGCGGACGCCCTGCTGGTGCAGCAGGTGCACGGCGCGGCCCAGCTGAGGGTTGGAGAAGGCGAACAGGCAGAGCTCGAGGCTGCTGCGGGCCGACAGCACGTACCGCAGGAGGCGGCTCAGCGAGCTCTCCCCGTGCGGCAGCGGGCACAGGCAGCTCGAGGCCGCCCCCGCGGCCCCTGCCTCCGCCTCCGGAGGGCCTCCCTGCCGCTGGGCCTGCAGCAGGGCCTCGGTGCAGGTCACCTGCGAGGGGAAGAACAGCACCTCCCGCCGCGGGGGCCCATGTCGCCGGCGCCGTTGCCGCCTCAGCCAACCGACCAGGAAGCCCAGCGCCTCCAGGGCCAGGCCGACGCTCACGGCCGTGAGGCCTAAGGCCTGCCAGTGCAACCGCCACATGCTCCGGCCCGGCTGCGCCTGGACCACGCGGGCGGGCTTCCGCGGCAGGAGGCCCCGCGCTCCCGGAGTGTCCCGGGACCTCCCGGCCAAGGCGCCCGCGGCCTGGAGAGGTTCAGCGCCGACGTGCAGCCTCAGGAGAAGGGTTGTCCGCCACGCTCCCACGCTCCCACGCGGGGTGGAAGCCTCCGCCAGTCACTTCCGGAGGGTGCGGTCACGTGCCTCCCAGGTGGGAGCCTCCCGGGCCCAGGTGCAGCCCGCGGGGCCTGGGGCTGCCTGAGGGCGCGTGCTTGTCTCTATGGGGGTGGGGGGTGGGGATTGTCTCCCTTTCCTGGGTCCTTTACCCTCGTGAGGTCAGATACGTCTCACTTTGGTGATTCAGATAAAAACTTCTTGGTTTGTTTTTTATCTTTACATTTTAAAAATTGTGTGGGTTGAAAAACCCCATGAAAACTTTAATGGAGAACACAGAAGTTTCTCAGGATAAAAAAAGGGGACATTTTTATTCTCTTCCTGCAAGGGGAGCGCGACCCTCCCCATAACGGATCAGGGAGGGGCAAGCGGAGTTTTTAAAGCCTAACACACTTTCCCGCACTCCCATTGGGTGGGGGCGTGAGCTGGGGGGGGGGGGGGGGGCTCTCTCTCCCTGACTCCCATTGGCCGGGAGGCGGGCCCACAGAGGCGGGGGAGGAGACAGAGGAGGTTGGAGACGCCCGAAAGGGCTCAGCGCTGATCGAGGCTGGACGGTGTCACGAGATTCCGGGATGTACTCTGAGAAGCGCTCGCCCCGCACACAAACCGGGCTGTTCTCCACCCGATCTCGGTGGTTTCTTTTCTGCTTTCTGCCGGTCTGCTGGCTTTGCCCCTTCCCTCCGTGTTTGAGGAGCGGATTCAGTTGGAGAGTCTCTTTCTCGCTGGTACAGCATTCGGGGCTAGGAATCTGCCTCGTACCTTCAGCCCTGGCTCATCACTTCTGTGCGTAGCCTCCGTTGTCCTTTTCATCACCATTATCTTCCTTCCATGTACACATTGCTACCAAAGTCAGTTTTCTTAAGTGAAGATCTGACCAGTCACTCCAGGGACTTCCTGTTGCTTGTAGCATCAAGTAGAAACACTTGTTTACTTTTTAAAGCCCTACACAACCTGGGTACCAACCTCTTTCCCCTCCTGTATTCCTCAGTCTAGCCAAAACTCACCTTTTCTCTGTTCCTCATGTTCGCTGTGCTGGTCAGTTCTTCAGTCCCTCCTCTTTTAAGATGCAGCTGAGGCACCAGTTTGTTTGAAGCCTTTCCTGAGCTCCAACCATCTACCGTTCCCTCCCAAACTACTACCTTACATTTAACTGCTCCATTTTTTTGTTAACTTTATCTTTATGCTGCATGTTTTTATGTATTCGTTGTCTCTACTGTTAAAATATAAATTCACTAGAAATAGGAATTGTTTTTCTCTTCCCAGTACCTAGCACGATGCCTGGTACATAATACTTGTTGACTGAAAACACTTTGTAGTTCAGAATAAGTTTTTATATAAAGTCTTTGTATTTTTGATATAGACAGTTTTGAGCCACTGAAGATTTTTGAGGAAGGAAGTGACATGGTCATAACTTCCTTAGGAAGAATGTTTTGGTACCTATGTGAAGGACAGATTAGAGAAGGGAGAGTCTGGAAGCAGGGAGACTGGTTAAGTGTGATGAAGTCCCCAGAGTGATGGCTGTTTGAGATGTGGAGATCAAACCGACATTGACTGGGCAAGTCAGGAAGGAATCAAAAACGATTCATAAGTTACAAACCCAGGCAACTTCAAATAATGGTAGTGCCATCAACATAAGTTGAGATATTGGACCACAGGCTGACAATCAAAGAATAAAATTCATGGAGTCTTAAAGAATCAAGATCATATATCTAGGACTAGAAGAACATTCAAAGGCCATCCAGTCCGACTCATTCATCTTACAGATGATGAAATTGAAGCCCAGGTAGGTTCTGATTTGCCCAAGGTCACACAGGTATTAAATATCAGATGTGGGATTTGAACCTAAGTCCTCCGTCTTGCCTTTGTTTTTCATTCTGAACTTGGCCTGTGCAATTAAAAAAAAATCTTCAGACTATACATGGCAGCATTGTAGTAACAAATAACTGGAAACAAAATAAACCACTTGATAGAGGGGGAGAAGTTTCAAAGGCCATTTTTTGGTCGTCACTAGAGCTGCCCTCTTGTCCTTTGCAAAAATAAAAGGGAGGTGGGATTTTGTAACAGGTAAGCATAGTTGAGAAGAACAACTGCATGCAGTAGCATTGTCCAAAAATGGCGATCTCTCGCAACATGCTTCATCGTAGGTTGCTTGGAGACATGATTGAGTTCTTAAGTCTTTCAAAGCCGTTCTTTAATGTTGTCATTGTACAAATCGTTCTGATTCTGCTCATTTCATTTGGCATCAATTCATGCTTCTCACATTTCTGTGTCCCTTTAGTAATTTCCCATCGTGCAGCAACATTCCATTAAGTTTATTTACTCCCTACTTGGCATCTCTGCTTTCCAGTTCTTTGCTCTCTCTCTTCCCCTCCAGGATTGGGAAGTCTGTCTGAGACTGTTCCCTCCATATATCCCGCATTTCCTCTTATTTTTGCCTCTCCCTGTCCGTTTTCATGTTGTCTGCACCAGACTCTGTGTATGTGTTTAATCCTTCTTTGTGTGGCTGAGAGATTCACCCGATGCCTGCGTATTCTTCATACACCGGAATTAGGAGAAATATTAGATTCCAGTCCCTTGTTCCTCCTTTGTATCATTTTGCAGATGAGGAAAATGAGGCAGACAGGGTAAAGTAACCTGCCCAGGGTGCCACAGCTAGTAAATGTCTCAGGCCAGACTGGAAGTGAGGTCTTCCTAATGGAACTCTATCCACTGTGCCACCCAGCAGCCCCCTCTGTATATAGTGTGTATCTTTCACCTCTTGAAAGTTTCAAAACAAAATCAATCCAAACCCTGATGTTCTGTTTTTTTCTTTTCTTTTCTTTGGAGGGGGAAGGCAGGGCAATTGGGGTTGTGACTTGCCCAAGGTCACACAGCTAGTAAGTGTTAAGTGTCTGAGGCTGGATTGGAACTCAGGTCCTCCTGCCTCCAGGGCAGGTGCTCTATTTACCTAGCTGCCCCCTTGTTCTGTTGTTTTAACTCTCAAAGCCTTTTGAAGACATCAGGCTCTAAAGGGACACATTTCTACTCTCCCTCTTAGAATATTAGCACTTCTTTGTCATTCAGCCCTTGCTTTTTATCAGTAATTCTTGAAAATTCTCCATTTCATTAAAAGTCTATTCCCCCCTCTACACCTCTCCCCACCACCTGTAAGATTATATTCAACTTTGTTGATTACCATATTCTTAGTTGTAAACTTGTGTGTTTTCCCTTTTGGAGGACTGTATTCCAAAATCCCTTATTGTTTCTAATAGAAATTGCCAGGTCTTTGTGTAATTTTGCCTGGTTCCTTAGTACTTTAGGTCTTTCTTTCTAGCTGCTTCCAGTATTTTTTCTTAGTCTTGGAAGCTCTATATTTTGTTAATGACATTGCTGAGACTTTTTTCTTTTGGAGTTTCTTTTAGGAGACGATTAAATGGATTCTTTCTAGTTTAATTTTGCCTTCTTATTCTAAGAGATCTGGGCAGTTTTTCCTCATGATTCCTTGAAATATATCGTCCAGATTTCTTAAATTGTGGTTTTCAGGGAGTTTGATGATTCTTTTTAAAAAAATCTTTTTTTATATGAAAATGTATTTCATGCAAAACACAAACTTGAAAAGATTAACAAATTGAAACTGGGCATAGACCATCATCTAATGCCATACACTAAAGTCAGGTCTAAATGGATGCACGATTTAGGTATAAAGGCTGATACTGTAAGTAATCTGGGAAAGCAAGGAATAGTTTAAGTAGGGAAGACTTTGTGACCAAAGAAGAGTTGGAGAGCATTATAAAATGCAATATAATCTCAATTACATTAAATTGAAAAGTTTCTGTACAAACAAAGCCAATGTAACCAAGATTAAGAGGAAGTGGGAAAATGGGAAAGAATTTTTACAACCAGTGTATCTGATAAAGGCCTCATTTCTATAATATACAGGGAATTAAGTAAAATCTATAAGAATACAAGTCATTCCCCAATTGATAAACGGTCAAAGGATATGAACAGGTAGTTTTCAGAGGCAGAAATTAAAGATATCTATAAGCATATGAAAAAATGCTCTAAATCACTATTGATTTGAGAAATGCAAATCAAAACAACTTTGAGATACCACATCTCTCCAGCCAGATTAGCTAAGATGACAAAACAAGAAAATGACAAATGCTGGAGAGCATGGGGAAAAATTGGAACACTAATGCATTGTTGGTGGAGCTGTGAACTGATACAACCATTCTGGAGAGCAATCTGGAACTAT
>CM053590.1:204967588-204993161 GCA_028646515.1 Pseudochirops corinnae | reverse complement strand
TATAGTAACAGACATAAATGGTTGCTTTAAGTTTATAAACAGACTATAAGATGTTCCCCAAACCCTGACCACTCCCCCCCAAATTACAGTATACCTCCCAGTCACCTTCGAGACATTAATGTAATGTACTTCAAAAAACCAAAGATGCTTGTTTTACGTTGCTATTACTTCCCAATAATTCTCCCTAGAACACTCCCTTGTAATCAAGCACAGGTAACAAAACAAACCGCCACACTAGCCACATCGTGCAACACGTATGTCATTCTGCATCACCAACTCTCTCCTCAAAGGTGGTCAGCTGTATACTTTTATAAGCTAAATGGGCCAACTCACCCCTTTTACAGAGAACAAACAAAAGATCAGACAGAATTCATGATTTACCCAATCCAAGTCACATAGCTAGTTAATACAGACCTGGGCCCAGAACCCATGGCTACTGACTCACTCACTGCCTAGAAAGGCCTATCTCTAGCAAAAATGCAAATCAAAGCCTCTCAGTCTGCAATTATGCAAACCACTCAAGTAGGCTCACCTGGACTCAAGTGCACCAGTTGATTTCACGTGCAGGTGGGTCATTTTTGGGCAAGCCTACTTTGCATCCAGCCATGACTCCAGTTACATTCAAATGGAGTAACAGACACATACATGTGCCAGAGGCAGCATGGTGTAGCAGGAAAAGCTTTCAAACTGGAAAGATCTGGGTTTAAGTCCTATCTCTAATGTTAGATGTGTGGCCAAGTGAAAGCCAACCTCTCTGAATCTCTGTGCTACAGTTCTTGTGAAACTACTTCCATCAATTCAATTATCTATAAAATAGAAAGGATGCATCAAACACCTGCCACAGATGACTGCGACAAATGAAGCAGCACCTAAAAAAGATATCGTCAGCCTTAAAGCACTTATGCATGTCACTTATTCTTACAGAAAGGCCCCAGTTACCCTCAAACTGGAGACACTCTGCTAACCCGCACTGAGAGAGCAATGTGCCATGGCGCACAGAGCTGGCCTTGAAGCCAAGAAGACCTAGGTTCAAGTCTTGTCTCGATTGTCTCTTGGCTGAGTGACCCTGAGCAACCTCTCAGGGCTCCAAGAAACATTCTGACCCTCAGCTGCACAGAGAATGGTGACCTGCCTTGACAAAATGATGTTCCATACATGGGGCAAGATTATACTACTGAAATCACAGGTCCTGTTTCTGTATCTAACAGCACTCCCTGCCATTAAGTTCTCTTGTTAGATGTGAGAAACACTGCAGGACTAGAATCAGACCTGGGTTCAAGTCACACCCTCCTCCCTTATTAGCTGTATGAACACATATGACCATCACTTGACCTCTTGGAAGCTTCTGCTTCCTTGCCTATAAAACTTGGGAGAGTAAGATCCACTACAGAGATGTGAAGAGCTATTACAGTGCTTAGTCCGACTCCTCTGTACTGGAGTCCGTCTGTATGAAACACCCGTGAGAAAATGGAGTCCCAAGGAAATCGCACTGGACGCACAAGGCAGACAAATCCCCACCCTCTCTGGGAGGAGACACGTTTTCCCCAGGTGTGGAATCAGGGCCCTCTCCTGCCCACCTGTCTCATGTGTCGGAGGGACTTGAAGACGGACAGCTTTCGAGGCAGCCAGCTGCCACAGTCTGAGAGCAAAGAGGGAGCGGTTGAGCATTTGGCGAGCTCCCGCCCATCTGTGACCTCGGGCACCGAGAGAGTTCTCTCTTCCTCTTCACCTTCAGAGTTGTCCCAGCCTTCTGATTCTTCCTCTAAGTCTGCCAGACAGACAAGACAGCGTCGGAAAAGTTGTTTCCTTGAACTGTTCATTCTACAGAGCTAACAGTCTCAGCACATTTTGTCTTTTACAATTACAAATTAAAATGACTACAATCAAAGGCTTAAAAACCTATCTGGCGGCTGAGCTGGGCCAACAGCCAGCAGACCGACGAGGCGGGTCAAAGTGGTTTAAAAATCAATTTTTGACCCTTCGCTTTTAGATCACCTCTATTCTTCCCCCAAGCCCATCCCAGAGAGCCACCCTCTATAACAAAGAATTTCTGAAAAGAGGAAGGAAAAAAGTCAGTTCGGCAAAATGAACCAACCCATCGAAGAAATTGTGACAGTGGTTTCCTAGCCATGGTGCCCCACACTTCTGCAAAGGAGTGCAAAGGAGTCTCCTCCTCTCTCCTCCAGGGCCAAGCTCAGTCGTTATAATTTTGTCGCATTCAGTCAGTTGTTTTCCTGCTGTTTCTGTTCACACCATTATAACGGATGTGCACACACCATTTTCCCATGTCTGCTCATTTTGTTTTCCATCAGCTTATGTAGGTTTTTCCACGCTTTTTTGTACTCATCATATTCATATATAATCTCTTGGTCAAAGGCGTTGGACATTTTCTTCACTTTCTCTGCCTAATTCAAAATTACTTTCCATGATGGCTGGACCAGTTCACAACTCCACCAACAATACGGTGTCTTTCTGCAACCTCTTTAACTACTGCCTATTCCCATCTGCCAATTCGCTAGGTGTGTGGTGAAACCTCGGGGTTTATGAAATACTAAGTTACTGAGTTCATTTTGTCCCCCTGATTCTTCCCTGTCTAGTTGGTTCTGTTTTTAACCTGTACCAAATGTTTTTGATGGTTACTGCTTTATCACAAATCAGCTCAGGAAACTTAATTATCTTTTACCAAAGGAAGGTCAGTCCATGGGAGAATGGGCTCAAATTCAGAATGCCTGGTGATGAGGCGCATGTGTAGGGAGCAGGGCAGCAAAGCAGTCACAACTCCCTTCTCCCTCCAGGAGTCCTAGATGTGACGTCTGTGCTGGACAGGTCACTCCGCAGCTCGGCTGGGGGCTGCTGGGCACCAGGCTGGATGAGTCTGTTCTTCCCTGACAGGAGGAGTAGGATGGGGCAAGGGTGCTGACCAAGTTAAGGATTACAGTGGTGCAAGGCTAATTCTAATAAGGCTTTTACCTTGACAGGGTTCTTTTTTCTTCTTGTCCTATGGACTCAGCTTTAACTGTTCTTTATCTGGAGCATATTTCATCTCTTTTTGGGGGGGAGGGGGAGCTTCTGAGAGTAAGTGAGGAATGGAGAAAATGTCTAGTTCCACTTGTTTGTCATGTGACATGGGAGACTCCCTTTAAGTATCTTTAACTTTGAACCTGTTATGTCAAAAGGCAGCCAATGGAGAACGGTAATGGTCCACAAGCCGTAACAGACAACTACACCACTGACACAAAAGACTTTAAGACTCTCTTAGGAAGTCTGGGGTGTCAGTCACTATGAACAGTAAACGGTCATTTTAAGCTGACTAAAAGCCTGAGCTGTGATGATTAACCCAGTAACTCTTTATTTCTTGCTTTTTAAGAAAAGTCTCTTTCTTGTGAACTTGACAAATATGAACATTTCCATATACAGAGAAAAAACTGTGGAATTTTTACTTTCACGTACAGCTTTTTAAAAGTGTATCACAAATCCAGTATGTTGGTTTCAAAGCTGTTCTGCTTGTCCCTGTCTCCCTCTGAGCTTCCTTCAGTTTTCTTCTATACATTGTTTAAAGTCTCTTTGATGCTCTGTTCTTTCTGGCTGCATCTTTACCAGTCGTCCCCTTTATCCTTTCCTAACACTGTATTTCTAACTTCATGTATTCCATTGAGTTCTCCACTAGAGGCTCCCTTGCACTCAATCTTACCCTGAATTCAGCCTGATCTGCTTCATTTACTTCTGACACAATCTATTCCACCAAGAATCAAATAATCAGCAACAGAAGACTTGGCTAAGATTCTAACAAATTAAACATTTAGGTTCAAATTTCCAACTCTGAGCTTCCTACTCAGCAGGGAGTAGGAGACCTACCTGCAAAGGTTAAGTGTTTAGCCAAAGGAAACAGGGAAAGAAGAGGAAGAGTTCCTTTCACTTGATACTGTCCAGAGGGACACAGAGTAAGCAGCAACAGACTCACACCCCAGAGGTAGAGGAAACGCTTCTTTATGCAATCTCCAGACAAGTAAAAGTAGAAACTGAAGAAGGGTAAGATTTAAGTGGACACAGCGTAAGGTTCTCAGGGTCACAATAAGACGAGATCCAAAGTCCACCTAGACAGAGCCCCTTCCTAAAGCCAGCGACCACAAAGCCTTACTTACCGGCAAGTTTTTCCATCTGAACCAATGTGTCCTCTGTGGGGGCTCCTTCTAGGAGTTTCTCAGTCAGTCTACTACCACAAGCTTTCAGGAGCCTGCAGAAAAGAGAAAGGACTAATTTCCATCAATTCATACTACTTAGCCAGGGTTTTTATAGAGCTCAATTTGTCATGTGTGACAGAACTCAGCTAATGTCAAATCAGCAATGAGGCAGCCATCTGAGAGTCGCCACACACCCTAACGTCATCAAACCAGATTTCATGAAGGGTCACACAAATGCCAGCCATCTCGCGACTTCAACAGGAGCCGCGTGGCCTCGTCCTCAAGGGTTCATTACCAGGCAAAGGAGGTGTGCAGACACGCCCACAAATTTTCATCACTCGTCAGCGACGTGAGAGAGCGGGCCGCGTTGCCATTCCGCTGATGCAGGAACGGAGTGAAAGCTGTGTTCATGCGCTGGGCTCGCTGCGGACAGCCATACTGCTCTGCCTCAAACACCTGAGGACACAGGAATGCTGCTTATTCAACGACAAGGACTAGCGTCCGTTGGCCCAGTCCCAGTCTCACTGGCTCTAGCAAGCCTCCTCTAAAGGATTTGGGCCAGAGTATTCTCTCCCTATGGGAACACCTATCATACTTACAAAGTTCATAACACACAGCTCAGCATTTATTTGTCCTCTGTTTCTTTCTGATGTGTGTCATTGTGCATCCTTGATCCCATCCCATCCTGTCTTCTCCAACAGACTGTGTCTAATATCATCCCCACTTTCTCTCTAATCTTCAATGTCTCCTTATCTACAGGTTCCTTCCCTGTAGCCAACAAACATGCACAAGTCTCTTTCATCCTTAAAAACAAAACAAAAAAAAGCTTCACCAAGGAATGCAAATCCAAACAATCCTGAGGCTTCCCTCCAACAAACTGACAGAGATGTCAAAATCTGAGAACAGTTAACATTAGAGAGGCTGTGCAAAGACAGACATACTATTGCGTTGTTGGTGGAGTTGTAAACTGGTCCAACAATCGTGGAAAGCAATACTAAATTTGGCAAAGAAAGCAAAGAAAATATCCATAGCCTTTGACCCAGAGATTTCATAGCGAGGCATATATTAAAAAGAGGTCAATGACAAAAATAAAAGCCCCATATACACCAAAACACTGATTATAGCAGCCCTTTTTATGGGAGCAAAGAACTAAAAAAGCAAGGTAGATGCCCGTCAGTTGAGAAATGACTAGAATATGCTGTAATATATGATGAAGATGTCAGGTACGGAAAAACACGGCGAGATTTATACGAACTGTAGCAGACTGGTTTAAGCAGAACCAGGAATACAATATACACCTGGATTACAACAACACAAATGGAAACAACAAGGCACCCAGTTGGTGCAATGGAGACAGCGCCAGGCCTGGAATTAGGAAGACTCATCTTCAAAAATGGCCCCAGACACTGTCTAGCTGTATGACCCTGGGCAAGTCATCTAGCCCTGTTTGCCCCATTTTCCTCATCTGTATAATGAGCTGGAGAAGGAAATGGCAAACCACTCCTGTATCTCTGCCAAGAAAGCCCCAAATGGGGTCATGAAGAGTCAGCCATGCCTGAAAAATGACTGAATAAAATGGAAGCAATGACGAAAGAACCAAAAGTGATGCTTAAATTTATAATGAAAAAGAAGTAATAAAAAGTGCACAGCCGAGAACAAAAGAAAACTTAGAAGGAAGCCCAGAAAAGCGGGGAAGTTTTGAAAATGATGTACAGTATTTATTACATAGTTAAAAAAAAAGTAAACAGTGTAAAATGGAAATCCATGCTTTTATACTGAATCCTTTTTCTGTTGTGCTCTATATGCAGAAATGTTCTTTTTTTGGTCTTTTTGTATTCAAGTTCAAAATGAATAAAAAACCTTTAAAAACTATAACGACCAAACTTGGCCCCAAAGGAGAGAAATGAGAAGATCCAAACTTTATGCTTCTATGCAGATGGTGGTGGGCCATGTGTGAGAAGTGATGCACACAACCTCAAACTTTTTCAGCATGGGTACTAGTTCTGCAGAACTTTTCCTTCTTTCTCTTCTTTTATTCTATAAAACTATAAGTGACAGAAGAGCACAAGATGAGTCTCCCTGACTTCACACTCAGCACTAACCACTGTGCAACCTGGCTGTGCCTGATCATGTTTTTACTCAAATTCCCATAGCTCCCTATCGCCTCTTGGCACTGAAAGTTCTTTACAACTGTGCCCCTTCCTAGGTTTTCAGCCTTATTACACGTTTACTCCCAACCACACTTGCCTTTTTGCTGTTCCTAACACATGACATAACACCATCTCTCAGCTGTGACTTTGACCTGCCCTTTCCCGTGAATGAAATGCATACCCTCTCCTCACTGCCACTGCTAGAATCCCTGGTTTCTCTGAAGATTCAGAGTCAAATGCCACTTTTTACGTGAGGTCTTCCTGGTTCCCCAAGCTGTCAGTGCCTCCCACAAGGCCATCCATATACACTTCTAAGTGAGCACGCTGTCTCCCTTGACACGATGCAAGCCCCCAGAGGGGAGGAAAGGTGTCACTTTTGGTTTTGTATCCCTAGAAGCTAGTACTGTGCCGGACACAGAAGTGTTGAACAAGTGTTTGCAGGCTGGGTGACTGAATAGTCTTCTGTACCCCGCAGAGGGCCTAAAACATGTTACATTCAAATATTTGACAGATTTAGAAGCCAAAAGAAAATGAATTCATGTGAATGCTACTTAGTTTCCCCAAGAGTAACAGAAATCAAATACAAGTGCCTTTAAAGAGACTTGATACAGTCTTCTATGTATAATAAAAACAACTTCTGAAGCTACCTAAGAAAGGAGCATTTTTTAATGTCTCTCATACATCAACATCAGCATTGGTGTTTTGACTTAAGCACCCAATGAGGCACCCCCATGACCTGCCTCCCTTAGGTTTTGGCCACAGTAACAGACCCTTTCCCAGACCAAACGGCACGCATCCTCATCTTTCTAACCCACCTTCAGCGCTTTGCCCTGAAGTTCATCAATGATCCCTCGAATTTTCTCCAGCAGGAAGGGCCAGGAGTTGATGAGATAAATCCGGTCCATCATGATAGCAATGATGCTATACCAGCGCTGGAAACCCCGGGCCAGACTGTCTTTGATGAAAAAAGTGTGGCTGAACACAAATCCATGTTGCTCATCTCCAAAGAAGATGGGGCCTTCCCGACCAGGACAGACCTGATAGAGACCACAATTACATCTGAGTCACTTAATCCTCTTCTTACTTTAGAAATACATGAAATGTAGTAACACATAAAGAATAGATGATAGCCTTTCACATCTGTCTAAGCTGACTAAACCAAGTCATGGGAAGGAATGAAGGGAAAAACAAACAAAACACAGACTCATCTGGGTGGGTGACAATCCTTCACAAGCACTCCACAGGCTTCCAATCTTTAATTCCACTGACCACTAACTCTGTCCACTGTTTTTCCCAGCCTGAACCACTGGTCAACTGTACATAGATGTAGTTCACGTGCAGTCTGTGTGGAATTCAGAAACTGAGAAATCCCAGCAGCTTTCTGGCACTTTTTTTAAACAGGCACAAACTGGGATAAAACAAGATAAGGCTGACAGGCAGCCAAGAGAGACGCCCAAAGATTCATATTCTTTATTCTTAAGAAATCCTCTCAGGATTTCTTTTTACTTTACACACGGTTCTTTTTCTTTTTAAATTAACTTTTGTTTATTTTTAGTTTACATCATTCACTTCCACGAGATTCTGAGTTACAAATTTTCTCCCCGTCTTTCCCCTCCAGGATCCCACTGTATGCCCCCTCCCCCAATTGGCTCTCTCCTATGACTCTCCCTTAGCCCCTTTGACTTTCTGGTAGGGGGGGATGGGTCTCCATACCCCAGTTTACACACAGTTCTAAACACACTTAGGAGTGTGCTTTTTCACCCCACAACAGATTAGAAACAATTAATCAGAAAGGCAAATGTGGAGACAGAAGAGAGCAGATCAGCTGCTACAGGCGGCACACTGACGGGTGAAGAGAAGCGAAAAGAAAAAACAAATATTTTAAAAACCCAACGTCCCCAACATCTCACACCTGCGAGTCCACAGACATTCAGAGGAGGGGGCCCCCCCAAGAGCACCCAAAAGCAACAGAGCACTAAAATTAATACTCACAATTATTACCTTGAGTCATTAAGAAGCTAAACTTTATTCCACATGCTTTAAGGATTCTTTCTTGGATACTAAGATTGGCAAACATTAACAATCTGAACATTTAAACTAGGCAGCACGCTGCACTGCCACTCAGTCAAGCTGTCACCATGCTCCTCGCTCCCTGCAACTCAAAAATTCTACGCTGATAAGCTCGCTTTTGCTTTCTCCCAGCTACAAATACAACAGGACTCAGCAATGAGTGACGTAATAAAGATGCATCATTACTCGGAGCAGAAATTATATTCCTCCATAGGCTTCATTTTCAGTCAAAGTCATCTTACCTCACAACTCAGGCTTCGAACGCAGGCCTGCCGAACAATACTGAAAAGCTGTGGATGGTTTGGGTGCTGATGACTAACATATTTTATTGAGGTTTCTTTGTCATGGCTGATGTACCCAGGATGCCCGGCTGCAAGTGATCGGCAGCCCTAATCCAGACAAGGAAAAAAAAAGGTAGAACTGATCAAAAAGCAAAAATAAAGCCACGTTCCCCACATATACGTCACAATAACTTGTTTAAATTTTCCATAAAAATGACTACGTATTTCGAGGATCCTTTTATTCATGTACTTCAAAATTCACAAATGCTTTATTTATAGGATTGTTTCATGAACGGGAAGAAAAAGGAGACACCAAGGACGACTCAGGTACTTTCCTAAGGTCATAAAAACAAATCAGTGATGGAATGGAAAATCTCTCAATTCCCCAGTCAGACATGTGTTCAGTATTAATCGGAATAATTAATAAGGATCTGGGATCATCTGAATCTTAGATTAATGATTCTCAAGTCATGTGGCCTCTTTAAATTTAGGAAAGGTAAGCCTGGGATGAAGGAACTGGTAGCGGAATGTGAGGAAAAAACTACAGATCTAGAAATCGTGATCTTTGCACACTCATTATATAGTAGTGACCATGAGCCAAATGCAACATATATAAGATAATGAGGCTCAGGAGGTGAGAACCAGGCCTGTTTGCTGTTCATTAGTTTAGTGTTCCCAAATAAAGTTCTCTCAGAATCCAAAAACAAGCAAGAGGGCCTCCTGCCAAGGAGACGTGAGGACAAAATGAGACAAAACACAAAGCTAAGGATGTTTAACGGGCTGGGAGACAACTGAAAAAAAAAAGAAACAGGAAGCAATCTGCAAGATACAAACTGTAGGTCAACCACTGTTTGCTGGAGAAGAGGAGATGAAGAAGAGCGATGTGATGAAAGGGAAATGCTGTGGGAGATGCCGCCTTCCTCCTCCTCAGCCTGCTCTCCTGCCCAGGCCATTCCCATCTCCAGCCCCCCGAGGAAGAGGAAAGTGTGGAGCTTCTGTGCAGAAGAGGGCTCGAGGGCCACAGAGCTCACAAGACAGACAGACAATTTGTCAAGAAATACTGACCACAGAGATAAAAGTTTTTGAGTCTGTTTCTAATACCAGATGGCCAACTGCAAAGTGCAAAGTTAACATCAACCATAATCACTTTTTATTCCTTGATGGGGGCAGTTCTTGGGATGCATCGAATGTGTCAAAACAAAACAAAAGTTTAAAATGCTTAAGACCTTCAGAAATAGTTCCTTTACAAGCCATCAAAAAGCCTTTCAGGTCTGTTCAGCGCAGAACAATCTTCCCTCTCGCCAGAATCTCTAAGCCTATAACCGATCATAAGCTCCAGCTGACTGGCCGAACAAAGAAATGGGACATGGTACGGCCTATTGGGGTGCTACCGATGCAGAAGGCGGGGCTTCTTTAAGACACCCACCTCACACATGTCTGATTTCTTCGGCCCTGGGCTGCTGGATTCAGCACTGGCCCCTTCTGCTGGGCTATGAGAGCGAATTCTGCTGCTCATCTGGATGCCGCCTTCCTCGTCTTCAGCCTGTTCTCCCTGGCCAGGGCTATCCCCATTTGCAGCCCCCTGAGGAAGAGGAGAGTGCAGAACTTCTGTACAGAAGAGGGTTCGAGGGCCATGGAGCTCACAAAAATGACACAGAGCAACAATGGCATTCATGGTTCTACTCAAACTGGCGACTGTCCTGCAAGCCAGAAGGGAGGGAAAGTAATTCACCATCAAATTATCAATATTCATTCTGTTACTATCTCCCGAGCCCTTGACTAACCAAAGCAGCCGACACTTATGGAGGGCTCTAAAGTCCGCAAAGTATCCTTCACACTAATGTCATCTGAGCCCCTCAAGTACTCTCTGTTTCAGGTCAGTCCAGGGATTGCGTCAGCACTTGGAGCTGCTGGCGAGAAACTCGGCAACGCGCCCTCTCTGACACCAAAGAGTCTCATGAGGCTGCCTGGGGAGCTGAGACAATACGAGACTTGCCCAGGTCATGCGGCCACCATGGGTCAGGGCTGGGCTAGAACCCAGGTCTTCCTGGCTCCCACACAACGTTCTTTGTGAGCCATGAATGTCATGTAGATATAAGGTGTGACCATGAACAAGACCTGTACCCTGACCTCCAAGAGGTTACGCTCCAGTGGGGGAGATGTCTTAGACATACACAACAGCTTCTATAGCAAGCTGGACTTTTTATTCCTCTGACAAACATTCACTCAACACCTGTTATGGGTAGCATCCTTTGAGGCACAAAGATCAAAAGACAGAAGGCCTTGCCCTCAAGGAGCTTACCATCTTGTACATTCCTTGAGGTACATCCTTGAACATGAATAGCCTACAGATACAGAGATTAATGGGGCAGACAAGCCTGGGAGAGAGAATAGTGACAGCAAAGATACAGGAACAAGAAACCAGTTTTGGGAGGGTTAGGATGGTAGCAGGAGTAGGAAGAGATGAGACCAATGCAAGAGACACCGAAGGGAATCAAGAGGATTCAGCACAAGATTAGAATCAAGCCTTTATGACACTATCTGAAGAAATACTGATGCCAGCAGAAGAAACTGGGGACAGAGAGGGGGAGTCTGATCTCGTCCTGCACCCTCATTTTGCAGATGAGGAAGCAGGGTGGGATGGGATCACGCACGTGAACACAGGTGGGAGAATTCACCTATGAGAAGAGAGATCCCACTTCCTCTCAAACTGAAGGGCAGGAGAAGAGAACAAGGGAAAGTCTGCTCTAGAACGGAATCTGACAAGTTCTTCTGGGAATATTTCCTCTACTCAGTAAGGTTATCAACACCAACCTCTCATCACCAGAATGGGACTTTTGGCTCCACACAGGTCAGAGTGACAAATTCAGTTCATTTCCAAATCATCCTGCATTGGCAAAGGCATGTGCTGTTTAGTGGTAAGATGCTCCACATTCTAAAGACAAGTTAAAAACAAAAAGGCAATTAATTCCAGAGTAAGAATTTCAAAGCATAAAGACAAGCAAATTGCTCCTAGATGCCTACAGATGAACAAGCGCAGACAGAGACTCATAATAATGACAGGATGGGGCTGGCACCTACATCCACCTGGCTTACCACATTTCTTAGCAAGGTAGAAAGTGGTTAATGGGTTAGGCTCAGGGGTGGAGAACCTGTGGCATCAAGGCCACATGTGGCCCTAGTGCAGCCCTTAATAATAATAATATATAATAATATAATAATAATAATAATAATAATAAATAATAAATAAACTTAATAAAAGGATCTGTTCTGTAAAACTTGGACTCAGTCAAAAGGCTGCACCCAAGGACCTAGAAGGTCACGTGTGGCTTTGAGGCTGCAGGCTCCCCGCCCCTGGGGCCTATAAGCAAACAATTCCTGAATGGTTCCTCTTATTCTCCGTGAGCTATAACAGAGAAGCAAAGCGATACTCATCTTTCTGTCTCTGCTTGGGTACCATTTATTTACAATGGTCTGTGGACCACCATCTGAAGAATAAGGGTCACCATCACTACACAGAAGGGGGCACAGAATGCATCTCAAAAAACAAGACTGAGATGCAAAACAGAAACCACACATTATTTCAAAGGGAGGCTGGCTACTGGCAGCACTGTCAAAACTATTGCCCAGCTCCAAAGTAAAAACTGAAATTAGGCTAAAAGCACTTCTAACCAATACTATCAGCCAATAGCTAAAATTTACGTAGCATCTTCAAGTCTGCAAAGCACTTCACTGTTATTATCACATCTGATCCTCATGGGAATCCTGGAGAAGCAAGTGGCAAACTCTCCAGTATCTTTCCCAAGAAAACCCCAAATGGGGTCACAGAGAGTTGGACATGACTGAAACGGCTGAGCAAAGACAAAAAATGTGGGAATTTGTTAACATCTTGACTAACGCGCTTGTAAAGTGTTTTATTCTGCTTTCTTTCTAAATGCAAAAGATGAAAGGGAAAGAAAGTGAACTGAAAAAGAATTTTAAAACAAAGATTATGGACACTGGCTTGGCAAAAAATAGACACAAAATGAGAAGGAGGGACTTGATTAACTAGTGACAAACCTTCCTTTCTGGCTCTAGATGCTATGCAGTGGACCAAAATGTGAGTTGGAGAGAACTTTTGAAAGCATTTCTTCCAATCTTTCATTTCACTGATGAAGAAATTATCTGTATATTAAAACTTGAGAAAAGAGGAAAAAACCAAGTAACCCGAGAGTGGGGAGCCTGCTGCCTCAAGGCCACATGTGGCCTTCTAGCTCCTTGGAAGTGGCTCTTTGACCAAATCCACACTTCACAGAACAAATCCTTTTATTAAGAGCTACAGGGTTCCCTTCCCTGATCTAACCAAATATAAAAAATATTACAGGTTAAGCAACTCAAGAAAATTGCCAGCAAGAGGAAAGCGACTCTGTAGTGATCCCAGGTAGAACTCCAGAAAAAAGACTGCACTGGCCTCAAGGACTCCAAGAGTGGCTGAAAGGAATGAAGAACTGAAACAGAAATAACAAAATTAGAGCACTTTGAAAGAGAGGAAGCATCTTAGAACGGAGGTGGAAAACCTTAGTCAAGTAGTGAACTTTCACTCAAGCTCAACTTTCTTTTCTATACTGACTGTCTCCTCCACTTGGGGTATGAGAACTCCTTGAGACTGGGGACACTGTCACTTTTCCTATTTGGATCCCCAGCACTTAGTGTAGTGTTGGGCAGGGTAAATACTGAATACTCATTCATTTATTATTCATACAGAAAATGCAGCAACTGCAATAACGCAAACTTAATACCATCCTAGAGGTGGATGAGAAGAACGGAGAGGAAAACCCGGCACAGTCCAACATGCACGCTAGTACCCAGATTTAAGGAAAGTAAATTTCTGAAGGTTCAGAGGAGACAGAAGGAGTATTCCGTCAACTAAAACGCTTTGAGTGAGTCAGACCTGGAGAATGTACGATATGCTCAAGAATGCAATTTTAAAGACAAAAGGAAATAATTCTAAAGAGGAGAAAAGGTATTTGAAGAGTGCAGGGTGGATGCACAGGAACTTGTCAATCAATGTAGTTTTTAAAAAGGAATGTAAAGAAGACTGAAGCAAGGCCAGGTAACAGCACAGTTCTATAAAGACAGCATCAGGAATGCTAAAGCTCAGGATGAGCCAGTGCTGGTGAGGGAGGCCAAGGGCAGCACAAAAGGGTTTTTTAAGTTCTAGAGGGCATCCAAAAGCTTTATCCACTTGGGGAAGAAGGGATGATAACTGACAAGAGAAAAAAAGCAGAACTGTTTGATTCGGAATTTGCTTCTGTCCTCTGTAAAGCAGAATGACATACAGACTGGAAATGACAGAGCAAAAATGATTAATAGGAAGCTGAAACATAAGACAAGGGAGAAGACAGTAAGGCAGCACCGAGCTGTCCTTGATGAATTAAAGTCACCTAGCCCTGATGAGCTACATCCTTGGGTGCTGAAAGAACTGCCTCATGTGACTGCAGAACTACTATCGTGATAGAAGGACGATCATGGAAGATGACAGACCACAAAATTGGAGATGGGCCAAGTATTGTGTTGATTTTCAAAAAAAGGGAAGAGATCAGAGTCTGAAAACCACAGACCAGTGAGCATGACTTCAATTGACAAGAAGATGATTGAAAGAGACAACGAATATTTTACAAGGGAAGCAGTGATTACAAAAAGCTGGCATGACTTCTTTAAAAACAAACTAACCTCATTTCCTTTCTTGACATTTTGGATTACTAAGCCAGTAGAAGAGGGGAGAACTACAGACATAGTGGACTTAGATTTTTTTGCAAAGGCTTTGATAAAGCATCTCATACTATTCTCGTGGAGGATATGAAGAGCTATGGATTAAACACTAATTAATACAATCAGATGGATTCAGAAATGGCTGGCTAGCTATACTCAAAGAACACTTGTTAAAGGTTCAGTGTCAGTGCCCTAAGAGGTCTCCAGGAGAGTACCTCGGGAATATGGACTCGTTGGCCCTGTGCTGTCTAACACTTTTATCCACTACTTCATTAAAAGCATGCGTGCATCAAATTCGGAAGCTGGTAATTAACACAATGGATGACAAGCAAGGGCTTCAAGCTGGATCTTCCTTTAGGTACCAAAAAAAACCCCAAACCCAACACAATCAACTCTACAAACATAGGAGGGAGGAGACATAGAGAGATGGCAGTTGTTCTAAAAGGGAGCTGGAGTTTTTTGTCGACTGCAAGTTCAATATGAGTCAGCAGAGTGATGTGGCAGCCAAAAATGCTAACGCAATCCTAGAATTTGTTAGGAGGCCCATAGCTTCTAGCAACAGGGAGGTGACTGTGCTCTGCCCTGGGCAGAGCTCATCTGAAACACTGTGCTCAATCCTGGGTGCCACGGTTTAAAGACGGGGATAACCTGAGGAGGAACATCGAAAGGAGAGTCATCAATATGGTGAAGGGCCTTGAGTCCACAACATATGAGCACGGCTTGAAGAACTGTATGTTTAGCCTGGAGAAAAGAAGATTCAGGGGTGACATGACAGCTGGGTCATGAATCTGGACATGTGGAGGAAGGCTTAAACTTGTTCTCTTTGGCTCCAGAGGGCAGAACCAAGATCCTAAAGCAGACACTTCAAAGAAGCCAATTAAGGCTGATGTCAGGAAAAACTTCCTAACAATTCAAGCTGTCCAAAAGTTAAAGAGCTTGCCTTGACAAGAGGATTCCCCCTCCTTGGAGAGCTTCAAGCAGAGACTGGATGACCACCTGTCATGTATGTTGTCCCAGAGCTTCCTTCACGTATGGACTGGACCAGACGGCAGCAGAGGGCCCTTTCGACTCTCAAATTCTGTGATCTGTAAAAGGAAATCTTAGAATATTACACACCAAAAGGCAGAAAGAAAAAAGTAGATGACAAAGATTAACTTATCTGGCAAAACTGAGTATAATCTTACAGCAATATTTCTATTTTAGAATAGAAAATGTTCAAGTATTCGTGTTGAGAAAACCAGAGACAGGTAGAATCTTTGTGACTCTGAAGCAACAAAAGAAACCTCAAAAGGTAAAGCAATATGAAGGAAAAAAAATGACGATCAAGTTCTTATATCCTAATTGGCCCGGGTAGGGTGGGTGAGGGAGAGAGACCACTGTCTCTTCAAAATCCTACTGTGTCCAGGAGGATAGGAGGGAATAAAGAAGCCACATGTTTTCTTCTGTTTAGTCTCTTTTAAGAAAGTAAAGAAAAAAGGAGGAGAAAAGGCAATATAGTGGAGAAGAAATGAGGAAGAAGCAGCAGTTTTACCTTCTATCAGAAGGCTTTCCCAAGCGTCTCTCCTCTGTGATTATCTCCAGTACATTCTGTACACAGTCACGGTCACGCTGCCTCAGCCCCATTTGACCGTGAGCTCCTTGAGAGCAAGGGCTGTGTCTGAACTTGCTGTTTCCAAAGCACTGACCACAAGGCCCAGCACAAAACAAGCCCTCAATAAATGCCTGTTAACTTATTTCACATAACTTAGGTATGTCCAACAAAGGAACGTAAAACATGGAGACGAACATGGGAGGAACAGACGTCGTAGGCGTCACTGCAGTCTATCTGATGCATAAAAGTGAACAGATAAAATGGACCGAGAGGAGTTAAAAGAGAGGGCAAAAGTGGGGAGGAAACGGTCCGAAGCAGAACAAACTTCAGCCATGGAGTGCTGATCATAAAGTGAGAATTTCTTTAGAAAGGAAGAAGAGCAAGAACGATAGAGTCGGACAATTCCAATTATAGCCTTGTGGATAACCCATTCCCCTTCTTTCCCCTCCTTTCTCTTTTAAAGAATGGGGTGAGTGATAAAGAGAAGAAAAATTACAATAGGAGCCTGATGGAGCAAAAACCACAACTGGCTATCATAACCGTGAATGGGATTAATTCACCCACAACCCAGAGACGGGTAACAGGATTGAAAAGAAGGAAGAATCCCACAATACGTTGTTTACAGAGAAAAAAAACCAGAAACATAAAGATTCACATAAAGTTAAAACAAGGGGTTGAAGCAGAATTGCTTGAGGTGAATCCAAAGTAACCGGAGTGACAACTATGATCTCAGACAACGAAACAGTAAAAATAAGAATAGGGCCCAGCTCGGCGTGTCCACTAGGTCCCCTTCTACCCCTGCTATTTGGCATCATCTTTCCAAGCTGGAGTTGCCTGGAGCACTAAGGATTTCAGTCATTTGCCCAGGGTCATACTGCCACAGTGCTCAGTTCTTCTTGGTCCCTATGTACTTGCTAGGCCTCTAACGCTAAAAAAAATAAAACAAAACACTTGGTTGAAAAGAGAAAGGAAGATACATTATGCTTAAAGACACAAGCAATAATGGAAGATTATCAATACCAAATTTAAAAGCACAGAATGGCATAGGATGTTACTTCAGAGAAAAGCTAAACAAATCACAGGGAGAAATACTCAGTAGAACAAGAATTGTTGGGGACCTCAATCAAAACTAGTCAAATCGATAAAAAGAAATCAGAAAGAAATGCCTGGACAGAATTTCTGAAAAGTTCTATATGATAAACCTCTATTGGTTACTGGATAGGAATCATAAGGGATATACAAATTTCTCAACTTTACACGGCACTTCTTATAAAAACTAACCATCTACTAGAGCACAAAAACTTTAGAAGCAAAGTCTTAATGAAGGAAAGGGCCAAAGAATAAGCTGTAGAAAAAACACAAAACTTTACCAAATAAAATTACAATGAAACAACATGCAAAAGTTTTTAGGACTACAGCTAAACCAGTCTTTTAAGGTAAAATTTATATCCCCAAATGCCTTCATGGACAAGAGAAAAAGAAGAGATCAATGACCTGGGAGTGTATCTTAAAAAATTAGGAAAGGGCGGAGCCAAGATGGCAGAGTAGAAGCAGGAAATTGCATGAGCTCCTGCACCAACCATCTCCAATACTTGTAAAATATGACTCTAAACAAATTTTAGAGCTACAGAACCCACAAAGTGACAGAGAAAAACAAATCTCCCATTGAAGGTAGCTTGGCAAGCCAAAAGGAAGGGTCTATTGCACAGGGCTGGGAGCCGAGCACAGTCCCACGTGAGCTGCGCAGGCCCGGACCCAGAGTGCCCTGACCAGTGCCCCAGACCAGTTGGAGCAGACTTCAGGAGAGTGAATCACCAGCAGCTGTGGCAGTTTCCAGACTTCTCAACCCAAAAACGGCAAGGACAAAGTAAAAGGTCAGTGGGGAACTCTGCTGGAACAGGGTGATGGAAGAGCGCAGTCTAGCCCCTGCCCCCTGGGGGTGAGAGGTGGTGGAGGTGCTGTGGCTGCAGCTGCTGCTGCATGGCTGCCTCCGGAGCTCCTGGCCTGTAGATTATAGGGGGACCATCCAGAGAGTAACTGCCCTTGCTTTGACCTGCTTGGATCTGGGTGTCTGTCTTGGGTGTTAGTCCTAGGGGGTGTGGTCAGCATGCCACAGCTTGTGGTGGATGTAGAGAGGGCACCCTCCTCAGACTTCTGACAAGATCTTGAAAACCCCAGCAATCAGAGTTCTACCATGGCAAAGAACTCGAAAGTCAAGTAACTGACTGGTAAGATGAGAAAGCAGAAGAAGCACAATCAGACCACAGAATCCTTTTTTGGGGACACAAAGGATCAAAACATGGAACCAGAAGTCAACAGAGTCAAAACTTCTGCATCAGAAACTTCCAAGAAAAATACGAATTGGTTACAGGCCATGGAGGAGCTCAAGAAGGATTTTGAAAATTAAGTAAGGGAAGTGGAGGAAAAATTGGGAAAAGAAATGAGAATGATGCAGGAAAATCCTGAAAAAACTAGCATTAAATAGAAAATCTGATGTTCAAATACAAGAAGCAAGAGAAGCATGAGAAGGTAAACAGGGAAAAGAAATCATAAGGAACTTTAATATTAAAGTTGAACAATTTACATTCCTACATGGAAAAATGATAATTGTAACTTATGAAACTTTTCTCAGTATGTGGATAGTTGAAGGGAATATATATGTATATATACATTTGTATGTTTATATAAGAGAGTATATGTGTATAAATACATATATGAGTGTGTATATATGTGTGGTACATGTATGTATACATAGACAGAGGGCACAGGATCAGTTGAACAGGAAGGGATGATATCTAAAAAATAAAATTAAGAGGTGAGAGAGGAATATAATGAGAAGAGAAAGCGAGAGATAGAGTAGGGCAAATTATCTCGTATAAAAGAGGCAAGAGAAAACTGTTACAGTGGAGGGGAAGAGCAGGAAGGTGAAAGGGAATGGGTCAACCTTACTCTCATTGAATTTGGCTTAAGGAGGGAATAACACACACACTCAAATGGATATCTTACCCTACAGGAAAGTGGGGGGAAGGGGATAAGAGGGGGGAATGATAGAAGGGAGGGCAGATTGGGGGAGACAGTAGTTAGAAGCACACACTTTTGAAAAGCAATAGGGTCAAAGGAGAAAATAGAATAAGTGGGGGGCAGGATAGGGTGGGGGGAAATATAGTTAGCCTTTCACAATGTAACTACTATGGAAACATTTTGCCTAAGTACACATGTACAACCTGTATTGAACTGCTTGTCTTTCCAGTGAGGGTAGGTGATGAGGGAGGAAGGGAAAGAATCTGGAAATCAAAATTTCAAAAAACAAACGTTAATGCATGTTACTTGCAACTGGGAAATAAGATATACAGGCATTGGGGTATAGAAACCCATCTTGCCCTACTAGAAAGTTAGGGGGGTGATGGGGGAGTATATAAGAGAGAGCTGATTGGGGGAAGGGTTTTCAGCAGGCTTGCTATTCTGGGGTGGGGGGTAGGGGAGAGACTGGGAGAAAATCTGTAACTCAAAACCTTGTGGAAATGAATGTTGAAAACTAAAAATAAACCAAAAAAATCTTTCTTGGGGAAAAAAGTAGGAAAATTGATAAATCAAAAGACTCTATAAGTTGACACCAAAATAGAAATTCTGAAAATAAGAGAAAAGCATTAATTTTCTTTAAAACTGTGAAGCGACCAAATAAACTGTGAACTCTTTTTAAAAAAATAGCTCAGTCATTAGCTAATTTTTTAAAAGTGTATTACCAAAATGAAAAAGAATTCACAATAGATGGAAGACATAAAGCAAAAGAAACTGTTAGAAACTCTGTCCAGCTACACGTCAACAACATGTACCTGACTGAAACAGACAAACGCTCGGCAAAAAGATGCTGAGATGAACAAAACAAGATACGGAATGGTTAAATCATCTGAAGTCATAAAAAGAAATTGAACAAGCTAGGAAAGGTCTCTTAAAGAAAAAAATCCAGGCCCAGGTGGCCTTGAAAGCAAACATTAATGATGAACTCTAACATCACCTAAATTGTGTGTAAAAAGAGAGAGATGACATCCTACCAAACTCCTCCTATGTGAGGACCCAAAGCAGGGAGAAAGAAAGAGAAAATGACAGACTAATATCTCTAATGAACAAGAATGCAAAAATATGGAAATGCGAACATACATTTTAAAAAATTATGCCCAAGGACCAGGTTGAATAAAACTACAAAGTGGACAATATTAATTTTTAAAAATAACAAAATCCACATTATTTTGCTTCTTGCAAAAATGAACTGAAACAGTAACTTCAGTAAAACAGCAGGATTTAAAATAAATCAATAAAATGGTCAGTCTTTCTGTAAATTATTAACCAAACTAGGAAGAATAGAAAAACAAATTTCACTCAAAACAACCAGAGAAAGTATAAAACATCTGGGAATCAACCTGTGAAGTCACACTCAGGACTTCTACGGATATAACTATATAATGTCCTTTAGAGAAATAAAGGAAATTTCATTATTATTATTATTTTATTTTTTGCTTTTTTGGAGAGGCAATTGGGGTTAAGTGACTTGCCCAAGGTCACACAGCTAGTAAGTGTTAAGTTCTAAGGCTGGATTTGAACTCAGGTCCTCCTGACTCCAGGGCCGGTGCTCTATTCACTGCACCACCTATCCGCCCCTAAAGGAAAATTTAAATTGTTTCAAAGATATTAATTGTTCACAGTTAAAGTTATATTAAATTAAATTATAGTTTGAGTGCTATAACAACTAAACTACCAAGGGTTTATTTTTTAATTGAACTAGAAAAATAATATAAAAATTCATATGGAAGAATAAAAGATCTATCATTTCAAGAGAAACAAAAAAAAAAAAAGACATGAAGGGTATCAAATAGTAATTATCAAAACTATCTGGTACTGGTTTAAAAAGCTGGATCGGTGTAATTAGATCAGCTACCTGAGACCCCAGCAGCAACTGAACACAGCAGCATAAATTTGATAAACCCAAGGGCAACAGTTATTGTGGTGAGTTTGAAAAAAAAACTCTTGGGAAAATTGGAAGCAGTCTGGCTGAAATCAGGTCTAGACAAAAATCTCACACCATACATCACAATAAGCTCCAAATGGATATGACCTAAATGTAGAATGTCACATCACAAACAGAGAAGGAGATAACCTTTCACAACGATGGGATCGGAAGAGAATAGTTAAGTAAACAATGAATAGGAGTGATTAAAGCAGACAGAAAACAATTAGGAAACCCTTTGTGGCAAATTTCTCTGATAAAGATACACATGGAAATGATTAAAATCTTTAACAACAGATGACATTTCCTAATAGATAACTGGCTACTGCATATGAAAAGGCAGTTGATCAATGAAGAAATACAACCCAGTAAACCCCATAGGAAAGAATGCTCCAAATCACTAAAAAGAGAAACAAAAGTAAAGCAATTCTGAGGCTCTGACTCGTGCTCGTTGGCAAGGCAAAGACCACAAAGGACAACAGCAATTGCTGGTGGGTCAAGGCGAGGGTAGGCGCACGTCCGATCTGCTGGTATAACTGTGAACCGCTGTAGCCATTTGTGAAAGCAACATGGAAACATATTGCAAAAGTTACTGAGCTGGGCGTTCCCTTTGACGTAGCTCCATCACTGGCGGACGGAGACCAAAAGCACACGAGCAAAATCTTTTTAGCGGCACCTTTTGTGGAAGACAAAAAATGGAAACCAATTGCTTACCCATCAACTGGGGAATGGCTGTGTGCACATATGTGACGGAATATTTATTATACCGTAAGAAATGATGAACATGACTCCAAACTCAGAGCTGTGCAAAGACTTGCATGACTGTATGTATCATGAAATGAGGAGCACCAGAGCAGAGTGCACCAAGTGCCCGTGCCGTTAAACCGCTCTGAAAGACTTCAGAGAACCCATGATGCTTACCTCCCGTCTGGGCGGGAAGGTGATGGGCTAGCGCACAACGGGCAAGTCCATTTTCAGACACAGAATATCATTTGTTTTGCTTGGCATCACACATTTGTGAAAAGGAAACGTTTCAATCTGTGAAAGGGGAGGAATCAGCAGCAGCGGGTAGTGACAGAGATGCAAAAAGAAAGAACAGCAATAAGAATTTTGAAATTACACAACAGAATTCAGACGAGGACAGAAATGACAGTTTTTATTATTCTATTAAATTAAAAATCCTTTTTAAAAACTCTCCATGAACATAACTTAAAGTGCAAATGATTTGCGCGACTGAACACGTATAACTTATGGCAAACTGCTTACCCTCTCACGGGGAGGAAAGGAAGCAACGGTCAGAACTTGGAATTCAACATTTTTTTAAAATGATGTTAAGAACTGTTTTACGTGTAATTTGGAAAAATAATCTATTATTCTAAATGTTATAAAATCTTTAAAACTCTCCATGATATAAGTTTTCCATGAAAATTTTTTTACACTGATGCTTTTCCATTCAATGTTTACAATTTTTAAGAAATTCCCTGAAAGAGAACTGGTTCATCGTTCCAGGTGATGTGCCTTAAAAAAAAGAACGGCTCGGAAGATAGGACTTCACCCCAATCCTCCCTGCAATAAAAGGGGGTGAGGGGAAAGATCTCTGGCCGCAGAAAGGCCAGGACTCGCAATGGGGCAAGGTCACTGAGCTTCTCCACCCCGACGCCAAAGTCAGCTCAGCACGTGTCCTTCCCTCCCTCCTCCGTCCCCACATCCCCAAACCCTCCCTCCAGGCTCTCACTCACCCCACCTCCCTCCCCGATCAACGCCCACCCTCAGCACCCCAACCTGACCCCCCTGGAGAAGCAACGAAGTGGGGCGCCCAACAATTAGGGTTCTCGGACCCTAATCCTGCTCCCCCCATGACCGTCCCTCCGCTCACAATCCCCCCTTGGCCCGCCTTCGCCCAACGGCTTCTTCACGAGCCCCACCCCATCCAAAGACCCCTCCCCCGCAGCTCTCTCGTCTCACGACCCTTGCCCTCAGCCGCCTCCATCCAACGACCCCTCCCCTCGTTCCACCCATCCCACCACCCTTGCCCCAGATTCCTCCCATCCAAAGACGCCCCCTCGTCTTCTCCCCCATCCAACGACCCCCACCTAAACCACGATCTCCTGCACACGCTCTCAAACACGCCCACCCGAACCTGCGCGCCAGCGCTGCCCCCAGGTCCGGCCTCCAGGCTCCGGATTGCCAGTGGCCCGGCCCGGCCCCGCCTCGGGCCCCCCCGCCTCTTTATCCTCCCTCCGCCCCCCGCACACCAGCTCTCTTCCTCCCCCACAGCCAAGACCCCCCGCCCGCGACCCCGCAAGGCTCACCTCCGGCCGGGACAGCAGCTGTGCCGCGGGAGCCCCGCCCAGGAGCGCCTGACACTGGCCAGACATACCATCCGCTCACCTGCGGGCACAGGGAGAGACGGCTTAGCGAGGGAAGGCAAACTGCCCTCGGAAAGGAGTCCTACGAGGCAGAGACATCCAGCCCTCTGTTACAAGAGTTGTAAAACCTAGAGAGTCGAGAGATCTGGCGGAAACCAATTTCAGCTGCACCTTCATCGTCCTCGCCCCCTAGTCCTCCCCCAAAGAAAATGCCAAAATGGTTCAGGCCACCCACCCAGGCGAAAATAGCAAGAGCAAACCGTTTAGAGTTGGAGGGGAGAACAGACTTTAAGAAGGAAAAGAAAGGGGGGATGACAGAAAATTAAAGCCCGTTCATGCCCACTTTTTAAAAGAGAGGCAAAAAGAAGAAAACGATTCTAGCGGAGACGTGCGCTCCCACTTCTTTTATTTGTGGAATCTGACTTGCGCTGAATCCCAAAGGTCCTGCTTCCCCAAAGTGGTGAAGTGGTACGATCCGAAAGGGAGGGGACTGGAGGGGGAAGGCGGCCGTCATGTGACGCTGCTTCGAGTTTCCTCTCCGCCAGATTGTCTAACTCGTGGCTGGGCGGGGTGAGTGCGCTTTCCTTTCTGAGAGCAACGGAGAAAGAGCGCGAGTTTGTGGACTTAATTAAGATAAGCGGCTCTTTGTTCCAGGCGCCATGCTAAGCGCTGTGCAAATGGGTTTTTTGTTGTTTTTTTGTTTTTGCTTTTTGGAGGGGGAAGGCGGGGCAATGCGGGGCAATTGGGGTTAAGTGACTCGCGCAAGGTCACACGGCTAGGAAGTGTTAAGTGTCTGAGGCTGGATTTGAACTCAGGTCCTCCTGACTCCGGGGCCGGTGCTCTATTCACTGGCCGGCCCAGACTCCCTGCAAATGCTTTTTTTTTTTTAATCAAAAGTCAAGTCATGCTTGCTCCCCTAGTCACAGTGGTTGATGGCTGAAGGTCCCCCATCCCGGGACCTCGCTCGCAAATAGAACTTGGACTTGGCCGGCTGGGCTTTGGAAAGCCCAGGTCACCCACGTGCCCGGGGCAAGCCGGGGAGCAGGACGCCTCACTTAACCGAGTGGGATCCAAGCTGCTTCTCCAGAGTCACGCAGCTAAGGCGCCAATCCTGGCGGGCAGCGGGGCGGAGGCGGTATCCTAACGTGCTGCCCCCCTCCCCCCGTGAGGCCTCGTGGTGCAGCCTTGGCGGCTTAGTGCAGGGGCTGTTAACGTGTTCTGGCAGGCTGAGGCCCGGGGACTCCTGGGATGTTGTAAAATGCGCAAGACACGTCAGATTACAAAGAGAGACGGTCCGAGAAGTCGCTGCTTTTCAAAGCCCACGGACCTCAGCTTAAAAACCTTCCTGCTTCCGTGATTCCTGAGCTGCAGGCTGACTTCCTTTGCCTCCTTGCACGTGGCTGGCCCCCCTCTTGCAGACGTTCGCCATTCAGTGTCTCTACCACGGCTTCAGGGCTGATGGATGTTAAAATCAGATTGATCAGGGGCTGCTAGGTGGCGCCGTGAATGGAGCACCAGCCCTGGAGTCAGGAGGGTTTGCGTTCAAATCCGACCGTGTGACCTTGGGCAAGTCACTTAGCCGCAACTGCCCCGCCTTTCCCCCCAAAAAGCCAAAAAAAAAAAATCAAGTCGATTCCTTATTTGCGCCACAATTTCTTGCCGCTTCAAAGTCCTCCTTTTTTTCATGCTTCACCGGCGCTCCAAGTCTTGGCTTCTCCGTCCCGGGCGCAGAGGTCATCGCGCCGGGCTCCCCCAGCCCCTTTCTTCCGTCCTCAGACGTGCTCAGCAGAAGGGCGGCTCCCGTCGGTCAGGCAAGTGTCTCACGCGTGTCGGTCCGTCTGTCGTTCCTTCTCCCCGACCCGCACACGTGCTTTGGCTTCCCTCCTCCTGAGAAAGAAACAAACCGCCGCCGCGCCCGTCCCGCCCCGCGCCGCGCCCGTCCCGCCCCGCGCCGCGCCCGCCCCGCCCCGCGCCGCGCCCGCCCCGCCCCGCGCCGCGCCCGCCCCGCCCCGCGCCGCGCCCGCCCCGCCCCGCGCCCGTCCCGCCCCGCGCCGCGCCCGCCCCGCGCCGCGCCCGCCCCGCCCCGCCCCGCGCCGCGCCCGCCCCGCCCCGCGCCCGCCCCGCCCCGCCCCGCGCCGCGCCCGCCCCGCCCCGCGCCGCGCCCGCCCCGCCCCGCGC
>CM053590.1:204949704-204967088 GCA_028646515.1 Pseudochirops corinnae | reverse complement strand
GATATCTACATTCAGAGAAAGATCTAGAAAGGACAGAGTTTAAATGGAGACTGAAGCAATCTACATGCTATCGCTTTTTTTCATGTTTGTTTTTCTTTCTTTTTTTCCCATTGTTCACTCCATTGGTTACAACCCTTCTATACAACCAGACTAATGTCCAATGTGAAAGTATTTGCAGATCCTGTACTTGATTGCATGCCGCCATGGGATGGGCAGGGGGGGGAAGAGGGAGGGGATAAAATTTGAAACTCAAGGGACTGTGGAACTGAATCTTGTAAACTAAAAGTAAATAAATAAATCATTTTTTTTTTAAAGAAAAGATCAACAAATAAATGTAGAGGAATTTAAATTCAGCAAGGCATTCTGCTACATCACTACAGACCTTTCAATTTATATCCTGCAAAGTGTATTTCCGAGGAGTGGTGTGTTTAGACAAAAACCTGTGGCATTAGCTTCATACCCTGTTTGAATTTTATGCATTGGTAGTTACTGTGTACAATAATCTTACAAAAATTAGAAAAAAATTACAAAAATTTTTGCATTCATAGCATAAAGCATGCTGTTCTTAAGAAGGTCCTGGATCTGAGTTGAGCTGGTTTTTGGCAAAATCAGATAAGAGGGACTCTGACTTGCCCATTAGTGAGGTAGCAGACATTTCCTCAGGTATATAAGGCAAAAAGTGTTCCATGTAGTCTCTTATGGTCAAGTCATTGTCTTCCACTTCTCTCATTTGGTTTTCAAAATCCTTCTTCAGCTGATCTCTAGCTTTAAGGCAATCTTCATGTTTATTGGAAGCCCCTGGTGGGGGAGCTCTGGCTTTACTGACCTCTTGCAGCTCTCTGCCTTGGTCCTTCTTTTCTTCAAAGAAAGAATCTAGGGTTTGGTTGCTGTTCTTACCCTGCTTCTTATGCTTATTCGTATTCATGGTTGGTCAGTCCGTGATTTTTTTTTTTTTTAATCTCTGTGGAGCTCTGCTTCTGGAGGGGAAAGCTCTGTCCCAAATAGCTGGGGTCTTCCCAGCTGCCGGAGTTCTTAGGAGGTTGCTGGGTCCCTCTGCCACTTCTGGCTGACTAAATACAAATGAACCACAGGACCAAAGCCCAAGACCACGATCCAGATCCAGGCCATTCAACGCGAGAGCACTTGGCCTCTGAACAATCGCTTGGTCCCCCTGCAGTCTGCAGGCTGAGAGCCCTGAAGTAGCAATGTGGGGGCGGGTGCAGAACCTCCACCTTTTTCCCTTCTCAGCCCTGGAGGTGTTTCAGCCGGACTGCTTTTCTCTCACGACCTTGCAAGCTCCACTGACCTAGTTCTGGATCCTGCTGCAGCTGCCGCCAATCCGCTCACCCGAAGCTCCAGCTGGGGCTCTACTCCTCTCGTCCAGCCGCCCTGGGACACAGCTGAGGTTTCAGGCCAGGCTGGTTTCGGTTCGCAGTGCTGATATGGTTCCTCATAGCCAAGCTGACTTTAGTGGAAAGTGTATTTGTGTGTGTTTTGGAGTTCTAGAATTAGTTTAGAGTCCTATTTTATGGGTATTTTGGGGTGGCTATGTGAGAACTGCGATATGTTGCAGCTCTTAGCTGCCATCTTGGCTCCGCCCCTGGTCAAGTCATTGTGACAAGGTCTTCCCTGGTTCCTTGTGAGATGAGAGTCTTCAAGTAGGGAAACTTCCAGTTGTGACAAGCTTGTTGCCAGAAACACAGAATCTACAGTAGTGTGGGTAACCACCTCAGCTTGTCTCTTCAAACTGTTGTCTGCCTTTCATTAAGGCCTCTGCTTACTTGAACATAGAAGCTGGGCACGGAGTCTCTCTCACTGCTTCTCCATGCCAGTGGTCCTCCAAGATAAGAACTTTGAATAGCTTCTCTTCCAAAGAATATTGTCGTTCTTTGTTGGTGGAAAATGGAAAGTTCTCTTCCAAACTTTCCAATTCGTTCTCTAGGGTTTGTTTTTTTCAAAAATGGCTTTTAGATCTTGTAGCAGCTCTGGAAGAGAGTTGTTGAAATTCTCAAGACCAGTTCTAAGTTCACTTTTCACTTGTCATTTTGATGTTTCATTGCTGCATTAATTTCCTTATGCTGTTGATCGAAATTGTTTTGATTTTTTTAGCTGCTGCTTGAGCTCCAGATGATCACACTGCATCTGAGTCTGATGATTCTTAAAACATTCTCTCCTTGCACCGTTTTTTCAGGTTACTTACTTTTGATAGCAGATAACCCGTTTTCTTGTAATGTTCTAATCTTTTGATGTTCTTTCTTGCTGTCTTAGGGAATCAATGATATGTTTGGTCTAGTTGAATTTTTATAGACTGTTACTTGGGCAAGGTTTCCCACTTTCTGTTCTAAACCTTTCTTGCAATTCTCTCTGCAAGATTTTTTTTTTAATCGTTGCTTGATTTATTCTAGATCGTCATGTTGTCCTTGTGGAAAATCTGTTTTTTCCTGTGAGTCATACTACTTGCAGTTGTTATGGAATTATCTCCTTCTTTTGGACTGGATCATAAAATAATTTTTTGTAGTGTTTGGCGTCTTCTCTTTATTCATCTTTCCAAACTTAGTTCCTGAATTATAGCTCTTTGTTAGGACCAAGATCATGAAGTAATCAGCCCTGCTTAGTTTCACCACAGGGCAATCTGAGCTGCTGTGCTGATCACTTGTTGGGAGTGTCTGCACAGAATGAATACTGGTAGATTCCCTGCCTACCCTTTCCCTATATCTTTTGAGGTTCAGAGAACTGGATCTTCAGAGTTCTCAATGGAGTCTCATAATAGAGTGCTAGTAGCCTTGGCATTTCTGGGCCTGGAGTGGCCTGGTTTGAGAGCTGCCACATGTCTTTACTTCCCAAGGCCATGTGATGGGTTTCTGACCATATTGGGTCTTTTTTTTTTTAGGTACCTTCCATACTTGCTGCCCCCCAGACACATTTTTATAGGTGTCTCTGCTCTGTCTCTAGGGTCATTCCAGGAAAGTTCCATTTTATTGACCTAGGTTGACTCTGGTCTTCTGACTTTGTGCAGTTCAGCAGTGAAGTTAACTTACTGTAGTTTCTCATTGTGTCTCTTGCTCATTGTTTTATTTGATGCTGTTTTAAAGTTTTTGTTGAGACAGATGTGCAGGACTTGTGGTTCCATTTGGGGAACCATCTTGTGTATTTTAATGCAATCTTCCCTTGTCCTCCTTGAAAAGCCTATGAGCAGAAATGTATTTCTGTGATAAATTACTCGCTTCTGGCAGCTTGCAAGAGTTTTTTTAAAATAAATATTGGGAGTTGAACTAGGATGTATTTAAGCATGTTGAATTCTGGGTCTTTCAATATGTGCATTTTATGGATTCTAATGGTAATTTACTGGCTGCTCTTGCCAGTTCTAGGAAATTTTTTTTGATGACTTCATGAATTACAGGGTCCTAAAAATTAACTGTATGTCAATAATCCTGAGGCTTCTGGTTTGGGATTTGACCTCCAGATCTGTCCTTTGGGTATGAATGTCTCCCAATAGTTGAGATTTTTAAGACTTTTATTTCTGGATGGCCTGCATTCTGTGCCACTGAATTCCATTCTGCTATAATTGCTTCTTTGAAGTTTTCAATAGTACTTTTCATTGTGGTAGATTTTTAAAACATTTTTTTGCCTTTTTTTTTCCCCCTACCTCCCTTGCTCCAGATATTTTAACTGATTCATTTCTATATTTTAATTTCTTTTGGCCTTCTTTTCTCATTTTAAAATTTCTATTGGTTTTAATTTTCTTGTGAGGTTTTTTCATAGCAGTTTTCTTTCTTTGTGATATTTCTATTATATTTTTCAGTGGGGCATGTTAAGAACTTGACCTTCAATCTTCCCACTTATCCTTTTTTTTTCCAATGACTTGTTTATTTACTTTTAATTTACAAGATTCAGTTCCACAATCACTTGAGTTTCAGATTTTCTCCCCTCTCTTCCCCCCCACTCCCATGGTGGCGTGCAATCATGTACAGGATCTGCAAATACTTCACATTGTACAACAGTCTGGTTGTATAGAAGAGTTGTAAACCAACGAGTGAACAATGCTTCCCACTTATCCTGGATCAGTATGCTTTTTAAATGTCTTGAACTGAATTCAAATTATCCTTTGACTAGAACTTTGTGGCTGGCTACTCCATCTGTCTTTTTCAAAAACACATTTAGACATACCTCACCTATTCCTTGTCATTTCAGAATGTTATCACTACATCAGCATGTCAGCATTCCAGGCACTTCTCCAAGACTCTTCAGTTGTAGAACAGGTGCAAATCTACATTGGTAGAGGAAGTTTCCTCATCTGGGAAAATAAAGAAGTTGTACTGGTAGATGGCTAAAGTCCCTTCCAGCTCTAAATCCATAATTCCATGGTTTGTTTTCACAGCACTAATTAAGGACGTGTCTGCATTGGCCTACTAATGGTTAATACTAAATAACCTGTCCAAGCAATCTCTTTTTTTGGAGGCAGCCATCTTCTTCAATAGGTTTAAGCCCATTTTTCAGTCGATGAAAATCTGTTTTCTCTCCCACAAATGTCTCTTGCCCACTGGAAAAAAGGGGGGGACAACCCAAAAACTTCAGTATGCATAGTTGAGCAAAACAACTTCCCAAATTGGCCAAGTCCAAAAAATATAGAGTAGAGATATATTTTTAAATTTATTAAAAGGCAATACCCAGAATTAATTTCTTCAAGAGTAACTACACTGTGGGGCAGATTTTCCAATATCACTAAGTAACCTGTGATTATATATATATATTTCAGAAGTTCACCTACTTCTTATAAGTTGTCCTTAACACTTTACACTGCTAAAGCCAACTACATTTCACATACTACATCAAAAATACTTATGTTCTCCAGATTACAAAAATACATCTTTATTGTTTTAATGCTTTTGCATCATAGTTAACAATGACATAAAAACTTAGTTTTTGTGTTAAATAGAATTTAAATAAACACCCACAACCCTCCCCCCCTTGGATAAGTCAGCAAAAAAGTTGTTGCAAAATCACCAAGTCTTGTTAGAAATGCAAGTGTGATGCATTGATGAAATTGAAAAATCTAGTATAATGACACTGCTTTTAGTTGCCACTAGTTGAGGCTTTAACAAGTTATGAAGGGCACAGTGATACTGAATGGAATTACGGTAAATTTAATAAATACCTTCTCATGACTAAATAAAAGGTCAGAAACTAAATGCTATTATTAGGGACTCTCGTTCACGTCTTCTCAGGTTGGGAAGTTAAATGTCTATCGCTGACGTTTAGGCAAAAGTAACCCTTTTATATGAAACAATTGGCCTCTTCAAAACGAGATCACAGGTTACTTTCACGTGCAGCTACAGAGAAGCCCAGCCCTAATACATTTGCAAATGAGTCTTCAGCTAGTTCCTGGATCTCCATTCCAAAATAATCAATTACTTACTCTTCTCACTTCAAATAGAATTCAAATGCGTGTAAGGATAAAATAGCTGCTATAACTTTAGAAACCTTTTCCAAAGAACCCAGAGCAGCTCCCAGCCTTAAGATCAGAGTTCTCAAAATAGTGAGAAAATTGAGTATACCCTGAATGTTCTCTACTCAACTGAAAAATCACATTAACTCTTGCTCAATCTCAAACTGAAAAGTGTTCCAAAAAGATGATCAGCTGTAGCAAAGTCCGACCCTAGCCCTACTTCTTCCTTTTCTAAAATTTGAGATGAAAATTTTGTAGAGCTAACAAATCCAAGTTTTTCTTCGTAGCTTCTCTCTCCCATTGCCAGTGGCAGGAGATGAACTGATACAGATAAGAACGCAGCTGTTTAAATTTTCCGTTGTCACTGTGTGGGTGGGCTAGTCCTTCTGAAATTCTGAAGATAATTTTTACAGTTTATAAGGCTGTGCTGAAAAACAAGATTAGCCACAACTACCACATGGAGGCCAGAAATTAGGGTTTATCAGTCTACATTCCTGGATGACAAACGTCTCATTTCTGAGCAACTCAAAGATTAAATTTACAATCCTCCAAGTGGAATTTGCGGACATCTGTATTTTGTGATTCACATGATCTGCAGTGGGTGTGACGGAAAGGAGAATGAATAACGAGATCCCAGGAGACATATCCTGAGATACGCTCCCATCATGTCATCAGTTTCGAGATTCTGAGGAAGTGGGGCTTCGAACCGTAGACATGAGGTGTGATTTGTAGGTCTTGCTTAACCCAGTCATCCAGAACTTCAGGAGTTTTACATTGTCTTCCTCAGCAGCTCCCAGAATGCTTAGAAGTTTTTGGGTGTCCTCTTTGGGCCGACTATCCACTTTGGTGAATTTGAAAAGCACCTTCACTTTGCTACAAAACACAAAACACAAAACACAACAATTACAGTGTTCAGTCCCTTCCCGTGGCAGCCAAAGGACTAAATAAATGGCCAAGGCCGTTCTGCAAGTGTCTCTAGTCACATCAGATTCTCCTTATATGACTAAGATGGAGCTTAAATGGCTCCAGAAACTGACATTTGAAAGAGCAAATGATGGATAAAAGTTTTAGAAATACTCATTTGCCTGTCAAAGGCTACCCTCTATGTCAAGTCTAAAATAGAAAAACTCCAATTTAGCAAACACTATTTTCTCTGAAAAGCTGTCATTTTCCCCCCAACCACTCTACTGAAATTACCCGTAACACGATAGAATTACCAAATAGAGCAGCCTTTTCTTCATCCTCTCTAACCTCCACACAACTTTTGACACACATACTTCTTACTATGGCTGTTTTTCCTCCCTTGTTAACTGTTCTCTCGTCTCTTTACATTGTTGTATCCTACCATCCTCTATCTCACCTCCCTTGTGCAGCTGGATCCCTTGAAAAAGCAGCCTATGCTTCCTCGAATTTCACTCTCTTCAAAACCTCTCAGTCTGGCTTCCAACCTCATTGTCACACTGAAACTGCTTTCCTGAACTGCCAAATCAAAAAGCCTCTTCTCTTTCCATCTCTTTCTTTCTCTCTGCAATATCTGCCACTGTTGATACCTTCTGCTCCCTGAGTTTTGGGGCTAGTGCTCTCTAGATTTTCATTTTAGCTTTCTGACCACTCCTTTTTCTCAGTCTCCTTTTCTGGATCATTATGCACATCACACAGACAGACTATCTCTGGGTGTTCCATAAGGCAGCCTTCTTGACTGCCTTTTTCTTCCTATGCTCTCACTATCAACTTGCATGGGTCCATCTCTATCCCAGTTTATCAGCAAGCTTTTATTAGGTGCCCACTATGTGCTGGGCTCTATACATGGACCTTTGGTAATAAAAAGAATGACATAATCCTTACTCTCAAGAAGTTACATTCTAATAGAGGAGAAAAGTACGCATCTATGTTGATGTGGAAGAAATGTAAAGAGAATACAAGGTCATTAAGGAGGCACTAGCAGCTGGGGGGAGTTAAGGAAAGGCTTCCTGTAGATGGTAGTACTCTTGAGCTATGTCATGAAGATTCTATAAGGCAGAGGTGAGGAAGGACTGCATGCCAGGCACAGGGTTCACATAGATACAAAGGCATCAAATGAGGCGATGTAACATCATGTATGAAGATCAGAGAAAAGGGGCAGCTTGGTTGGACGGCAGAATTCAGGGGGAATTTACATTGAACCTGAAGACAGGTTACAGCCAGGATGTGAAGGGCTTTAAAAGCTAAACAGATAAGTTTATATTTTATCCTAGAGGCAAAAGGGAGACAGTAGAATTTTATCAACAATGGGGTGACACACTTAAGTTCCATGATTAAGGAAAATGACTTTGAATGTGGTGAGGAGGCTGAATGTGAATGAAGAGAAAGTTAAGACAGAGAGACCAATTGTGAGGCCATCATAATAGCCTGGGCAAAAGGTGATGGGGGCCTCGACTAAGGGGGTGCCTGTGTGAGGGAAGGTTGGGTGTGAGCAATGTTAAAGAGAAAGCATTAGATTTGGCAACTGAGTAGATATGTGAAGTGAGGGAAAGGGAAGAGATAATGTTGAGGTTACAAACTTGGAAACCAGAAAATAGTGCTACAATTTGAAAGAAATAGATAGAAATTGAGAAGAGGGGCGAGTTCAGGGCTGTTTTGAATTTGAGATGTCTCCAGGACACCAGTTTGGAACAGTCAGTAGGCAGTTGGTGATGTGAGACCAAAGTTCTAGGAAGAGACTGGGTGAAGCTGGATAGATAGATCTGCAGATATGCATAGTGATGATGGTTAAAACCATGGGACCAAGACAGTATAGAGAGAAAAAAGGGCTCAGCATGGAGCTTTGAGGAATACTCAGTTAAGTGTGTGATATCAATGATGTGCCAACAGAGGAGGCTGAGGAGCAGACATGAGGATACAGCTGTCATGAAAACCCAGGGAAGAAAGAGCATCCAGGAGAGAAAGGTCCACAGGGTTAGGGGAAGCAGAGGAGTGTGAAGACTGAGAACGGAACTTGGCAATTAAGAGGTCACTGTTAACTATGGAAAGAGCAGTTTTAGCTGGGTGATGAGTCCTGAAGTAAGACTGAGGACCAGGAGTGGGTACAAGAAAGGAAGAGGAAGCAATAAATGTGCACAGCTTTTTCTAAGAGTTTGGCTGAGAAAGGGAGGAGAGAAACAGGATGATAATTTGAAGGGGGAATGGTCTAGGTCAAAGGTCTTGGGATGGGGGGAGACCTGGGCATGTTTGAAGGCTGCAGAGAAGGAACCAGCCGATAGGAAGAGGTTGGAGATTAGCCAAAGAGTTGCAATTTGGTAGAGAAAACCAAAGAAGGTGGCATCAAGGACATAGGTAGAGGGGATGGCATCAAGGACAGAGGTAGAGGGGATGGCATCAAGGACAGAGGTAGAGGGGATGGCATCAAGGACAGAGGTAGAGGGGATGGCTGTGGCAAGGAGAAAGGAGAGCAGGGGATGATTTCGAGGGATTTTCAGATGGAGAAAAAGGGAGAGCACACGACAGCCTCGACTGGCCTTCAGCTGAGTGTGGGGGCAGTATGAGGTGTGGGAGGCCGGGGAGAGAAGATTTGCAATAACTTTTGTGGGTAGAGAGATAGGGAATCAGTTAAGGAGGAATAAAAGGATTGGCTTACTGTAGTGAGGACCCAGCTGAAGTCAGAATGGACATGTCAGCATACCGTGTAAATTCTTTCACCTTTGTTTAGCTTCACGTAAGGTAGAACAAAAGTGGATGGTAGGAATAATCCAGGGCTGGGAGTTGACAAGGGATGAGCAGTGACAGAACAAAGGGGGAAGGCATTTGAAGGCAGAGGATAATATCAGGTTGAACTGACTGACTAAAGGGATTGAACTGAGAAGGGAGGAAAGTGGAATGAGCAGAGCAGAAGGACGGGAGGTCAAAAGGAGAGCAAAGAATTGGTTAAGGAGGGGTGAGGCACAAACAACAGCAGAATGACAGGAGAGGGGGTAATGGCAGTCTGTGACGAGGGCAGGAGAAGACCGGTGGGTAATGGTGAGCTGTCTATGCAGGGCAAAGGCTGAACAAAAGTACGCCATGAGATCTGAGAAAAATGAATTGGGAATCTGACGGAACATCAACATGAACGCTGAAGCTCTCTAGTAGAAGGCCAAGAACTGCAGAGGAAAGGAAGACTGAGCTAGGTGCCCACGACTCCCAGACACAGTCTAGCTCTAGTCTTCCAGGCTCCACACTCTTATCACAAACTGCCTAAGGGACATTTTGAACTTGATGTCCTGAAGGCATCTTAAGCTCAACGTGTCTAAAACAGTAATCATCCTCTTTTCCCCCAAACTTGCCTTTCTGCTTACTTTCTCTATTATTGTCAGGGGCACACCCTTTCCAGTAACCCAGGTTTGCCATCTGGTGTCATCCTTGGCTCCCCAGATTTCTAATCGGTTGACAGATTTCATCATCTCTTATCTGCATATCTTACAAATATGTCTCCTTCTCTCCACTCACATACCCACCAACCCTGTTCAATCCCTCATCACCTTCTACCTGGACCATTTCATTTCCTTGCCTCATCTATTTTCCCCAATCTATCCCTATGCAGCTGCCAAAATGCAGTTCCAACCATGTAATTCCTCCCACTCCAAACGAACGCCACAGCTCCCTATTAACTCCAAAACTGTCATTTGGCAATTAAAGCTCTTCACAAACCGGCCCTTTCTCACCTTTCCAGGCTTCTTATGGCTTCTGCTCCATGCACTCTACAATCCAGTCAAATCGGCCTGCTGATGCCTCATTGCCCATGTGTTTGTTTTTTCACTGGTTGTCTCCCCTGTACCTGGAATACACACCCAACTCTGCCACCTTTCCTGATTTCACCCAGCTCCCTTCTTTTCAAAACCACCTAGTATTCACTGGATGGAGGGATAGAGATACACACACACACACACACACACACACACACTGTGTAAATTGGCATATGCTCACATGTGTACATCATCTTCACTGTCAGAACATAAGCTCCTTCTAAGAAGGGACTGTTTCATTGTTGTCTTTATATACCTAGTACTTATGACAGGGTCAAGCCCAGAGAAGGAAGTTCAAACACTCACTGATCGACTGTGATCAAACAGTCATCTTCTTCTTGACTCTTAATGTAGGTATACTCCAAGGAACTGTACTGCCCTCTTATTTTTCCTCTCTACTCCTTGGTAATCTCATTTACTTCCATAGCTTCAACTACTGCCTCTATGCAGATGATTCTCAACTGGATCTCTCACATCCTGAGCTTCAGGAACATATCTGAACTGCATCCAAGAAATCTTCCCCTGAACGTCCAAATAGTACCTTAAATTCAATGTATTAAAAGCTGAACTCATCACCTTTTTTCCTCCTACAACTGCTACCTTTAAAAATTTCATTATGTCTATGGCAGAGCTGTCAAATTTGAGCTGAGAAACTCACTGAGTGGCTACCAAATTAAAATGGAATGAGGAAACGCTGAATAAAATACAACAAAGATAATGTTACTTTGTAGTTTTCTAAGTAAGTGTACGTCCCCCAGTGATCCATTTCTATTTGAGTTTGACACCTCTGGTCTAGGGTATTGGCATAACCTCAAGGTTATCTTTGATTCTTCCCTTCCCCTCAACTCTCACATCTGATCAGTTAAGAGATTGTCAATTCTACCCCCAAAACATTTCTTCCACCATCTGCGTCCTTTCTTTATTCCCACTTCCATCATCCTAGCACAGGCTTCTATTGCCAGTTACTTAAAGAGTGCTGGAGTAGCCTCCTTCTCTTTGGTTCAACACATTTCAAATCTCTCTGGCCAGAATAATCTTTCTTCAACATCAATGTGGTCATTTCACTCCTTAACAGTCTCCAATGGCTTCCCATTGTCTATCAAGTAAAAATCCAAACCTACCTGGCGTGTGATTCGTGACATTCACCTGGACTTACTTCCCCAGCTTCACGTGCATCCAGACTATGTTTTGCCCCCAGTCACACAATGTAATCTCAGGGCTCTGTGGCTCTCTTCACACTTTTCTCTATGCCTGGAAGTCTCCCCTTACCTGTTTGTTGAATTCCTACTCATCTTTTAAAAGTCCAGCTCAAATGCCACCTCCTCTAGGAAACCTTTCTTGATTTTCCTGTCTTCCCACCTAAATTGGCATTTTAGCCCTCTGCTAGGCTGCAAACTCCTTAACAGCAAAGGACATGGTTTCTCTCCCTAGAGCCCAGGACAGCACTTTCTACCCAGCAGGCACTTAGAAGGTATTTATGGCATCACATTACTTCATCCACTCTTCCTTGAGGCACACCAAGCACTGGTCCACCACGTCCACGGAGAGGTTCTGATTGGTGAGGGCAGCTTCAATTTTGTTCAGGATGGTGGGTCCGACTGGCAACAGGGACAGACAAAATGAGCATCAGAACCACCGGTGAGGAGAGAGGGAAAATATGTGAACAAACATTCTCTTCTTCTTTATCTTCCATGGCATGAAATATCAACCTTTCTCAGGAGTTCCTACCTCGATCAGTAGTTGGGGGGCCTCCACTGGTGACCACAAACTCGTACTTGCTTAGAGAGGGATCTTCATCACAAGCAACTGGATAAACACTGGAGCGTGTGGCTGCATGGACCTCAACAATGACAGCGAATTCTGTGGCAACAGAAACCCGTTTCCCTGCTCAGTCACTTGCTTTCCATAATGATCCTTTAGAGCCCGTCACACACACAGAATGTGATCCTGTCATCCCGTACTCTGCAGGCTGGGGTGGCCCGTGTACTGGACTAAATCTGAAGAGCTGAGCTTGAATTTTCACACCCACACTTGCTCGTTTGAGATGGTGGGCATATAACTTCTGCACCTCAGCTTCCTCGTCAGTAAAATGTGGCTAACAATGCCTGTACCACCAGTCCCCAAGGGTTGTTTTGGGGAAAGTGCTTTGTGAGTCCTAATATTTCAATGTATCTGTGCTATCACTAGTGAGGATACACCGCCCCTCCCACTTTTCTCCCCAACAAAAATGATGCTGATGGCACCCTATCCATGCCTTCCTATTCTGTGTGACTCTTGTCCACGTCCTCTCATAAGCTGTCTACAGCAGGGGTCTGTGCAGTGTGCCAGGGGAGGCACACTGCACGAGTAACTACAGAGCAAGCACGTGGTCTCTATCTGCCAGGTGTCTTATAAATCTAATCCAAAGGACTTTAAACTAAAAAAAATGGGGGGAGGGAGGACTGTCCAGTATTTCCCCCAAAATATACTTTACTATAGATAGTAGCCAGAAAGAAGAAGAGCAGCTGAGACACCTAGAAACTCAGAGAGAAGATCCAAGGAAGCAGCGAAATCCCACGGGCTGAAACATTTATACACAAATGTCACGGGAATTGGGATGTTATAAAATCTGTGACTGGTCCACTGCTTTCAGTGAGGGCACTTTTATTTAGAGGGGGTGGGGTGGCATTATGTATGAAGAAGGTATCGTGTTCATGTGAGGAAACCAGCTACAGGGGGAAGCGTAACAGTATTTGAGTAAAGGTCAAAAGGAAGAAAAAAGTGTTATGGGAACAGGCTCCATTCAGATCAAACGGACGGAGAGAGGGGAAGATGGAGAGTTTGGGAAACAGACCCTGAGTCTGGTACTGAGGCATCAGATGGCAGTGCTAAGGGACTTCTGCTGTCCAGGCATCAGCAGGAGTGGTCTGCCAAAAGCACAGCAGTTCGTAACTGACTGTTTCACTCTAGCAAAAAATTCATTCTTGAAAAGTTGGGAGCAATAAGGGCAATATGGTTTTCTAAATTGATTCTCATTAACAGGAAAGATCTGCTTGCTGGGGTAGAAATTATGGGAATCCTGGGGGGAAATGACTGTTTCACTCTGAAGTTCATGACAAGAGGAGATGAAATCTGGGTCTAGTCTAGCAAACCCCCTAGATTTTGATAAAGCTATTTTAAAAGAGTTTTAAGGAAAAGTCTGACAGAATCCCATATGCTAAAATGTTAAGAGAAGTTAGCTCAGGTGGGATGAGAGATACTCAAGAATGAAATTCTGAAGACACAAAAGGAAACAATTCCAAGTAAGACAAAAAAAAAATGTGATTTGTCTGCAGAGACCGATATGAATGAATAAGGAACTCCTGAGAACTGTGGTTTTAAAAAGAAATGCAAATCAGATGGAAGCAAGGCCAGATAAGATAGGATAAATGTAAGAGCACGGCAGGGTCTTGTCAAAATACTGTCAGGAATGCTAACGCCCACAATGAGCTGAGGCTGAGGCTAGGGAGGGAAGCTCGAGCTCACAAAACTGTGATGAAAGAAGTAAAGGACCTTTGCTTGTGGAGAGGAGAACTGACAACAGAGAAGGTAGAATTGCTCAATTCCTAATTTGTTTCTGTTTTCTCTTACTGTAAAAGAGAGAGAGAATTAATACCCCAGATAACAAAGGAAAGAGTGAAAAGAGAAGTTAATTGCCCTTGATGAATTCAGGTTACCTGGCCCAGATGAATTACATCCCTGGATACTCAAAACACTTAATAAAGGTGATTACTGAACCACTGTCAGTGACAATTATTTGAAAAACCATAGAAAATGAAGTGGTCACACAAGATTGGAGAAGTGAAAATATTGTCCTAATGTTCAAATAAGGAAAACAGACTGTGCAAACTACAGTAACGTCTAGAATAATCACTAAAGAGATGGCTGGCAAGCAACTACATAAGAAAAACGATGACTAAAAAGAACCAATGGGGCTTCAGCAAAAACTAGTCGTGCCAGACTGACCTCATGTCCTTTACTGACATGACTGCAAAACTAAGGAATAAAGGGACCTCTTTAGATGTGGTTTACCTAAACTTTGGCTAAGTTTCTGATAAAGCATCTCAGCCTGTTCTTATGGAGAAGACAGAGATCTGGATCAGCCAACAATCTAAACAAAGAGATTAAGAACCAAGTGGGGGGCAGACTCCAAGGCTATTTGTCGGTGATTTACTGGTGACGTGGCAAGAGGTCTCCAGAGGAGTAACCTGGGGAGCTTTCCTTGGCCTCCGCTATGTGACATTCATCAGTGACTTAGGTAAAGGTACAGGGGGTATGCTCATTAAATCTATAGTAGAAACAAAAATGGGAGGGATAGCTAAGAAACAGACGTTCGTCATCCTAAAGGATTTTGACAGTAATCAGTCGGAATCTAAGATGATAAAACATAGTCTTGGTATGACGTTGAGGCAATCTGAAGATCTTCCCTTCATCAATGTGTGTATTTTTTTCAAAGATTTTACAGAGTTGGGAAACTATTAATTGCTATAGAAGAGTGAGCTAGTACTCAAATAGATTCGTACTCTCCTAAATCTGGATGTTTCCTCCAATAATACAGCTCCCATCCCATTCATGCTCACTCATCCTGCGCATCTCTTGTCCACATCCTTTCACAGGTTCACCTTCCATAGGTCCATAGTGGGCCACTCAATTTGCTAGAAAAGCCTTCCTCAATTTCTCCGGACATCCCAAGAATAGCGGCCGAGTACTTGGGCTACACGCCTCTCATCCCTTGCCTTCAGCATGTGACCGATCTGTTTATATGGGCTCTGGGGCACGGTATGCAACATACCCAAAGAAGGGAAAATGAGTATTATATAGCAGGCAATGAAGAGGTGTACAGTGAGCAGGCCAAACATGTGGCTAATGAGGTTATCCCCAATAAGGAACCGTGAAGAAGGGCAGGAGTAAAAAAACAAAAATCAGCAGTAAAAAGCTTTCAGAAGGGTCATGAGTTAGTATTACCAGTAAAAACTGCTAGGGGAAGAAATAACCCGACGACTTCAGTATTTAATATCTTAGATCCTTAATGTCAAAAGTGGGAGTGAATAACTCCTCTAGGTCTCAGCAGTAACAATGGAGTTATAAGAAACGACTGTGGTACTGGGTGCCAACAGCAGACCTAGGCATAAAGGAGAGAAGAAAAAAAAGAAATAGAAAAAAGGATGAAGGAGTTTGAGAAGGAGAAAGAAGAGACACTAAAAGAGGTGCCCGTGAGGAGTGGTGCGACTGCAGAGAGCATCCCGTTCATGCTGACTGCAGGGGCCGACATCTCAAAGTCGTGCTCTGTAACAAGAGGAGACTCGCTGCTAAGGCACACCGCTTTAGATCTAGGGGGCGGCCCAGGAGTCAGCTTCCAGAGCCCTGAACTAAACACGGATGTCCCTCAATGAAGCAGAGAAGGAAAACATAAGGGGGTGTGTCTCCATGGACTCTGAGTGATAGAAACTTACCCGAGGCCTGTATGTAGGGAGGTATCTGAACATGAGGACTGAGACCCAGAAAGTTGCACCGATACGCCTCCTCATACTGGCTGCTGTAGGGGATAATTCGCACACAGCCCACAGGCAGCATGGTCTAAAGATGACACACACAGTAACTGTGAACACAACAGCAAAACTATGCCATGCCCTCCTCATTTCCTCTGCCACCCAAACCTTACATGATGCTCAGGCGCAGCGTAAGCCCCGTCTCCTTTGTGAAGTCTTTCCAGAACACTCCAACTCCAACTTCCATAGCCCTTGCTCTCTGTGCCATTCACTCAGCGTTGATTCACGACAACGGAGCTCAGCAAATAGCTTATGTTTATAAGTCCTGGGCTGTTATCTAGCTCTTATTTAACTTTTCATATTTAAGTTTACCTTTCCTTTCCTGACTAAACTGTCAGCTCTTTGAGAGAAGGAACAATGTCATCCTAAGGGGTTCTGTACTCCTGTGATGCTGTGACAGACCCAGAGAAGGCACTATTCCGTGTGTCTGTCCAGTGATTTAAATGACGAGTTAGATGGATCTAGATTCAAGTCTCAAATTTGTTCTCCATCTGCAGACTGCAGAAGGATTTTTTAGGAAATACTCTCTCAGTTACCTCCTTATAGGAAGGAATCTCTCACCTTCCTATTCCTCAATAATCTTCTGAGAAAAAGATCTAGGATGAAAATAAACCCTTCCTGAGACAATTGGGAATCACAAGCAGAAGCCCTGGAGAGGTTCAGGAAATTAGTAGAAGTGATTATATCCATGTTATAGTGATCAACCTTGAAAATCTAGATTTCTTCCCCTAAAAAAAGAGATAGCCCAAACCACTATGGTTTCTTTTTTCTTCAATATGAGATTATGAAATACAACACCTATGCCAACCATAGTAATTGCTGAGCCTTTTCAGGATGTTTTCCTATAGGCTATGGGTAGCCTAACTTTTTTTTTTTTAAATTATAGACCTAAATTCCTCTGAAAAATATACAAGGGACTTTATAAAGAAGGGAGACAGAAGAAATCTTGACAAGGTCTTACCCGGAGAACATCAAAAGCTGACTGGACAAGATCCATGTCCTGCCCCTTCCAGATGACCTGGTTTCCCATTAGCACATGCCATGCTAACATACGAAAAGAAGGTGCACCTAAGACCTAAAGAAGAAAGTACAATGCTTATTAGAGGATTTAAAAATCTCTTCCCCTTCCTCATTAAGTCCATTTTGGCATTCCAGTTACATTCCAACGGGAAGAAGGAGAAAGTCAACCAGACCAGGAGCTTCTCACTTGCTGTGTCATCTTGGATAAGACATTCTGCCTTTTTATAAGTAATAAAATGGAGATAAGCTGTTCTATTTGTAGAGTCATGAGGATTAAATTAAATAATATAGAAAGTAAGAAAATTTTTGTGTATTGTTTATGGAACTACTTTGTTACCCTCTGAACATGAAAGTTCTATCCCCAGATATGCGGCCTTTAAGAAATCACCTCACAGACAGATGGAGATATATATATATATATATATATATTTTTTTTTTTAATATATATATATATATATATATATTTATCTCTATCTATAGTAACAGACATAAATGGTTGCTTTAAGTTTATAAACAGACTATAAGATGTTCCCCCAACCCTGACCACTCCCCCCCAAATTACAGTATACCTCCCAGTCACCTTCGAGACATTAA
>CM053590.1:204920039-204949204 GCA_028646515.1 Pseudochirops corinnae | reverse complement strand
CCGCCCCGCCCCGCCCCGCGCCGCGCCCGCACCGCTCCGCTCCCACTTCATCTTCTCAGTGCTTTGCGCTTCGCCTGCGCGCTGGCCGGTCTCCTCATTACAGCCCACGGCCTTTTCTCAGCCCCCGACCCTCTGAGGACGAGCCGGGAGAGGGGACAGAAGGGGAAGCGGGGCTTCCTCCCGTTAGCTCCCGGAGCGGCCGTTCTAACGCACAGTACAGCCCCGCGGGTTCCGGCCGGAGGGGCTTCCCTGCCCGCGTTCACGCGGCTCTGCAGCTGTTGGCACTTAGTCTCTTTTGTTAATCATCTTTCTCCCTGTTGGGACGTCTCTGTGCTTACTGCCGCGTGAGTCAAGCTCGCGCTCCTGTTGGTCGTTCAAGTTTTCCATAGACTGAAGCGCCTTGTTTCTGGAGCTGGACTTTACACTTCTGCTCGTTTCCATACGCTTCACAACCCAGCAGGAAAATGCTGCGGCTCAAGCATCCTTGCCCCTGGCTTTCAAGGGAGGCTGCCCCGTGTCCAGGACGACCTCTCCTTTGCCTCTTTCCCTTTTAGTTACGTCCCTTAGACTTTGTTTTATTTTTTAACAGCTGGTGTCTATGTAGTACTTTTAACATTTGTGAAACATCTTGCAAAGATTCTCTCGTCCTATCCTCACAACAACCCTGGGAGGCAGATATTATTCCTGTTTTACAGATGAGGCAACTGAGGCAGACAGATTAAGTGACTTGCCTGGGGTTGTAGGCAGCTTGGAGTCTGAAGCTGCCTTTGAATTCAGGTCTTCTTGATTTCAGGTCCAGTGTTCCATCTGTTTAGTTCCCTCTATGAATAATGTGCCTCTCCTTTTACACTGCACATTAATCTATTGGTGTCTTATCCCCCTACTAGCTCCTTAACGTTAGGGACCATTTGGACTTTGTTTCCTCCAGCTCTGTATCCAGTCTCCCCTTACTGGATGTTGTCATTGGGCTTCCCTGGGCAAAGATTTGTTTCAAGATCAAATTATACTTTCCGCGTAACAATGTTACGGCTAAAAGTTTGGACAGTACCTAGTCCTTAGTGTGATTCATGACGGAACACTCTAAAATGTAAGACCCTTGAGAAAAGGGATTGTTTCATTCCTTGTATCCATATTCCAAGTGCCAACCCCATAGTAAATACTTAATAAATGCTTATTGATTGATCTTAACCCTCTAACCCAATGACAAGGTTTCCATGGCACGTTGCACTTGGAGCGAGAGCTCGTTTTCTACAGGACTATAAGATGATGCTCACTCTTGACACCAGCAGATGCAGGCTTAGCCATAGGTCAGCAGCCAAGTAGTCTATCACACAAAGGGACACAGAGCGACATGTTACTTTTTAAAGTGTGCGTGTTTTAATACCTAAATTCTTTTCCAGTGGCTCATAGATTTTGCAATGGCAAATGCAGTGGAAGCTCGATGTCCTCCACTTGGCCCGATGTGCCTTCTTTCAGCTCCAAAATCTATGAAACAGAAAGGAATTTTCTGTGGAGGAATTATCCAAGGCAAGCTTCTTCTTTTCCTTCTGCTTGCCTTTTATCCGTTTCATTGCATTTTTCTTCATGGGCAAGAGAAACAAAAGGAGCACTTTTAACTTTTCAGATGAGAGAATCAGGGCCCAGAGAAACTAAGTGACCCGATTAAGGTCTCACAGCTGGGGCAAAATTCAGACTAAAACTCAGATCTTCGCTGGGGGCCCAGTGTTCTAAAACCCTGAAGAAGCAGTTATTTTATTACTTAACAGCTGTACCAAATGGTTCAGAAGTTTGAAGGAAGCTTCTTGAAGGACGAGATTATCTTCATTTCTGGCTTTGTATCCTCAAATGCTTGCTGAACTGAATTGAAAGAAGATTGAAAGTTCTCAAAATGAGGTTTGGAGTCAGCTATTTCAATTATTCGTGCTGTTTTCTATTCCTATCCTTCCTGGCCTTGATTTTTGGTGAACACCAAAAACAAAGAATAAATGTAGATCTCTAAAAAGATACTTTTTTGGAAAAAGCATAAAAATAAAAATTCTAAATGTCAGTGAGCAAGTGCTAAACCCAGTCACCAACCTTTATTGCTAAGAAGACCTTATTAAAAACTCAGAGTGCAGTGAGACTTGAGGGTTTGTAAAGTATTTTGAGATCCTTGGTTAAGAATACAAACCATTTTATAAGACAAGCAATATATTTCTGTGCTTTCTTGCATCTTTCCAGTAGATTGCATCTCAGTAAAAGTGAAAGTGTGTTGTGCCAAAAATTATGTTGGTTAGTGAAAAAATAGCGCAGAGATGTCAAACTTAGAAAGGGATTTTAGGGGCCTACTTCAGCTGTGCATCATGCAGATGACTTGTCACCCAGTGAGGTGATGTGCTCAAGATCACAAACTGAACTAGAACAGTCAAAATGAAGAACCCAGGTCTTCTCCATCTCACGTACAGAAATTTTGATCAAATTTCTACTCTTTTCTACTCTTATAAGCAAAACAGTACATCTTAGAATACAAAAATCCACAATTTTCAATTAGTACCTGCTCGTATGGAGATGTTTAACAAAGTGATGGAAGCATATTAAAAACTCGATCCTGCATGGCATTGACTTCAACAAGGTAAATATTCCATCGGGTTCTAGATGGATGAAAGGGTTGCTTACTATGAGGTTAATGTGGGAACAAATTCCATATAGTACAACAGATGGTTTTTACAAAATAAATTTCCTAAAAAAAATTTTCAAAAGAAGCAAACAAAGGTTGGCAATTATGTATCTTTTTGCATTTCATTTTTATTTTCCAAGGTTACAATCAGACTTTTCTTTCTTTTCAATCCCAGGACTAACTACCCCTCTCTGTTTGCCCATGCGGGTCACCAGCCTTAAATTAAACTGTGTTCTGTTAACCAGCTATGAGGGCACAGGCTAAGGTCTAGTCAGTCACTGCCAGTCACAATAAAACCCAACAGTACGCACACCACAGATGGAATAAATTGGCACATCAGTCATCTCTTCTAGAGCCCTTCCTTTTATTAAACTAGCTATTCTGGGTGTATTGTCTTAAATACGCTGTTAAAATACAATGGTATGTTGACCATTTAATGAAATTCCAAAAGTGTACAATAATGTGGACACTTTGCAGACAGCCTAAAAGTTCAAAAAACCCAAAAAGCTACACACATGATTAGTGCAAATTAAGATTGAAAGACACTCCAACTGCAACATTCATAACACGAAGTTAATGACCTTCACTAGCACACGAATTCTATTTTGAAATACCCTTAAATGCCAAGAGCTTTTGAACTGCATTATGGATTTGCAGGAAAATTAACATAGAAACAGCACTGAAAAAACTACCACCTTGCATTTAGTTCATTAAATTTTCCCTTCAGTGATGAACCCAAAGTGTTTGGAAATGGACACTACATTCAATTGCTTGGAACTGAGATTGCTTTAAGCTTAACCAACCTTTCAAACTATTGCATTGTTATAATACCAAGAGGGGCTCAAATGAATGATGACCCATTTTTGAAGTCTTCACATTGAGAACAAGTGTTTGAGGAATATATGGACCTGTTGCCAAGACTGACATGAAGGCAAGGTGAAAAGCAAAGCGGAACTACACCTACATTATCAGGGATGTTAATAAGGATCTTTGGTTAGTTATTCAGCCAATAGTCCACAGGCACCAGCACTTATCTTTCAGACCATACCCCTACGGTCCTGGATTACCACTCCCAAATTTAGGAAGGAGAACATTCTGCTGCATGAAAGAGTAACAAAGCTTCTAGAAGTTCCTTTATTTCACACTAATTTCCCCAGAAGTGTTCTGATCAGCTTTCTAAAATTTGTCTGACATGACTAATCACCCACGAAAATGTCTTCTAGTAAGGTTTTAAAAACAGACTCACGGGTAACGCTTTAGATCAGCTGAGGGATGGCTGTCAGAAACAAAAGCAATAAGAAGCCTTGCTGTTGTCGATATCATCAATCAATCCACTATTCTTATTTAGGGGAGTTTCCACAGTTACAATTCTGGAAATAATTTTCTTCAAAAACAAACACACCCAAATAAATCGAGGAACTACTAATGCCTTTTTTTGTCCAGATTTGTGATTTTATTAGCATCAGGACCTCCCTCTCCCACTGGAGATCTGCAGTTGCTTGGCAACATCCAGTCTTAGAGAGTTGTCTGGTCAGTGGCTTGGCCAGTCACATGAGGCAGTATCTTTCAAGACCAAACATTTGAACCCAGGTCTTGACTCTGAGGCCACCTCTGTATGTATTAACCATCAAACTATCTTTCAAAGTAGTCATACCAAAGCAACTTCAGAAAGCTACTTTTCCAGTCACTTGGCTTTCATATTTTTGTTTTTTGGGGGGAGGATCCCAATGCAGTTGATTCTGATCAAACACCATGTAGTTTTTCACTGTAATTTTAAGTTATTTATAAGACCTGAGTTTATTGTATCCTTAGAACCAGCAGCCAACAAAAAATAGGTTGTAATTTAGTGACTGGTTTGAAATAGGCCATAGTTAGGTATTTTTGCTTATCCTCAATCCGTCTATCTTAAATGCATTTCTCACATAGGTGTAAATACTTTCATGCACAGAAACAGCTGATCTTTTCTATTCTTTTTGAAAAATAAATGCTCTTTTCAACTGTTCAAATTTATGTATATATAGCTTTTTTCTTACAATCTTGTTGTTTCAAGCTGCAACACAGGCACAATTCTTTGTTCATAATACAATGACATCTTTGAGAGCTAAAGGAAATTCAGAATGACAACTTCATTGTAGGATGTAACAGAAGGAGAAGGGAATCTGGACGTGTGAGGGTAAGTGATGAACATTAATGGTTTAGAGCACTGACAAGATGAAAAAGCAAAGATTTAGGGAATTTCCCCACCATAAAATCCCCTGTTCAAACAGATACTTTTCTCTAGAACAGCGGTTCACAGCCTTGGGGTCCATGGTATAAGTTATCATAGGGAGGTTCTATGACTCCATATGTGCACAAAGCATTATCATTCTGATCTCTACAAAGTATGCTGATATCAGGTGTCTGGAATTTTTTTAATTTTTGGAATGACATAGAATTTCTTTTGCTATTGTGATAATTAAATACAAACTCATTCAAAGACTATATGAATACGTTGTAGCTTTTTGCTGTTCTGCCTTTTCATAACCAACAGGTAGTAAAAAGACAATTACTATTATGTGGGGAAGCTCTGAAAGTTTTAGATGTAAAGAGGGTCCTCAGACTCGAAAATGCTGGGAACCACTGCTATCTTACAAAGGCTACTTTTTTAGTATCCTCCATTGGAATTCATTGGAATCCTTCAATTCTAATAGCTTTAGGGCAATATTTAATCAGCGAATAACACAATTATTTTAAATGATGGCATCAATGTGGAACAGAAAATTCCCACTATTTTATTGCTCAGTGATGACATTCTTTGGCTTAAAAACATCTTCCCATTGTCATTCCTAGAACATTTAGCTACAACTTCTTTAAATAGTACCTTAAGCACCATAGCTGTATATATGCCAAGTTCTGGCTCACGTAAAATACTACAGGTGTTAGATATGCAAGAGTTTTCAGAAAAGCATTTTACTGCTGAACCAATGAAGAGGTTACTATGGCATAGCTGAAAGGGTGTTAGATTTAAGAGTCAGGAGACCTGGGTTCAAGTTCTGCCACTTACTAGCTCTTGGAGAACAGGCAACTTCTTAAAGCTGATTTCCCCAAATGTAAAATGGGGAAGATGATACTTGCACTACCTACCTACTGTTCTGAGGAAAGTGCTCTGCAAACCTTAAAGTGCTATGAAGATGTGAATTATTATTAATGAAAGAACATACATAACCCATGCTGTTTCAACCACCATGTTGGAAGATTCGCTGGTTAAAAAACTGCACATAATAACAGCCCAAGCAATATACTTCTTAGACTCCAGTGTCCTAAGTTCAGTGATCATTTCCTCTACAAGACATAAAAAATAACCCCAAAGAGATGTCATATCATTAACTAATTCACAAGATGGCAGGATGAAACAGGGAGAAGGCAACAAGGGTGAAATGGCATTTTTTTATTGGATCCACTGTAGAAAAGAATGAATAATCTCCACAATAAGGAGAATTATTCTATCAAAATTCTGACCTGTCTACCACCATGTCTCAGACAGCTTTTATTGTAGATCCTGGTAATTCAGATACAGTCACTTTGGGGTTAAAAAAAGACATCAAGAGTCACTGCTTCGTACTGAAGAACAAAAATATATTCCAATAGCTTGTTTTTCTCTCATCACTGGAAGAAGCCAAAGACCATCCTGAGCCAAGGCATAAGCATCTCCTACAGGCAGGAATGGAAACACTGCAAACTGTTAGGAATGAAATTCTTTCACATCTGAGCAGGTATTTTTTTTCCTTTACTTTTGTTTCCAAAAGCTGAGTCTTGGATTATGAGAGTGCTAATCTTATAAAGTCACAGAATTCAGAGTTGCAAGGGATCTTGGAGATCTGAGCCAACCTCTTCATTTTACAGATGGGAAAAAAAGGGCCCAGAGATGAATGTCCTGTCCAAAGCCACACAGTTGGTTAGGGACAGAACCTGGACTAGATGCCAGATCTTCTAAAAACCAGTCCAGTGCTCTACAATAACGCAAAAGTTTCTCTAAAATGTAGAGTGTTTCGTAACTAACTGCTTAACTTTACTTATGTTTCAGGGTTCCAAACACACGAAGAAAATACTTTAGATTATGTCCCTTCTCAATAACTGACTTTCAAGAATAGGACGCCATTATTTCCATCACAAATAAGTCAGTAATTTAAGTTCATTTCAGAACTATGAATTTAAGACACTTCAGCTAAAGGAGCACAAAAGCACAACCTGGTTAAAAAACAATGAAGCAAAAGCAGAGATGAGAAATACTAAAAAAGAGCTATGTTGCCTTACAAAATCCTTCATTGCAAGTAATGGCCTACATTTAGTTCATAATATGGGTAATGACAACAAGGCTCATGAGTTTTAAATAATGAAAACCTGATTTGCTAACACTCTCCACTAAAAAAGGCACACGAAAGCACGTCAACATTTTTAAAAACTGAATGTTGTTAGAAAAAACATGTATCTTTTAGTTTGAGACCAAACTAATCTTGGTTTTTTATCTGAAACTTCATTATAGCAAAATTTAAAAGTTATAATTTATATAGGCCCTGCAAACATTATAGGGTGAACTCAGAGAAACTGATAGCCAAAATTAATTTCAGAACTCTGAATGAGATTCACTGAGTAATGAAAACAAAATCATGCTAATTGCAATTTAATTGAAAATGCTACTAACCAGGAGTAAGAACAGAAAACAAATCAGGTGCATAGCAAATGAGGAGACTAAAACGGGCAGAGGGGAAAACAAGCTACATCTAAGACTATCAAAGGGTAGTGCATGCACCATTATTTTGGAAAGTGCTTAAAAACTTTTGATAGCATCCCTTTAATTTTCAATTCTACACCAGTACCAGCAGACTGTGTAAATGTTTTGGTTCCTCTGAAAAGTAAAAATTAATTTTGCCAAATCTAGTAGGCAATGGCCGAGTCTACAAAGTCCATAAAGTCTTAAATAGCTTTTGCCTTTCAAGTAAACTCCATTCCCCCCTTCCTCCTTTTTGTTTTTGTAAAACCAAACTATCATTGACTTTAAGGAGCCAAAAAGGCTTTCAAATAATAACTAGTATTCTTCTGTCCCTGTTTCTCGCAGAAGAAAATTGTTTCCAGAAGGGGAAAAAAAGTGCTACAGGAACACAGCAACATTCAAGCCATTTAAAACAAAAGGTAGATTATTTAATGCATTAACGATGTTAATCTGAAGATAAATAAATCCACAAGAGACTTTAAAAGTTTGAGATCTTTTCCTTTCTTTGCAGAGAGAAAACTTTTGAAAGTATATAGGACTGAAGATGTCAAAACAAAATTTAATTTCTTAATGTCCAGATAAAACAGTCTTGAGTCCTCCCTGCCATTCTCACATTTTCCAATGGCCAAAGTGGTGGTTCTTTCAGTTTAAAGCACAGAAAATGTTAATTTCAAGAATAACTGGATGGCTTGCTTCCTGAATCATCTTCTTGTGAGCCCATACTCTGTAGAACAGGAAAAGAAAGGTTATTTTTTTTTTACTCTTTCCATTGAGTTTTCTCATCTATATAAAGTTACAATAATCTTTTTTATATAGTAACCTCACTTTCAAGGAATCAATCTTCTCTAAATAAAACTGTCTAATAGTCATGATGTCAAGAACTGAAAGCCCTACTACCAAGCCACAAGACTATTTCTCTTTTACAATACATAATGGGACACTAGTATTTAAATATTACAATAATCTGAAATCCTAATGATATTCCAGATGTGGCAGTATATATACCTTTCTCCTCCAGCTTCCCACTCCCCACTTTAAATAAAGAGAAGAAATAATCACCTTTTGCACAAACTGAGGATTCACTGTGATTTCTTGATCCATGGCCTTGAGCCGCTCATCAAGCTCTATACATTTCAGCATCTGAGATATATGAATTTATACTTAATATATAAAAGGGAAATTGGCTTAAATTACAATTTGTTCAAAATATAAAGACAATAAAATGTATATTAATCAAAACTACACTGCAATTAGGACAAGTCTCAAAACAAAACTTTTTCCTTACACAAATAAACATAGTATACGTACTTTCATTCTCCCATCATCATCACTTACACACCTAGCATGCCCACAAAAATGTACAATAATTTCAAAGATAGGAGAGAAAATCCAGGAAGTTGCCTGAGTTCTCCCCAGTTTCCCTTGGAAATAACGTTTAAATCAAGCCTCTAAACAGATTCTGGTGGGACAGAACCTATAAAAAAGATGGAGTGAAACAATTTTCCAGTTTAAGATGATTTAAAAGGACTTCAGGAAAAGTCTGTCTCACTTGGGTAAAAGGGGAGGGCAGCCCAGCACAGGCAGTGTCCAGGCAAGACAGCAGGAAGCTCTTAGCCACAGCACAGATCAACAACCAAGGCTCCTCAGTTCTGGCTCAGCAGGCATTATGTCATCTCCAGCCCCACCATTGAAGGTAAACTGCTAGCGCCAGAACCCAGGACACAACAGGTGTGATTAGGCCAGGCTACCCCAGCACAGTGGGCAAGATGGTAGCACCTGAGGACCCAGCGCAGAAAGCCAGTAAACAGGCCCATGGCCCCAGCACGAGAAGCTTGAGAGAATGCCCCCTATGCCCCAGGAACAGAGCTCAACCTTAAAACACACAAAATAGGCTTAAAAATAAGCAAAAACCAGCAAAGGATTCTGACCATAGAAAGCTACTACGGTGACAGAGAATATCAAAACACAAACTCAGAAGAGGACTACAATGTCAAAATGCCTACATAAAAAGCCTCAAAGGGGAATATGAATTGGTCTCAAGCCCAAAAAACCTTCTTGTAAGAGCTCAAAAAGGATTTTTAAAAATCAAGTAAGAGAGGCAGAAGAAAAATTGGAAAAAGAAATGAGAGTTATGCAAGAAAGAGTCAACAACTTGGGAAAGGAAGGACAAAAATTGACTGAAGAAAACAATTCCTTAAAAATACAACTGGACAAATGGGGGGAAAAGTCCACAGAAGAAAACAACTCCTTAAAAAGCAGAAGTGGCCCAATGGGAAAAGAGGTACAAATGCTAACTGAAAAAATAATTCCTTAAAAATTACAACTGGGCAAGTGAAAGTTAATGACTCTATATGACATCGAGAATCAGCCAAACAAAATCAAAAGAATGAAAAAATAGAAGAAACTTTGGTGGAAACTTTGCTAGGCTTACACTTACCATTTAAATCAGCTTCCCTAGCACCTCTAGGATTAAAGTATTTATGATTTTAATGCATTCAAAGACTTGAATGAATGAAAAAGCTATCTATACAAGAAGCCCCCCCATTCCCCACTCCCTCTAACTACAGGTAGTCTTCAGCTAATGAAGACCAGTACATATGAAAGGACATAGAGAAGTTGCTATGAAGTCAGTTGCCCCTTGTTTCCTAACTCAAAGCACACAGGATACTAGTTTACTTTATCCTGGGTAGATTCTGTGAGCTAACAAGTTACTCATGCTCAGGAGTGCTGCCATTAGAGCTCCCGCTCCTGAGGAAGATACTAATGACAATGTCACCACACTCATCCACCTTACAATGCCATCACCATAGGAGGTACTCCTGTTAAGAAAGGAGAGAGGAATCGAAAGGACAGAAGTTTATATGTTCCTAACGTTCTGAGTTAGAATATAAAATGCATTTTGCCACTGAAACACAAATGATGTTTAGTTATAGCTATAAACAGTAACAGACACAATATGAAATGAGTAAGCTGGCCTGGAAATTTAATCACCATTCTTACAAGCCTTGCATCTATAAGGAAATGTATGCTGAACTACACATTCATAAACAAACTTCTGGAACACAATCCATTAGTAATCTGGGAAATGCCTGCACCTGGTTCTAAGAATGAGTTCTTAAAGTATAGAAATAGTGAAATCTTCTAACCCCTGAAAATCTCAATAACCAAACTAGAACATTTTACATGAATATTTTACCTCTTGATCAATGTTATGAAGCATAGCTGGATTGTTATATTTTTCAGGATTATCATGGAAACTGACCATACCATCCTTTTGATTAATACTTGCAAAAATTTCACCATCTTCTATCTATAAATAAGAGGAATCACAGAGAAAAGAGCTTTATTAAATGTACAAAACCAGCCATCAAGGTAAAAAAATCAGTGACACTTCAACTATAAGCCTGCTCATAACAGTTGGACAGTTAATTTTGACTGTGGTTTTTAAAGGAAGAAAATCTTTAACACATTCACTAAATGCAAACTGCCAGGGTTAAATGTTCCAATTTGAAAGGAGAAGGTAGCGAATTTCAGTAACTAATAATTCCATTAGGGACTGTGATAGATAGCAAGAAAAAATTCAGGAATACTAAAATTTCAACGTTTATATATAAACACATTTAGAGTATGACTTTAATGGAAGTATAGGTAGAGGTGCACATACATACAAAGCTGGAAAGGCTTCACCTGTGGGCCTAGCGATAGATGCCATGTGCTGTGCAAAGGCTGGTCTAGCTTAATTTGGAGAAGTTTATCTCCAAAAAGCTGTCAACCACACTGTGAATTTTTTTTGGCCACAAGATATAAAATTGTCTACTAAAGTGAGGAGGGGCTGCACTCTGTTATCAGTGTAGGGAGTCCTCGTGCTATCCCTCCTCTTCTGGCTTCCTTCAAATCTCACCTAAAGTCCAACCTTTTATAAGGAGCTTTTCTTGACCCACTCTTACTGCTATCTCTCTGTTGATTTTCTTCAAGTTATTCAGTATATACCTTGTCTGTACAGTTACTGGCTTGTTACCTCCCCCATTAGACTGTGAGCTCTTTGAGAGCCAGGACTATTTGCACCCCCAGTTATCACTACCACATAGTGCTTCCAAAGTGCTAGCTGCCTGACATCTTTTGAAGTACTCAGTTCATATGAATTTTTGCCTGTTATTTAGGCAGCATGAATATTTTTAGTAAGTGGCCAAATTTCATCTACATAATTATGTCAAGAATGACCTTACTTACCATGTGAAGTACGTATTTTTCTGCCTCCTGAGGTCCTGACAATTGTACACGACTTGCCATATCTTGTAATGACAATGTTAAAAATGTCTGAAATTGAGAAGCAGAATTTCGACATAAGTAGCTACAATAGCCATGAGGAATGTATTTATCAGATAATTCCACTTGTCTCAATGGGAAACTATTCTACTTTCTACTAATATGCTAAAGTACTTCAAAATGAAATCTCTGTGTAGTGGGATTTTATAATGAAAGATCCATACCCTCCAGTGGATGAAGTCATATGGGAGAGTGGAAATTTCACATACAAAAAAGCGATAGGTCATTTATTTTTGTTGGTATACAAGAAATCAACACCCTACTTTCTCTCCCTTGAATTGAATGAACTATCTCTTTCTGATGTCCAACACAGATAAAATGAAGGCTGGCAAACCTCTTTTACCACTGGCTAGATTCCTAACATTTGCACTTTTAGATTTGGGTCGACATACATATACACCAATGTTCTTTCACAGTCACTCACCAAAAAGTCTATTCATTTATTCTGTTACTGCAGCCATTTGAGTTGACAAAATCAAGAATTATGCACAACAAAATGGGGTTTTTTTGGTCCAGAACTATGTTTTCATCAATATAAAGAGCTCCATGGTAAAGGAAGCACTTCTACTTATACAGATCGAAAATAGTCCTATAATTTTTAGTGTCAGAATGCTGCTTGAGGGCTAGAGTTTAAGTGACTTAACCAGGATCAGAAAGACAAAGTCAGAGTAAGTATAGAAAGCTTGGCTGTCCAGACTCTAGGCCATCTCTCTATTTTCTCTGTCACAAAGTTTCTCATGAAAAAAACAGAAAAGTAATTAAAGGATTAAAAGTGAGCACACTTCAAAACAGCTAGTTGGGGAAAATTTTTTTTCATATTTTAAAAAATATATATATTTCTCCATGTGCCACAATTTAGTCCCACAGTACCGATGATCTCATGGCATATAATGGAAAAGCTTGTTTCAACGACAAACATTAGAGCAGTGTCTCTCGTACTAAAGGTCAGAACCCTTGGGAGTGAACTACGGAAACTGGTCCTACTTCCCTAGAACAACACCTACTGATGGAGCTCATCTTCAATGCACTGGCACTTGATTTACTCCTCAGTCCTTCCGGTCATTCTGTACCTATTTTTCTCTCTTCTCCTGGCTACCCAAATCCAATCCTAAAAAGGTGAAAACCCAACTACCTTCCTAACAAATGAACTCCTACCACACTACTTTTGGAGTAAAGATTTTGTAGAAGCCTCAGAAGAAACATGAGACAAAGTATGAGAATTCATCTTACCTTTGTTAGCCTTTGAATGTTCTTCTTATAAAGAGAGGACAAACACTGCTTAACCAGCCCCATATTGTTATCTCTAGTGAAAGTTTCACTATGTTTGTTTACCAGATTTCGGAGTTCTGATGGATTATTGGTTGAATAAACTTGTGCTAATTCATGGTAAGCATTGCTAAGGGGCTATGGTTTTAAAAAGAGAAAACAAATCAATACACAAAGTTAGGTATATAGAAAGCGAACAAGTGGTGATGTTTTGTAAGTACAAGTAATGTATAAGAACAAACTATTAAAAATACAAACCAAAGTGAGGCCAAAAGGCTGCCTAAATAACCCCCTTCTGACATAGCACCAGTTATTACTAGCAATAAAGCAAACGGCTTCCAGGTGACAGGTAGGTCAGGCAATACCAATTTTTTTCCAAAATGAAAGTTAGTGTCAATAAAATTTTCTCGCTATCTCCGGTAAAATGGAGCATGTAATTAATTAACAAGGCAGTATTCTGCTTTTTCTTATACTGTTAGAACCCGACCTTCTTCTGGCTGTTGATCATCCAATGGAAGAAAAACAAAAGATGATATAAGATGAACCACATCAACCTCCCTCACTAGAATTAACAGGATAAGTGGGTTTGCTACGAATGTCACATTAATATTATAACTAAACTGTTAATTTATGTAGAAACAAAAAGTATAGGCATTGTCATTAGGAAACAATGGAATATTACAAGAGATTAGCCCCTGGGTCACCTGAAGGACTCAAGCAGGCCCCCAAACTATTTCTTGAAAATGGCTGCCATGTGCCCTCTCACTGCTCTTTCATTCCTTATTCAGAATGTTGCTTCAGCTAGCGTAGGAGTAAACTTGGTCTGAATACTTAAGAGTCTGCCTTGTTATCTCCAACAAGCTAACTTGAAAACGCACTATCAAGAATCCTAACCACTTGAAATGCTGTGCTCCGTATATGACTGGATCATGGGGGGCAAGGGATCTATTAAAGAGCTGTGGAAGGACATCCTCCCATGAAGAATTTCCTCAACTGGAACTTAAAGCCTCATAAACTCAGTAATCAGAAACTAACCTAAACCTGATTCTTCAGAGAACATAAGATTTTTTAATACAGAACACACTGTGCAAACAGTATCTAATGAGACAATTCTCCTTTACAGTGACTTTGCAATGACATTCAATTTATTTTTATCTTAACAATTTTCCTAAGTAGAACAGTTATCTTTTTTAGAACACTCACCTTAATGAATCTACCAACAATCTGAGAAGTGTATTTTGGCAGCTGCTGAACTTTGCCCAGTAATATCAAAGAAACTAGAATATACTTCTTATAAGATTCCAACATAATATGACTGACTGCCATGGCAGGAGTAGTTATGGCCTGAGCAAGAAAAAGATGTCAGATTTAGTAATAAATAATAATAAAGGCGAACTTACGGTTTGCCAGTCTCCTTAGATACATTTTCTCACTTGACTCTCACAACATTCTTGTGTCATAGGTGCTATTTTTAACATCTCCATTTTACAAGTAAGGAAACTAAGTTAATTTTAAAAAAGTCTACAAGATGGAAAAACTTTTAAACGTGTTTTTTCAGTGGAGTCATATAACCTGTTATCCATATACATCAAGTGATTAATAAGATGCTTTAGTACAGTGGTTCTCAACCTTCCTATGTGGGTGGACCCGCCTGGAGACAGATAGAGGAGCGGTGTCTCGGTTCCTAAGACCATAGAAAATATGTGTTTTCCGATGGTCTTGGGTGACCCACAGGTTGAGAACCGCTGCTTTAGTATGACTTCCTCTTCAACTTAGAAATCAAACAGTTCTATTTCAGAGATGATGATGGGGTCAAAGCTAGGTAGAGCCATAAGAGACAAGCTGTCTCCCTGAAAGATATCATCTTGATATTGCCTTAGTAATATATTTAAACAGAGAACAGTTCTTGATTTAAACAGAAACAGTGTCTGTCAAATATCCTATGATTATTACTCTACTTGAGTCTATTTTATATACTTGCAGTAGATGAAGAAGCCACGGGGCACTGAATCAAGGACTTTCTAATAATCAATGAGGGAAGTACACATGGTATGGTGTTTTCATGCACTTTGTTCAGTACCAAATCAATGATAAATGTCTTATATTCCAGGGACTTTATGGTGCACCATTTTTGGTCCTTGGCCAATATGTAGTTTTCTTATATATCTTAATAAAAAAGGCTGAGGAGAAAAAAAAAACCCGAGATCTTCCCAGAGTCACAAAGCTAGTTTCTGGAACAGGATTTGAACCCAATTCTTCTTGACTCCAAGTTTAGTGTTCCATTCACTGCGGCAGGGTGCCTTGATAATAATGGATATGGGTATGTTCTAGCAAGAGGTGGTAAATCACCGGGCATAGGATTCTTCTTACTTAAGACTCAATACTCACGAAAGATACATGCCTCATTTGTATGGTAATAATGTCATTTTGTACAGGTTTCAGATAACTGAAATTTCCCCTTCAAGTTCCAAATTCTGAACTATGGTGAAGAGTTGTGGTAAAAAAAGACTACCTATCTCTTTACTTTCTTTAACAGGATAATGAACATAATAACAACATTCCTGATGACTCAGGCACATCATAAGGTATTAGAAAAAACATGGGACTTCAATTCAGAAGACCTGTGTTCAAAGCCCAGCTCTGCTGAAAGATCTCGAGTAAGTGATTTAAGCTGTTTGTGTCTCAGCCTCCTCATCCCTAAAATGCAGACACCATTACTCCTACCTTTCACACAGGGTTGTTGTCAAGGAAGCCCTTCAAAAAGCAAAGAACATTATATATGGGAGTTGCTGCTAAAAATAAAATGCCTAGGCACAAACTTCTATGTCTTTTGAACTGTGTCTGCAGAAGTGCTAAATTTGACTATATGAGCTTTTTAAATAGTTATTCAGAAAATACCCAATAGGCCTGACTATGACTTCAATACCTAGCTAACAGCATTTCTGTATATTGCAACAAAACACAGCAGGAAGAGAGAGATGGAGAAATTCCATTTAAAATAACTGTGGACAGTACAAAATACTTGGGAGTCTACCTGCCAGGATACACACAGGATTATATGAACACAACCACAAGACATTTCACATAAATAAAGATCTAAACAAATGGAGAAATATTAATTTCTCAAGGGTAGGCCGAGCCAATATAATGAAAATGACAATTTCTAAATCAATTTACTTATTTGGGACCATCCCAATCAAACTGCCAAGGAGTTAATTTTCTAGAACTAAAAATAATAACAAAATTCATCTGGAGGAACAAAGGGTCAAGAATGCCAAAGGAATCAATGACCAAAAAATGAGGGAAGGTGACCTAGCAGTGCCAGATCTGAAACTATACTGCAAAGTAGTCATCTTTAAAACAATCTGGTATTCCACAGGAAATAGTGGTTGATCAATGAAATGGACTGGGTAGACAACATAAAAATTACCACAATGACTTAGTGTTTGATAAACCCAAGATCTAAACAACTGAGGCAAGCACTTTTTGACAAACCTGCTGGGAAAATCAGAAAATAGTCGGGCAGAAACTATGCACAGACTAACATTCCATACCTTATAGTGCCAGCGGTTCTCAGCCTGTGGGTTATGTTCAATTTAAATACATCCTGCATAGCAGATATTTATATTACGATTGATAACAGTAGCAAAATTACAGTTAGGAAATAGCAACGAAAATAATTTTATGGTTGGGGGTCACCACAACATGAGGAACTGTATTAGAGGGTCGGGCATTAGGAAGGTTGAGAACCACTGTGGGCTTCTACCAACATAAGCTCAAGGTGGATACACAATGTGACCATAAGGGGTGATGATACTGGATAAATTAAGGGAGTATAGAAAAAAAAATTACATGTCAGATCTATGAGGAGTTCATGACCAAACAAGAGATAAGAGATTACAGAGGTAGCATGGATAATTTGTATCACATTAAGTTAAAAAGGTTTCACACAAAATTAATGCAGCTAAAATGGGGGAAAAAATGGGAAACCAGGAAAAAGTACACAGTAAGTTTCTCTAATAAAGGTCTCATTTCTCAAATATATAGGAAATAGAAAAATTTATAAAAATAAGAGCTATTCTCCAATTGATAAATGGTCAAAGGATACAACAGGTAATTTTCAGAAGAAGAAATCAAAGTTACCAGTAGTGGTATGAAGAAAAAATGCTCTAAATCACTAGTAATTAGAGAAATACAAATTAAAACAACTTAACAGTACCAACTCATACCAATCAGATTGGCTAACACAACAAAAAAGGAAAATGACAAATGCTGGACAGGATGTGTAAAAATAGGTTCACTAATGCACTGTTGGTGGAGTTGTGAACTGGTCCATGCATTCTGGGGAATGATTTGGAACTACGCCCAAAGGGCCATAACATTTTACATACCCTTTGACCCAGCAATACCAGTACTAGGTTTCTATCCCAAAGAGATCAGAGAAAAAGGAAAAACCATATTCACAAAAATACTTAGAGTAGTGCTTTTTGAGGTGGCAAAGAACTGAAAACTGAGGGGAGGCCACCAGTTGAGGAATGGCTGAACAAACTGTCGTATATCATCGTGATGGAATACTATTGTCCTATAAAAAAATGATGAACAGGATGGCTTCACAAAAACTAGGAGAGACTTACATGAATGGATGCAAAGTGAAGTGAGCAGAACCAGGAGAACATTGTACACAGTAACAACAATGCTGTAACAATAATCAACTGTGAAAGACTTAGCTTCTTTAATAAATACAATGATCTGTGACAATTTCAAAGGACTCATGATGAAAAATGTGAGCCACTTGCAGAGATAAAACTGATGGGATAAAACTCTCTGTGCAGACTGAAGTACATTTTTTTCACTTTTTCTTGCTTTTTTTTTTGACAACATGGCTAATATAAGAATGTTTTGAATGGCTTCGTATATGTAATCAGCATCATATGGGTGGAGGGAGGAAGAGAATTTGGAATTGAAAATACAATTTTTTAAAGAATAATCACTACAAAACAAAGTAATAATAAGAGCTAACACTTACATAGCAATGACTCTATTCCAGGTACTGTGCTAAGCACTTGACAATTATTTCATTTTATCATCATAACAATCATGGGAGGTAGGTATTATTATTATTACCTCCATTTTATAGGTGAGGAAATTGAGGCAGAGAGGTTAAGTGATACAGCTAATAAGTGTCTGGGGGCCAAATCTGAACTCAGGTCTTCCTGACTCTAGGCCTGGTATTCTATCCACCATGCCACCTAACTGCTTTCTCTCTCCACACGATAAGTTTTCCATTTTAGTCTGGACCTGTGATCTTGTAAGTAAAGTTTTTAGTGAAGAAATAACCTCTACCAATACATACCTATAACCGTTCTGCAATTCACAATCTCAGACTAGGGGCATTAAGAGATTAAATCAAGTACCCCAGGTCACACCAATATGTGTCAGCATTTTCTATCCACTATCCTGCCTCTCACCAATTTTTTATTACAAGGACCATATCTACTTAGATGACGTACAGCTGGTTCATTAGAATCACAAGATCTTAGAGTTGGAAAAGTCTAGTTAGAAATCATTTAATCCAACCTCCTTATTTTATCGATGAAGATACAGAGAGAAGAAACGATTTTGTGTAACAACTACTTATGGCTGAGCCTCAATGTCCTGACCTATAATTCCCTGGTCATTTTGCACCTATGTCATGTGAGGTGCCACGTGGTCAACTTCCCAACTCTAAAGTGCTACATAAATGTAATTATCATTACTAGTATTATTACAACATCCTAACTTCCTTAATTAGGACTCTGACCCTTTAAGTAGTCTTCAGGTTATGGTATTTTTATCCTGAAAAACCAAAGAATCAGAGACTATCCATATTTCACAAAAAATTTTAAATTACCATTAAAACAATGTTTAATGATAATTTTTTTAAAAGAAAAGGAACATCTACCCACAAAAACTCTAGCCTCTTCGAACAATCTAATACAAAGAACTGAATTCCTGTGGTCATTTAAGTTAAAGAAATAATTACTTGTTCACATCTCTCCAGCCAGATTGGATAAGATGACAAAACAGGAAAATGACGAATGCTGGAGAGCATGTGGAAAAATTGGAACACTAATGCATTGTTGGTGGAGCTGTGAACTGATACAACCATTCTGGAGAGCAATCTGGAACCATGCCCAAAGGGCTATAAATAATTGCATACCCTTTGACCCAGTAATACCACTTCTGGGTTTGTATCCCAAAGAGATCATAGAAGCGGGAGAAAGACCCCTATGTACAAAAATATTTATAGCAGCTCTCTTGGTGGTGGCAAAAAACTGGAAATTAAGGGGATGCCCATCCATTGGGGAATGGCTGAACAAGTTGTAGTATATGAATGAAATGGAATACTATTGTGCTATAAGAAATGGGGAGGAGACGGACTTCATATTTACCTGGAGAGCCGTATACAAACTGATGCTAAGTGAGAAGAGCAGAACCAGAAGAAATTTGTACATAATGATAGACACAACGTATGTCTGACGACCAACTTTGATAAATTGGACTCTTCTCAGCAACACACAGTTATAAGACAGCTCATAAGTCTCAGGAGGGAAGGACATACCTACATTCAGAGAAAGATCTAGAAAGACCAGAGTTTAAATGGAGACTAAAGCAAGCTACACGCTCTCTTTCTTTGCCATGTTTGGTTTTGTTTCTTCTTTCCCATTGTTCACTCCACTGGTTACAACCCGTCTATACAACCAGACTAATGTCCAATGTGAAAGTATTTGCAGATCCTGTACTGGACTGCACGCCGCCATGGGGTGGGGGGGGGGGAAGAGGGTGGGGAGAAAATTTGAAACTCACAGGATGGTGGAACTGAATCTTATAAACTAAAAGTAAATTAAAAAAAAAGAAATAATTACCTGTTCATAAAAGTAGAGTGCTCTTTCAAAGTTCTTTAACCCCGTGTAGATCATTCCACCATAGTAGTAGTAACATAAAAAGTGCTTTGCATCATAAGCCCCATTCTCCTTACAAATGTCCATCATATCCACATCCAGATAGGGGAGGGCAGGCTTAAAGCATTTTGCCAACAAACAAAGCTGTAAGAAAAGACCAAAGCATTAAATTAACTTGAATAAAAGCAGTAATTTCACAGAGAAGGAATTTTGTTTGTTTTTTCTTTTTGGAGGAAGGCAGGGCAACTAGAGGTTAAGTGACTTGCCCAAGGTCACACAGCTTGTTTTGTATTAAGTGTCTGAGGCCAGATTTGAACTCAGGTCATCCTGACTCCAGGGCCAGTGCTCTATTCACTGTGCCACCTAGCTGCCCTGAGAAGGAATTTTTTTGAGGAGAAATGGTATTACTATGTTTAAGCTTACATTTATTATATTTTAAAAAGCTAAACTTGAAGGGGAAAGCAGATGATTCTTTTAACTATTCACAAGGAATTTGTTACTGCATTACTCAGTCAACGGGTTATTCAGACAGACAATTAAAATAATTTCAGGCCTCTAGTTGTAAGTAATCTATCATCTTTTAGATCAGGCTATTCTACTTTTTGACAATTCTAACTGCTAAGATATGCCCTTGCCCCCCCCCCCCTTCTTACCCTCCCTTTCTCAAATCCATTTACTATCTCTTTGCAACTACTCTCTATATAGTTCTACCCTCCAGAATCAAGTAAAAGAAAATAATGCTTCTTCCATATTAAAGTCCTTCAAATATCTTAAGTCTCAAATTTTGAACAGATGGCTGGTCTTGGAGTCAAGAAGTTCTGGGTTCAAGTCTTGCCCCTGACACATACCAGTGATATGACTCAGGGAGAGGCTTAAACCTCTAAGGATCCCCAGCCAATTCTTTAAGAACGTAATTACAAATGACCGGCTTGTTTGCACTGGAGAAGTTGTTTCTATATCAAGAATTCTCCATCCAGATGAGGTGCAGGCTCTGGGACCCCCCTTGAATCTTTGAGGTGCAGGCTCTGGGAAACCCCTTGAAGTCTGATTGAATCTTCCCACTTGATGAGGCATTTGCAGAGGCCATAAGCCTTTCATTGTGGCTGGGCCCAAACCTCTGTTAGTAGCCTGGCCCTCCACTGTCTATATGCTTCCTACCCTTCAGCCTATCAAAATATCAATCCATTCTTGCATTGACTTCATTGACTCCTCCTGAAGACCCTCCCCAAACTCCTCCTCTAGACCACCCCTAGATTCCTCTGTAGATAAGAATCCCATCTCCCTTCCATGTGGTGTGAGAGCATCATAGAATAGTCTAGCACAGACTTGCTCTGTGACAAGACTTACTCTGTCCTGCTTGCCCAATGCAAGTATCACAGAAACCTAGGCTCCTTAAGAGTCTACTCAATATGGTGAACTATTAATAAACTTTACTTTTTTTTGGCTGAGAAGACTTGAGTCACAGCAGGACCCGGTATGTTGGTATTTTGGGGTCTCAGGCACCCCTAACCCTCTTTGAGTAAACCTCTTCATCACTGACAAAGAGTACTCTCAGTGCCCCAGGTCACTGAGAACTCCTAACAGGACCATGTCTCTTTTCTTCATTTACCCTCAGTTACCTGCTCTTGAGTCCCTACACATATCTTTCAAAGTCCAAATTGGCTAATGAGTTTCCTATGTATCTATATATCTGTTTCTTTTGAGAGCTTTCCCTTTTCTTACTCATCCAAATAATTTCATCAAAATTTCAAACCTGAGCGCTTTTCTTCCCTATCATCCCTGTAAGATTTTGGGCCATGAGATTCTTAGCAATCCCTCTCTCTGATTCTGACTGAGTCAATTCTCTCCAAAACTTAAGGTACATATCAGACTACACCTTACTGTCCCTCTCTTCCTCTAAGCTGCTCTAGCAGCACCTTTGAGATGTAGTAGACATTGGGGCAGCTAGGTGGCGCAGTGAATAGAGCACCAGTCCCTGAGTTCAAATACAGTCTCAGACACTTGACACACTTACTAGCTGTGTGACCTTGGCCAAGTCACTTAACCCCAATTGCCCTCAGGAAAAAAAAAAGAGCTGTAGCAGACGTTTCCTTTGAAGATTTCCATGGTTTCTACTTCAACAACCAGTTTTCTTCCTTATTGGGAAAAATAAGGTACAGAATACTATTCTCCCTTGCTACATCCTTCCTTCTTTTGAAGAATTAAATGATCAGTAATGTGCACCACAAATATATTAGCTGCTTTAGATTTAGAAAAGAAAGTATTCCAGCGCATGTGGGATAAAGGAATTCTTCTATCACAACTGTATCATGCCTCTGTGCTACGTCTATGATGTTTTTCTTCTTTCCGTGCAGACGGTCGATAGCACATTCCATTCACAATATCACCTTTATTTCTTTTTTCAATTTATTCTACTCCAAATATTTTCTTTCCATACTTCTGGATTTTCTCGTAGGAATATAACTCCTTAATACACAATGCCAGTTTGTTGCCTATTTTATCCACCTTTTCCCCCTTTGGAATAAAGTATACAATTCCATAGTCACATTCTGGTTAACTCCCATCCTGCCAAAAGTCTCACTGATAACCTCTATGAAAGGAAATGTACTTGATTATGTTAAAATTCCTAGTTCCCTCGAACTTTATGTGCAGATATGGAAGACTGTGGTTTTAGCGGCTTGCTCTACTTTTTGGGAGTTTCCTATGCATTATTGGTCCTTACTACTAGTCCTCTCCTGCCTGCTGCCCTCCTTTGGAATATGTTTTGGTAAATAATTGTGAGCAATTTTCTTCGGTGCCCTTAATTTTCAGTTAAAAGATAAAATCTGCAAGTCTCCATGAAAATAATGGCTACCAAAAATAATTTCATCAGCCCTGAGCAGGTAGATGATAAAAACCCTGCGTCTGGTCCTATGGCCCAGAAACCCACATTCCAATCTCAATTCAAGTCAATAACAATTATTAACCACACACTCTGTGTAAGGAACTGAGCACAATATAGGGAATCAACACAAATCTATCAGACTGAGAAGCATCCCCAGTGAATAAATGGACAAAGGATACGAACCTCTGAACTACCACACGAAAGACACATCACTTACTATGAGATAAATGCAAATCAAAACCAACATTCTATCTCTAACCTGTCAGACTGGCAAAGGAAAAGAGCAACTGCTGAGGGGCTATGGAAGGACAGGAACATTAATGCAGAGTGCACTGGTCAACCTATGAACTAATCCAACCGTTCTGGAAAACCGTTTGCATTTATACCCCAAAAGTCACTAGACATGCCTACGTTAAGAGAAAAGAGGTTAAGAACAAGGGGAAAAGTATGTCGGTCAACAAGCATTTATCAAGTTCTTACTATGAGCAAACACTGTAAAAGGAAAAAAAAAACCCATATAGCACTTTATGCTGAAACAAAGCAGATGAATGTCTACCAGCTGGGGAATGGAAGAATTAAGTGTAGTATATGAACATTATGGAATATTGTTGTGCCATAAGAATCTATGAAGAAGACACAATAAGAAAAACTTGTAAGGACTCGTACAAACAGATGAAGAATGAAATGGACACAACAACAAGTACAATTTGAACAATTACCACAATGATGCAGAGGAAAAAGACTCTGAAAGACTTCAGGGCTCTGATCAATCATGACTTCAGAAGAGTAAGGATGAAGCACACCTCCCACTTCTTGTCAGAGAGGTGACGGTTTAAAGGTAAAAGATAAGACGCAGATCTTCAGACACAATCGGGGTGCTGACTTGTTTTGCTTAATGTAACAGCAACCACACTGGCATACACAGGATGGCTGCTAGCACAGGTGCTTAGATCTGCTTTACCAGGAAAGATAGCTGTTTAAGGGGTTAACAATATTTTTAAATCACATTCACTAGCTCAGGGGAATAGTCAACACCCTGAACTTCAGAGAAAATACAGAGAAATAAAGACCAACAGACAGGGCTCTGACTGGCTGAATCACTTTACATACATCTGTCTGGTTCCTCCTAGAGAGGTGAGTCAATATGGATCCTAACACTTCCCACAAAGGAAAAGGAGCACTGGGTGTGGCCATGCAAAGGAAATATAATAGGGAGCTGGGTAGAAGAGGAAATATATCCTAGGATAGAAGTCCCTGGAAAAATAGGCTTCGAAACCTGAGGGCAAGAGCTAGAAACCTAAGACTGGGTGTCTTCTGGCCTGGGCAGCCAGGGGCAAAGCTGGGAGAGGGCTGGGCTTCCCACTTCTTGTCTTGTAGATCTAGCCTCAGTCCCCAGGCAAGTCACTACACCTCTTTGGGGCTCAGTTTCCTCAACCCTAAATGGGATAAGAACACCTACTCCCAGGGCTGCTGTGAGGAGTAAATGGGGTTAACAGCTGTAAAGCGCTTAGCATAATGCCCACACCGCATGCAGCAGGCACTGCATCAACGTTGTTAGTTTCGGTTAGCTAGTTTCGGTTAGCGTTACCCCCATGGAGTTCACTTGAGACCAGAAGAAGGTAAGCTTTCAGGGATGTGTTTTGGTAGTCTGATGAAGTTTCTTCAGAATAATTTATTTAAATGACTATAGTAAAGTACACAGCATTACAAAGGAAATACATTATGATGAAATTCAATTACCAAAGTATTAAATAAGCTTGTGGATTCCAGATAGGAACAGTGGTTCTAGACAAAGAGCTGGCCAAGTACCAGTAACTCCCCCCCAACCCCTGACCGCTGACCAACCAAAGGAGGCTAAGAATACACGATGCAAGAGAAAAGGTCCAGGCCACATGAGCACCTGGAGAAGAGACCACGAATGAGGAGGGAAGCCAGAGATGACCTATTAAGAATACAAGAAAAGAAGAAATAGAAATATAAGCTATAACCAACCAAGCAAACCACTTAAAATTCATAACACAGAATCATACCAAAGGAAGAGAGAGTTTGAAAAGAAAAGTGCCACATGTGGAACAAGAAAAACACCATAAGCTGAAGAAAATTTGAGAAAAGAAAAGCAAAACAGTCACTCTGAAAGATTATATGAATCCTACACAAGCCTATGTGAATGCCCCTGAAAGACAACACAGACCAAGAGAGCTTAAGGATCACAGGCTCCCAGAACAAGATAACTTTAAAGTAACTGACACACTGTTCACTTATGACAGAGGAAGCAGAAATTTAATAGCCACAGAAAGAGACTCACCTGTCCCTAAAAATCAGAGAAACGTAAAGGTGATCGTAAAAGATCACCATATATCTACTAGAATAGCAAACATATTTTAAAAAGATAAAAATCTAAGGCTGGCAGGGATGCAGGAACGGTTTACATTAGTAATGAGATTAGAGACTACTTCAAATGTTTTGGAGAACAAAATGCAATAGCAATCATAAAACTGATCATACCCTTTGACCAGAGCTAAGTGGCATGGTAGATCGTGTACTGGGCCTGGAATCAGGAACATCTCAATTGATCTCTGCCCTCAAGACACTCCCTAGTATGTGATCTTGGGCAAGTCATTTTTCTGCCTCAGTTTCCTCAACTATAGAATAAGGAGAATAGTAGACCAGGGTTACTGTGAAAATGAAACGAGATATTATCTGTAAAAATGCTTTTAGCACAGTGCCTGGCATATAGGAGGCCCTATATAAATGCTTGTTCCCTTTCCCTACACCGAACTGGAAAATGAAGAACTAACCTGAAAGCAATGCTGAGACACGATCTGTGCCCCTAACGTCTCTTGCCCAGGATTTCCTCACCCTCGATAATACGTTCTGTTACCATTGTTTGTCCCTTTGATGATTAGTATCACTAAAAACTGACAGCTGTCAGTTCTGAAAAGTCTCAGAAAGCTGAAGGCCTATGAAGACAGGCGTATTTCCCTAGTGATCATAACACTGAGTACATGAAACATGCAAATACTAAAAGTTTTAAATCTTTAACTTCATGCATAATGCTGCTTCTTACCTGGCAGAGATCTGCATGTATTGAGGTCAGCTGGTTTGTGTTCATCTGCATCTTGTCTATGGCTTGTCTGAGGATCCCGATTCCTCGCAGGGGCTGTCAGAAATGACATCTCTTTCAGATAAGTTCTCATAGATGGCAGCACAATGGATCTTATGTTGTCACTTACAAATAAAAAAAATACTAATTGATAGGTTCCTTTAAACAACAATCTGAGGTTTCCATATCCTTTCAGGAAACTGTTGTTTTCATGTATTAGGAAATATTGACCTTCAACAATTAAAAGAATTTTTTATGAGACAATGCAACTTCCCCACTGACTCTGAAAACCAGCGAACCATTTATTTACTGTGGAAGTCAGTCCCTCAAAGCACTAAGACTTCTTCCATTTTTAAAGAAGAAATTTTCATTTTTAATTAATTTTGAACAAAATACAAAAATTCTGTATATATAAATATAAAAAAGTTCTGTGTATAAATAAATATAGAGAAGTTCTGGTATATCACCAATCCCTGAACATTACAGGAAACATCACAGAAGACTTTATCCAGAACACATCTAACAAAATAAAGTGAGCTGGGTCACGTACCAAATACAAGAGACAACAGACAGTCAGTTATACATTAATATCTCCAAGATATTAAAAGAACAAGAAAAAGACTTCCAACAAGCTGTGCAGATTGTCTTTGGATGATTTATGGGATAGTAAGAAACACATTAAGACAGAGCAGGTGTGGGAAGGTTGTGATTTGCATCAGTTAGGGGAGTTTATTGACGAAATCACAGATATCACAAAGTACTAACTCTGACACATAAGCTGGATAAAGTAAATGAGGGAACTTTAAATTGCTGTTAAAAGGGCTACCATTTGCTCTTTGAGAAGGCCAATTAGAAAAGCATCAATTCTCCTCCCAAGAACACTATCTCCTACTTGAAACGGAATCCTATCAAACGTGGGGCCTCACACTGGGAGGAAGGGCTAAAGGAAGGACGCTCGGTGATATTCCTGGCTAGTATCATCTTATAGTCATATTTTAAATACATTGAAGAACTCACCCTGCAAGAGACTGATTAATAGGAGTCTTTTTTCCAAACTAAAGTACTCTTAATTTTGTATTTTCAGTCTCTCAGACCAACATACTGAAGACTATTTGAAATTCAAACAGGTAGAAAAGGAATATTCTACAACAAAATAAACATTCGGCTGAGTCCTAAGACTAGTCCCTTAAATGTGAGCCACTGCAGCCTAGTCTGATCACCTAAGGAATGTCAGTTCACCTCTCTATGCTTATTTCTTCTAAATAAAATAATGAAATTAAATGACATAGGAAAAGTGCTTTGAGTTGCTCAGAAGGTACTACGTACAAAGCATGACTACAATTAGCTTTAATCTTCCATCTAAACAAGTTAAGTTAGACAAACAGTATTGGATATTGGGCTTAAAAGGACTCAATAAAATTTCTTACCTGTTTTCTTTCCACGAGAGCATTTGTTAACTGATGGCAAAGACCAGCAACTAGATAAAATAAACAATTAACAAATTTAGAAACTACAGTAAACATAAAACATATTTAACAGAAAATCATAAATTAATACATGGCTTACAAGTGTCTGTTGCATATCGAATATGTTCCCCGTTACAAGTGCTGATAAAAAGCTGAACCTGTGAGAATAATGTTTCGAAGTCAGGTACACTGGGCATAGAAAACTTCACAAACCTAAAATAAGGAGACAAAGATTCAATTACTTTCATTTTTGAGAAGGGGGAACAAGCAGATAACCTAGAAAAAATAACTTACAAGTATGAATTCCAAATATACACAAATCTTCTATTCTTTCCTTGAAATGTACTTTAAACTTATCTTTTAAAAAATGTCCTATTGATGCCTTTTGTCTTTATCTCAGTCATTTTTAAAAGACCCTTCCCTCCTTGTCAAGATTGAACCCTCCCTTATAAGAACAAAGAAAAACAATTAAGCAAAAGTACCAGAAACTGTTACCATATCTCACAGGGTATCCAATATCATGCTCTGTAAGTCTTGCCTCTTTGCTGAAAGGAGAGCAGTACATTTCATTATCACTTCCTCTGTATAATCAATGGATTTTCACTTACTAAGAGTCTGGCTTCTGTAGGGAACCTTTTCATTTATACTGCCAAAGTCATAGTGTATACTCATTTAGCTCTGCTTATTTTACTCTGCATCAGTTCACAAAAATCTTCCAATGCTTCTCTGTGTTTTTCACATTCTTATTCAAAATATTTCATTACATTTTTGTAATGAAGTAATGGAATAATATCCTAAGGCTCTATCCTCATGAAGATTATGGTAGTTATTCCTTAAAAGATATTGAAACTGTCCTCAAGATTTAATTGACTCAGACAATTAAGGTTTGGTCTGTTGACATTGCTTCCTGTTCACCCGAGTGAAAAACAGACAAGACTCGAGGGGCTAGAGCACCTTGCTTAGGGTTCTGACTGAAGCAGGAGGAACTCAACCAACATCGCCATATGAACACTGTACTCAGCTCATTCAAGAATGTCTTCGATTAACATCCCTTCCCCATCTGGAATATCCTTTCCCCGGGATGCTTCCCACCTCACATAAAAAGGCCTTTCTGGCCATAAAAGGCAAATTCCTCTACAAGCACACATGATCCCAATTATTTGGTCTCCTCTGGCAGACTGCCTCTTTCTCCACCCCACCCCACCCCCAGCTCTCACTAATCTTTAATTTCTCTGTCTACTGGCTGCTTTCTTGCTATCTATAAAAAAACAAAACAAAACCAAAAAAACATTCTACACACACAACAAAACTCACTTGATCCATCTATCACAGCTAATTATCTTCCTTTAAAATCTCCTTTTAAAGACCTTGATGACCTGGCTCCTTCCTACTTTTCCATTCTTCTTATACCTTACTCTACTCCTCCTACTCTTCCACCCCCAGATCCCCAACGCCTCTCTCCACATATTCTATGATTCAGTGGCACTGGCTTCCTTGCGGTTCCTTGCATGTCAGTGGCTATCCCTCATGCCCAGAATTCTCTCCCTCTTCTTCCTAATCTCTCTTAAGGTTAGCAATGCTTTCACTCTGAGATAATCTCCAATCTATCATAAATATATCTTATACTACAAGCCTCAGGATGGAAGGAGATACCTAAACTCAGAGAAAGATATAGAAAGACTATAGTTTAAATGGAGACTGAAGCAAAACTCGTTATCGTTCTCTTTCATGTCTGGTTTTGCTTTTTTTTTTCTTTTCCCAGTGATCACTCGT
>CM053590.1:204830477-204919539 GCA_028646515.1 Pseudochirops corinnae | reverse complement strand
TATTGTACAATGTGAAAGTATTTGCAGATCCTATACATGATTGCACGCCACCATGGGGGGCGGGGGAAGGGAGGGGAGAAAATCTGAAACTCAAGTGATTGTGGAACTGAATCTTGTAAATTAAAAGTAAATAAAAAAAAAATTAAAAAAAAAAAGAAAAAAAAATAAATATATCTTATCTATATGTTGTCTCCCCCATTAAAGTTGTGGGCTCCTTGAAGGCTGCCTGTTCTTATCTTTGTATCCCCAGCACTCAGCAAAGTGTACACAGCAGGCACTTAATAAATGCTTCTGAATTTGAATCGACTTCTCCTGCTCTGACTACATAAACTCATTAAATTTACATGCCAATGTTGAACCTAAAGTATCAACCCAGGCTGAGCCAAGGCTGACCTATTACAACATTTATATAAGCAGGGTTTCCTCCCCCCTTTATCACAGAGTGCTGTTATAAATATCTGGATATGCATGCTGACTCTCAGAAGCAAAATGAATAGAGCACCAGCCACAAATCTAGGAAGACTTGGGTTCAAGTTCTGCTTTTAACACATAAAGCCTGTGACGATAGGCAAATCACTCTTAAGCACTCCCGATGCTCAAGGTGACTGAGACAGTAAGTTGCACACAGAAGGTGCTGAAATGGGAGTTCCCCTACAAATGAAATCTCAATCACTACACAGGGTCTTAAAATGTAACTTCCTTGGGAGTCGGGGTTATTTCATTCTTTGTATGTGGAATCCTAGTGCTTCAAATGCAACGCCTAGCCCAGGGGCATAGGGATAAGCACAGGATAAATGCTAGTTGACTGATGGCTTCAGTCTCTTATGTTAGAACAGAACTGCTGGTTCAAGGGTATGGTTAGTTCTTTGCCTCATCTTTCATAATTTCAAACTATATTCAGAACAGTTGGACTAATTCGGAGTATTAATGTTTTAATCAGTCTTCATATGGCCCCTTCAACATGGCCAATTTGCATATTTCAATCTTTGCTAGTCTGCAACACAACAGTTGTTTTTAATTTACTGGGGAATTGGAGATGCAAACATTTTCCCACTTAGTTTCTCTTTTTACTTTTTTCAATGATTTAATTACAGCAGAAACATTTTATGTGTTCAAACCTTTTTTCTTGTTTAAGATTCCTTCCATAGCTATGGTTATGAAAGGTACCTCCTCCATTCTCTTCGAATTTTTGTATGATGTACCTTAATCCGCAGGTTGTATATCCATTCTTAGATTTTATGATGTATGGTCTAAGTCTAAGATATTATGTCAACTGAATTTCTACAAAATTATTTTCAAGTTTTTCCATGATTTCTTGTCAAAAAGGGAATTCTTGCCCCCAGACTTTATGCACTTAACACTGGACTATTGTTTTCAGCTGCTTCTGTTTCCTGCTTACCCAGTCTGTTTCACTGATCTACTCTTTCTGTTCTTGAACTAGTACCAAAATAATGACTATTGTTTATAATATAAATTCAGGTCAGGTAAAGCTCTAGGTGCTCCTTCCATGTGTACTTTATACTTCTTTCTACTTTTCATTATTTCTTCTGAGATTCTAGACCTATTATTCCTCCAAATGAATTGTTGTTTTGTCACATTCTACAAAGAATCCCCTTCGTAACCTGATGAGTATAGCATCAAATGCATAAAATAATTTTGATAGCATCCTTTTTGTTATATTGGAACCACCTAATCATGACCATGGAATATCTACTCATTTATGTTTTTCTTTATTTTCTGCAAACGTTTTTTGCAGTTGCATTCATATTAGTCTCGGTAAGTTGGTTCCCAGATATTTTATGTATTTTAGCAGTTATTTTGAGGGAAATTTCTCATATTATCACAGTTTTGTCCTGATTTTTATTAGTCCTTTAAAGAAATACTAATTCCCCAACTAATAAATGGTCAAATGATATGAACTGGCAATTTTCAGAGGAAGAAATTAAAGATATCTATAAGCATATGAAAAAATGCTCTAAATCACTATTGATTAGAGAAATGCAAATCAAAACAAATCTGAGGTACCACATCTCACCAGTCAGATTGGCTAACATGACAAAACAGGAAAATGATAAATGCTGGAGAGGATATGGAAAAACTGGAACACGAATGCATTGTTGATGGAGTTGTAAACTGATCTGATCAAACCATTCTGGAGACCAATCTTGGAACTATGCCCAAGGGCTATAAATAAGTGCATATCCTTTGACCCAGCAATACCACTTTTAGGGCTGTGTCCCAAAGAGATCATAAAAGTGGGAAGAAGACCCGCATGTACAAAAATATTTATAGCAGCTCTTTTTGTGGTGGCAAAGAATTGGAAATTAAGGGGATGCCCATCAATTGGGGAACAGCTAAACAAGTTGTGGTATATGAATATAATGGAATACTACTGTGCTGTAAGAAATGAGGAGCAGACAGACTTCATGATAACCTGGAGAGACTTGTATGTGTGACGACTAGCTCTGATAGAGTGGGCTCCTCTCAGCAATGCAAGGCTAGAAGACTGCTCCAAAAGACTCCTGTGGAGAGAGCTGTCCACATGCAGAGAAAGAGCTAGAGTCTGAGGGCAGACTGAAGCAAGCTACCTGCTCTCTCTTTGTTGTTCCTTCTTTCTCGTAGTTCCCTCCATTGGTTATAATCCTTCTTTACAACCTGACTAATGCTTAATGGGAAGGTGTTTGTATTTGACCGCAGGCCGGCATGGAGGGGGTAGGGGAGAGAGGGGAGAGAGGGGAGAAAATCTGAAACTCAAGGGAGTGTGGAACTGAATGCTGTAAACTAAAATAAAAAAATTTTTAAAAAAAGAGATACTAATGATGTTTTTGGTAGATTTATTTTGAATTCAAGAACTTTACTGAAACTATGAATGGTTTCAAGTAGTTTGTTCACTGACTCTCTTGTTTTTTCCCTCTAGTCACTCACTTCTGGCTTGCAGGACTGCTTTTTCTGAGAATGAGCTGTTTAACATCTCTTTCTTGTTTAGGTATTTGGCATTTTTGTAGATATTCATCTGCTTCCTTTGGATTCTTAAGGTTTGGGGGCCTGTAATCAAATATGGTGGTTCTGTTGCTGTTACCTGACTAGCCCTGTTAATTCTCTGGTACAGAGAACTTATTTTACCAATGCAAAGAGGCGTCTGCTCTGCAGGTCAGAGGCGGTTCTGATTTTGAGGCCAACTTCCACCTCCTATTCCCTACTGTCTAACTTCTGTGCCTGTTAGTTGTGTAGAGTAGTTTCTGATACTTCTCTTTATTTATTTTTTGTTAGTTGTCATTTTTACCTCGTTTGCCCATTTTTCTTGGATTTTCCTCCTGTTTTTCTTGATTAGTTTAGCCAATGGCTTATCAAAAACCCAGTTCTTTTGCATATTAGTTCTATAGTCTTTTTATTCTCAAGTTTCTCTACTTTTGCTCTGCTGACATTTATTCTTCTGTTCCTGTTTCAGGATCATAAACTGAAAGCTGGAAGGGACCTTAGAAGTCATTTTACAGATGAAGAAACTGAAGCCCAGAAAAACGATGATGACGGCTTGCATTCACATAACTCTAAGATTTGCAGGCCTTTACACGTTTTATCTCATTTGATTTGATTTTATCTCATAATAGTCCTGTGAAGTATATACTATTATCATCCTCACTGTATAGATGAGGAAACAGGTTGAGAAAGATTAAGTGACTTGCTCAGGGTCACCCAGATAAGATAGTTAAATATGGGAAGCAGGATTCAAATTCAGGTCTTTCTGACTCCAAGTCCAAGACTTTACCCACTATACATCTAGCTTCTCTATGTCAATGAAATCTTAGCTCCCAGTCCTATGCCTAAGAAGTGACTTGCCGCACAAGGTAAGATAGCCAAGTTACTTTCTAGGTTCCCTAATTGCATATTCAATTAATTGATTCTCCCTTTTTCACTCTGTTCACCTAAGTTTTCAGAGATAAAATTCCTGAGTACTTTTTTTAACCCAATCCTAAGTCTTGGTATTAGTACTATCTGACATAATCATTTGTTTCTAGGGGGCCTTAGTGGAGACAGAGAACCAGGCCTAGAGTCAGGAAGACTCATCATTCAGAGTTCAAATACAGCCTCAGAAACTTACTAGCTGTGTGATCCTGGGCAAGTCACTGAACTGTTTGCCTCAGTTTCCTCTTTTGTCAAATGATCTGGAGAAGGAAATGGCTAACCAGTCCAGCTCTGCCAAGAAAACCCAAACGGGGTCACAAAGAGTTGGACACAACTGAAACACTGAACAACAACCTGATTTGTTCTCTGATCTACTCATTATTCAGGATGTCATCATATAGTCTTTTTATTTAGAACTTTGTATTTTACTTATATTTCCTTTATTACATCATAACCTATATTATATTTATTATTTCTGCCTTTTTTATTTAAGATTCTTTTATACCCTAAAATGCATGATCGCTTTTTGTAAAGGACCCATAGGAACAAAAGAAATGTGCATTCTTCAATGTTCCCATTTAAGCAAACACTATGGGTCAAACAAATGTATTTTTCTAACAATTTATTTGACTCCACATTTTCTATCTTCCTTATATTTCTTTCATATTTATATTTCATATTTATCCTGCACTAAGAGACTATCAGAGACGACTCCTGTTACTGTGTTACTATCAATGTTATTTTGCAATTCTAGGTTTAAAAAAAACTAACGCTATGCCATTTGGAATATATATACAACACACACGTATTTACACACATACGTTTATATGTATATATGTTTAATTTTATTCTATTATGTAGGGTGTTTCTAAGTCTCAACATCAACTCTGTTCTGGTGTCCGAAATTATGATTGAAACTTGTTTTTTTAGTTACCTGATAAATGAAGATTCTGTTCCATTCCTTCATTTTTACTCTGTATGTATCTATATATGTTAGAGTTTTTTTCTTTATACATTATGGCAAAGGGGATAAAGAGTTAGATTCACCTTAAGTCTGATAAGTAATATTTCAACATTTTTTTTCAGTTATTTGTAGTTCAGCATCTTTTTCATTGTTTATTAAATAATCATAATTTTTTTAAAAAAAGAGTTAGCTTGAGAGCCAGACATCATCCTGGTTTCAAGCCCTCCCTCTCAACAGACAGCCTATATGACCCGACAAGGCACTTGGCCTTCCTGTTCTCTAGGCAAAGGGTCAGCAAACTACTGCTGGAGGGGCCTCTTGCTGCCAGCTTTTGCACTCAGGAGCTAAGAATGTTTTTTACGTCTTCAAATACCATAAAGCCTTATGTTTAAAATGGTCACTAAGTGACACAGCAGACAGAGTGTCAGACTCTTAGGTAGTAAGGAAGATCTGAGTTCAGATCTGAGTTCAAATCAGAGCTCAGATGTTTACTAGCTCTGTGACCCTGGGCAAGTCATTTAATCTCTGCCCACCAGTCTCCTCACATATAAAATGGAAATGATAATAACAACCACGACCTCCCAGGATTACGTGAACATAAGATGACATTTGTTAGGTGCTTTGCAAAACTAAAAGTACCATAAAAACCCTAATAGTGTTATTAAATAAATCCTGTCCTAGGCGATTCTCTATGGCTAAATGGGCGAGAAAAATCTGTACTGTACATCGAGGAGTTCCCAACATCAATGAAATCACAGGTCCAGGACCTAGGCCTATAGCTTGTATGCAGCAATTAGGCAAGGTTCTTAAATCCATTTTTTACCTTCCTCTTCCCTTTTATTAGGGAATTTAATCCCTTCACATTTCAGATCACAATTGTTAAGGTTGTTTGTTTCCAAACTGAATATTTTTATATATTCTTTTCTTTCACTAAAGTCAGCACTTATAGTCTCTGCTTACAATAATTTGATTTTGCTGTCCTCTTAAATTTTTTCTTCTGTTCCTTGATTTTTATTCACTATTAAAAAAAATCTATTGCTACAGAATGTTTATGTTTTGTTCTAAATTCCTGTCATCACACTTGCTGATTTATTTCCTTCAAAGATCTACTTTCTTTTCTTATTCACTGACACTTTTACTTAATTCATCAATTATTCTCCAGAACCTTCCAGCTTCTTGGTGTTATGGAGTGGAAACTGCTGAATGTGTTATAATATCCTCATCTTCTTCATCTTCCAAATCTTCAGCTTCAGACCTAACCTCATTAGTTGCAAAATCAATGTTCAGTAAGATGACATTGTCAATGAATGTCTTATTTCTCCCCCTTGGTAGCTTGTATCTGTTTCTGTCATCTTGTTGGCTTTTCTATGGTGCCCTTGCTCTAGGCATACTTCTTCCCACCAATCCTTTCCCTTCTGGAATGGCCATGTGAAGAAGGTAAAGAAAAGGAAGCTGATTTACTCTGGTGATCTATGACTGAAGTGCTCTCTTCCTAGTGCTCTGTCCTTCCTTTCCTCACCAATACTGGAGCCCAATCTCTGCTTCTTACATTTTCTTTCTCACTGTCTCTCTCTCTTTCTCTTTCCCTTCATGATTCACACTTTGGAGCTAACTTTGTCTGACCGAGATTATTTACAACACAAATCTCCTGGACTTCTTACGTCCTTTTCACCGTACGCCAGCCTGGTCCCTATTTCCTAGTTGAATTTCATGCATTTCTTTTTTACACAAAATTTGCATTGATCTTTTGTTTTTATATTAGCTACATATTTCCCAGTGTACTCCTAACCTAGACCATCCCGGACAGAGTTGACCTCTTATAATAAAGAATTTAAAAAGAGGAAGGAAGACAATGTTCCACAAAACTAACCAATATGTGTTTTTGAAAGCGTGGCTTTATATTTGCGGCACTTTACACTCACGGACCCCAACTTCTACAAAAATAACAGAGGGAGGCTTCTTCTTAGGACACAAATTTGGCCACTATCATCTTACAACAATCAAATCCTATTATTTTAGTTTAATGTATTTCTAACTGTTGACAGTTACTTTCAATAGTATTTGCTATTTTTCTATTTCTTTCTTTGAGATACTAAGAAGATACTGCTTTCTTTTTCCATAGTAAAGGGCTATGCTGACAAGGACACATTCTTCCCCTAGTAACAATTTAAGTATCCTCCTCTGTTGTAAGTACCCAGTACTTGCCCTAAGCAAAACGGTTTTACTTTTGTAAGAAATAAATCATTTCTCATTTGTTACTCTCAGGGGCCAAACAGCTTAAGAAAGTGTATGTATGGGGAGGAAGAGAGAGTATGTATACATATATATACACGTATATATGTACACACACATATATACATATAAAAACGGTATGTGTTATCTAAATTGTCAACACACATGTTCACCAAATACTGATGATGTGTGTCACACAGACTGCAATTTATTTGTCTGTATCCTGTAATGCCTTATTTGAGCAGCAGCTATTAAGGACCTCGAAAATTCTCAGTGCACTACATTATATGTATGTCTATGTGTGCAATCCTTCTTCTGGCTCTGAAACTCAGAGAGGTGAATGAGGTGAATGAGATGACCAATTCCTCTACACTTTCTTCAGTGTTTGTATCCTTTTCTCACCTACCCCATTTATGTGAAATAGTAAGGTCTTCTCTTTCCTCCTAGCTTCTGTACTAAAGTATTCCTTTTTCTCTCATTTCCCCCTCTCTAAAATCCAATCAAACAGGACAGAACTATACTGACAGACTGTATTTCTTACTTAACTCCCTCGGATCCTTAATGAAACACTGTCACTTCTCTCTCAATTTGAATGTAAATACTTTATCAGCATTTAGCCCCTTCTAAATGAACAAATGCATTTCTCTTTCTAGGTTTCCAATATTTGAATTTTAAAGTTTCTATATATTTCATCTTTTCATTAGGAAAGCATAAAAGTCCTTTATTCTATTAAAACCCGATTTTCCATGATAAATGCTGGAAGGGATGTGGAAAAATTGGGATACAAATGAACTGCTGGTGGAGCTGTGAACAAGTCTAACATTCTGGAAAACAATTTGGAACTCAGCCCAAAGAGCTAAAAAACTGTGCATACCCTTTGACTCAGCAATACCACTATATTGTTCTATATCCCAAAGAAATCAAATAAAAGGGGAAAAGACCTATTTGTACAAAAATATTTATAGCAGCTCTTTTTGTGGTGACAAAGAATTGCATATCAAAGGAAGGCCCATCAATTGGGGAATGGCTGAACAAGCTGTGGTATATCACTGTGATAGAATACTATAAGAAATGACAAGCAGGATGGTTTCAGAAAAATCTGGGAAGACTTATACAAATTATTGCAAAATAAAGTGAGCAGAACCAGGAGAACATTGTACAAAGTAACAGCAATATTCTAAGGATGATCAACTGAGAAAGAATTAGCTACTCTGATCAAGACAATGATCTGAGACAACTCCAAAGGATCCACAATGAAAAATGCTAGCCACTTCCAGAAAAATGATGAACTCTGAAGGTAGACTGCAGCATACTTTTAAAATGTTTTCTTTATTTTTTTTGGGGGGGGGAGGGTTTGTCTGTTTTCTTTTGCAATATGGCTAATACAGAAAATGTTTTACATGACTTCTCACATATAAGTGATATCAAATTGCTAGTCTTCTCAAGGAGAGGAAGGCATGAGTGGGAGAAAGAGAATTTGGAACTCAAAATTTTTAAAAGTGATTGTTCAAAAAAATTTTATATGTAATTGGGAAATGCTTTAATGAAATACATTTTTAAAAATGTTTAAGTTCATTTTCCCACTGTAGGATTATACTTAGTTTTTCAGGCTAAGTCATTCTTGGTCACTGCTCTTTTGTCTTTTGGAATACCATATTCCAAGATTTTTCTCTCCTGTAAAGTAGTTACTACGCAGTGCCCTCAGCCATCAACTTGAAGAAAAAAAAATCTCTTTTACTTGTTGATCTGAAGGTGTGAGCTAAGGTCATAAACTACAGCCATTTCTTCATTTCCCATCCACCCTCTTGCATTCCTTTGGACTTCTCCATCAAGCCCCTAGGAATTTCATCACCAGGAACTTGATCATAGGGTAAGATCAGCATTGGTACTCAAATCACCTTCTGCCCCTCTGACTGCAGGGCAAAGTGATGAATTCCTCCCAAAACCTCCATTTAAGGAGGGCACCTAGGCTAGCCATCTCTTCATTTCCCACTGGGCTCTCCTCTTTAGGACTTCTTTATCAAATCCCTGGTGCTGGGGCGCCTTCTCCACCCTGACTCCCTAGCTTCTTTTTGTGTGTAATTCTTCCCCATTAGATGGCAAATTCCTTGGGGGCAGAGAGAATCTTTCTTCTCCTTATTTTTTGTGGCAGTGGTTAGCACCACGCCTGGCTGATAAGATAGCAGGTACTAATGTTTACTGACTAACTGCCTGGAAAGGCACCTGGTTCTGCAGGTGCTGCAGCCACATCTACTTAAAGGCTCCTAAAAGAGAGTTCTTGTCTCCAATGGCTTTGGCACGGCCATTAAAGTTCAACTTCAGAAACTGATATGACTTTATCAGAAAAAATGCCATAAAGGAGGCGTTATCATTTGCTTTGCTGCTGCACCCTAAGACCACAGAACTTTCTCATCTGGCTTGAGGTTGAAAACTTCCATCTGTGCAGTCTCCTCCACAGGCCATGGGCTCTTTGAGAGTGAGGGCTGTTGTACTTTGCTGTTTGTAGCCCTTAGCTTAGCACACAGAGGAGATGTTAGAAATGCCTGATTCTTCATTACTGTGCCATTCTGACTGCTGTTCCTAGGTATTCACATGAACCTCTCTCTACCTCTTTATAGTGTTTTTTTTCTCTAACTTGAGAACTGGATCTTGAATATAAGATTCCTGGCTCAGTTTGGGATTGCTTTTAGGTGATGATCAGCAGATTCTATTTTGACTTTGCCCTCTGGTTCTAATACTTCTGGACATTTTAAAAAAATTATTTCCTGAATTACAGTATCCAAGTTTTTTGTTTGTTCATGATTTTCAGAGAATTCAATGACACTTAAATTACATCTCTTCAATCAGTTTCCCAGACCAGTTATTTTTGATAGTAACTACACCTTACATTTTTTTTATTTGATCCTGTTTTGACCTTTTTTCCTACCATTTCTTGTAGTCTTAAAGAGTCACTGAGTTCTAATGTGATTTTTCAGGGAGTTTACTACTTGAATAAGGTTTTCCATTTACTATTTGAAGGAATTTATTCTATTCCCTTTTGAATTTTCCCTCCCCTCAAGGGCTCCTATTTCAATTCTAATTTCATTTTTTTCCTTCTTCATTTCCTCTAGCTATTCTTATAATACTTGCAGCCAAGTAATTTTTTTCTCCTCTAACATTACTCTGTCCTCTGACTCTACTTGCTCTGAGACTACTCCCTTCTTTTAAGTTTGATTTTTGGGCTTCTCTTAACTGACAGAATTTCTTCATTGTTTGTTGTTTTCTTCTGTTAACTCATTTTGTGCTAATCAATATTTTTCCATGTGTTTATGAATTAATACAAATATCATTACTTGCTATAATGACCGATTACCTAATACTGATTCCACAAACCCCATTATCTATGCCAGATCACACACTGTGTTGTTGGGAATCCCATGTAAAATAAGTTCTACTTGATTAGGTCTTAAATGAAGTTTATTATAATTGACTGAGCCTAAAGCTGCATGAGAATTCAAACTCAATTTCCTTAAGATCAATAGTAATTTTATTAACATTCTCCATCTCAGCCACATCTAACTTAATCATTCTGAATTCTCATTTCCCAGTTAGAAACCTCTGGCTAAAGTACTGACAAAATAATGCTTAAAATACTCAGGGGTACTAGCAACTTAACCTGCCAGAGGTAACTGGTAGACAGAGTGCTGAGTCTGGAGTCAAAGAAGTCTAAGTTCAAATCCAGCCTCAGACACTGACTTGCTGTGTGATCTTGAGCAAGTCACTTAACATCTGTTTGCTTCACTTTCCTCAATTGTAACATGGGGATAATAACAGTGCCTATCTTGCAAAGCTACTGTAAGAAAAAGCACTTATCACAGTGCCTGACAAACCATAGGTACTATATAAACGCTTATTCCCTTCCTTCCACCTCACTAGTCACATTCACCTTCCATTTTCAAAAATAATTTTAACACTAAAAAAAACCACTTTACCAAGCCAAATGAAAAAAATTTAAAATCTGATGAAACTGAATGCTGCAATGAGCACAAGTGGGAAAACCAGGTGCTAGGAGACCTGGGTAGAAGTACTTGTACAATCTTGAGGAAATCATTCCCCTCTCTCTGGCTCAGCTTCATCCTTTGTAAAATCACAGAACAGAACTAAATGATCTCAAAGGTCCCACCCAGCACTAGCATTCTATAGTTTCAATAAATTCTAACATTACTACGTTACTATAGTACTATAGCAACATTTCTATGATAGTTTCAGTTTTATAGAAAACTGAATTTTCTTCATATAATCTGCTTTCTTTCTCATATAAAAACAATCCACAAAACTCTGGTTCATAAAGTTTTTAGGTTATCATAGGGGTGAAGGTAAGTTTATATCTATCACAATAAAACAGCACTTACAGTACAGCAAGGACCCCCAAGGAATGCTCTTGTACATCCAAAGCACCAAGCACTGTATCAAGATGGGATAAATTTTTTGCTAGAAGTTCTCCACTTTTGTTTATCAATTCACAAAGTTGAGTCATTTGCCCTAAAAAACATCAAATCATGGTATCATTCACTCATAGCACAGTAAACTGACATGAAGGGGCAAAGACAACACTGTAAAAACATGAGAAACTAAAGCATAAACTGGAACGGTAAGTAAATACTAAGTTGTAATAACTGAGGTTAATATCACAAACAAATGTCCTTCATAGACAGGAAACATTTAGTACTAAATGAGATAGAGAACTTCCCAAGATGTAAAGAGGATCATTTTGATTATATTAAATTTAAAAGGTTTTAGATAAACAAAACCCAATGCAACCAAGATTAGAAGGAAAGCAGAAAGATATTAAACAATTTTTACAACTAGTATCCCTGATCATTGCCCCATTTCTCAAATATATGGAGAACTGAGCCAAATTTCTAAGAATACAAGTCATTCCCCAACTGATAAATGGTGTGACCCAAGAATATATACGGGGAGTTTTCAGTTGAAGAAATCAAAGCTATCTATAGTTATATGAAAAAATGTTCTAAGTCACTATTGATGAGAGAAATGCAAATTAAAACAACTCTGAGATACCATTTCATACCTATTCTGTCATACTGATTAATATGACAGAAAAGGAAAATAATAAATGTTGGAGGGGATGTGGGAAAATCGGGACAACAGAGGTAGAAGTTATTGTCCGTCATTCTCAAAGAAAACCAAAAAGACATCACTATGTTGGAGTCAAGGTGGGTCCAACTGTGGCTGATCAGACCAACAGGAGCTCAGAAGGTTCCATCACAGGTTGGGCACGGAGAGAGCATATAAACATTAGGAGGGGAGCTGTTTCCAAATTTGCTTATCAAACTATGCCCAAAGAGCAATCAAAACTGGGCATACCCTTTGGTCCAGCAATACCACTACTAAGTCTATAGATTTTTTTAAAAAGGGAAAAGGTCCTGCTTTTACAAAAATATTCATAGCAGCTCCTTTTATGGTGGCAAAGAACTGGAAATTGAGGGGATACCCATCAATTGGGAAATGGCTCAGCAAGTTATGGTATATGAATAAATGGAATACTACTGTGCTATAAGAAATGGTGAGCAGGCAGATTTCAGAAAAACCTGGAAAGACTTACATAAACTGATGCAAAGTAAAGAGAACATTGCACGCAGTAACAGCAACGTTGTGTGACGATCAACTATGAATGACTTATTTATTCTCAGCAATACAATGATTCATGATAATTCCCAAGGATTCATGATGAAAAAATGCTATCCACGTCCAGAGAAAGAACTAATGGAGGCTGAATGCAGATCAAAGCATAGCATTTTCACTTTGTTTATTTTTTCCCCATGATTTTTTCTTTTGCTCTGTTTCTTCTTTCACAACATGACTAATACAGAAATATGTTTTACATGACTACACATATATACAATCTTTATCAAATTGTTTGCCATCTTAGGGAAGAAAGAGGTGAGAGAGGGAAGGAGAAAATCTGGAACTCAAAATTCTTTTTAAAAATGAATATTAAAATTATTTGTAATAGGAGAAAAAATAAAATGCTATCTATCTAAAAAGCAAACAAATGAACAAATAAATAGATGGATGTCCTTCATTCTCAAACACTTCAGGAAATCAGTAAAGGTCAGGGTTGTTCATTTAATCCTGTCAACTTTCACAATAATTATGGCTAAAGCTACATATCGTTTTCTCAAACACTGTCAGCTATCTATAAAACACGCACCGTCATCATAAATGTATATTAACACATTCAAACAAATACCGAGTTTGTACAGTACGTATTTCAAAACAGACAAGGAGGAAGTTGCATTGGAATGAATCTTTGGAAGACCCCTATTAAGTTTTCTTTCCAGATATTCTGATTTACAGTTTAAATGTCAAAACATCAACACTGACTAAAGATTCTAAGATCTGTGAACTATTATACATGTATATGTGTCTTTTTTGTCTCCCTGTAAGATTAAAAGTTCCTTGAAAATAGGGATTGTTAGGGATACAAAGAAACTACTTCTTAGTTCATTTGTCCACTCATCATTTTGTAAACATTTTCTTTATTAAAGTGACACCTAAACAACATAATGCTTTAAGTGGAAATTAAAATAAATTTAAGATTTTATCTAGAAAAAAATTAAAAACAGCATCACTGCTCCAAAAAAAAGATTGTAGCCACATTATAAACCAATTCTCTGCTAGTCATAATACAGGATATGTTAGCATTTAACTGATCATTTTCTAATTTGATCACTTACAAAAAATAAGGAAAATGTGCCTAATTGGCAAAGTGTAACAAGAATAAGCAAGCTCCGTATTCTTAATATCAGTTATATATACTTTCCTAATAGGACCACAAGTTCAACTGAAAAACACATTCCTTTTCCTGATCCAAGCTCTTATGTAGAGAAGTCAACTATATATTTTCTTCTAGTTTGTAACACCACTTTTTTTCCCCTATGCTCTCCTTTTAGGTAAAAAATGTTTCAAACCAATAAATACCAAAGAACAGCTAAACAAGAAAATGTTTAGGAACAATCAGCTTTTTGCCAAGTAGGAAGCCAAAGCAGAACTGAGGTGTATAGTAAGATACACTCCATGACTGGTGTTAGAGAATCAGTCAATGCTGGACTAACGAGAAAAGACTAATTTTGAAAATATATCCATTGGTTAAAGTATCAATAGATGGCAAAAGACACAAACTTTCTATTAATCAGTGAAAAAGAGAAATTCCATTCCCCCACTTAATTGCTAGTGACTAAGGAACATGATAGACAGATCCAACTTTAATCACAATAACTAAATACAACAAATGAGTCTGATATAATATGCTTCTTCACCTATGCCTCTGTCCCCTGTCAGAAATCCTGGCATTTGGCAGGTTAAAGAAATAGTAATGCTTAAGTGTTTTAAGGGAAACTAGCTTCTGATGATCAAATCAAGATATAAGATATGACTAAGTATTTCAAGTTTGAACTTTTTGTCGTAATGTTATGATTAGTAGCAATAATCAAATTCAAATAAAAGTCATGGTAGAGAACTGGAGAGAAACAGAGACCCTGGCATGTTAAGGAAATTTGCCTTCCCTCTACCCCCCTTCAATACTGCAGACACAGAAGCACAAAAAGGGATAGAGGAGCAGTGTCAAAAATGGAAAGCCTAAGAGTTAGGGAAGTAAAAACATGAGATCTCATCAAAGGCGTTTCTCTTCCTCGAGCAAGTACTTATTCAAGAATTGATGCCACAAAGCATCCGTTAACAGAGGATGACAACTAACCAACCGATCAAAAAGCATAATAAAGGCTCTTGTGTACCAGGGAACTAGGCCTTGGGATACAAATAAAAGGAGGAAACAATCCCTATTTTCAAGGAGCTTTTAATCTAGCAGGGAGACAAAAAAACACATATACATGTGTAATGGTTCACAAATCTCAGTGGCAATTCAATTAGACTATCACCATTTATTTTGGAATGAACTGTTACATACTAATTCGAACATGTCAATTAACCTCTTTAAGCCTCAGTTTATTCATCTGCAAAATGAAAGTTGGAAGAGATGATAAATATGATGCCTTAATATGATGCCTTCCAACTCCAAATCTTTTGATCCTTTTAAGTACAGATAAATCAAGCTATTTGCCCAACATTAGAATACGTATCTGCAGCCAAACTAACATAATAATTCCCATATGTATGAAGTTTTACAGTTATAAAGCACCTAAACTTCATTATCTCATTTGACTCCAAACGATGCTATGAGGTAGTTACTGCAGTTCTTATCCCAATTTTACATCTGAGAAAACTGAAGTCCAAAGAGATGAAATGATTTAAGGCCATATAGGTAAGAAACCTGAAAATGGAACTTAAATCTAAATCTCCTCACTCCAAGTCTAGTGTTCTTACTACTGAATCATGATCCCTTTACCCTCACCTCCCCTATCTAGTGCTTGGTCCTGAATGCCTCACCTAGGACATGAAATTAAGTGAGGATATGAATAAATGAGGCACAAAGTGCCTCTCACAGAATCCCAGTCTTAATACTAAAAGAGACTTTGAGATATCTTGCCCAATTCCTATGCAAATCATGGATCTAATTTACAGTATCCCCTGACATGTGGTTACTTCCAGTGATAGGGTACTCACTACACTCAAAGTCCAGGTTTGGGACAGTTCTAATTAATAGGAAATTATTCTTTAGATTTCACTGGAATATGCCTCCTTGTATATTCGTCTGCTCAGAGGTCTTCGTTCTAGCCTTCAAGACATGGAGAAAAAGCCTAATCATTCCACATGACAATTCTTCAATACCTCAAAGAAGCTGTCACATCCCCCTGTATCTTCTATTCTTTAGCCTAAACATCAACTAGTTCCTTGCATATATCTCCTTATATCTTTACATTCCTGATCGCCCTCTTCTGGACACATTCTAGTTAGTCAATATGTGTTCTAAATCATGGAACACTAAACTTAGGACAATAATGTCATGATGATCTGAACATGGCATGATTCAATGGTATATCACAGCAGTATATTATGTCCCACTCTACAGACATTATCTTCCTTTTTTAGAGATGCCTAAGATTACATCGGCTCTAACACTGAGCTCACAGTTCTTTAAAAGTCCTAGATCTTCACACTGCTTTCTCATTCTGGACTTGACAAGTTGATTTTTTGAACGCATGTCCAAGACCCTGTATTTATTTCTATTTCATTTCATCCTATTCATTTTGGCCACTAAACCAGGGTATCAACATCATTTTTAGTTTCAGCTTCTGTAATCCTATGTATTAGTTAGTATCAACAACAAATTTGATCCAAGTTCATTCACTCAAGTAACTGATGAGAAAACTGAACAGAACTGGACTGAAGACACAACTCTGGGGGGTCACCAGTGACTTCTCTCCAACACATTAATCAATACTCTAAGCCCATTCAAACTGTTTTGTCATTTAGTTCATTTAATCTATAAGGATGGTTAGAGACCCTGTCAAATTATTTCCTTGATTTACTAGTCTAAATCCTGTTAAGAGAGGAAATGAGACTAGTCTTGTACGACTTGTTCTTATAATGACAGCTCACACTTAGCTCTCCAAGAGTTTCCCACACAATATCTCATTTAAATCTCACAATCACCCTTTTAGGAAGGGCTACAGATGCTATTATCACTATTTATCACTAGTATTTTAATGACTACTTTAACATGAAAAAACTAAGGTCTCAAGTTTGAACTCGGGTCTTCCTGACTCCAAAACTAGTACCTTAACCAGACTACATCGCCCTAATGAATCCAGGCTGGCTCTTAATAATCACCGCTTCCCTAAATGCTTTTAAAAAAAAAAAAAAGCCCTCCCTTTCATGATTTTGTTCTAGAATTCTACCAGGAATAATTCTCTTGATTCCCCTCTCAAAACCCGCACTCCTCGGGGAAGGGTTTCCCAAGGCACACAACTGCAGATTCTGAAAAGGGGCAGGAGACACAACATTCCATCTCCTGCAGCCGTGCTTTTGCGTAGGCTGCGCCTACTCACTCTCCAGCCCCCTCCACCCATCAGCTCTCTTCACGGCTCCCGCTGGTGCACGTGCCTTTGAGTAATGGCTGGGAAGGGCACAGCGCAGGTATGGCCACGGGGAGCCCATAATTCAAACGGTACAGTGAGCCTTCTTCCCCAGCAGCTCCCAAAGGGGCAGCGGGGGAGACTGACAGGCGCTCGGCCAATCACGGCGAGGGAAGCGGGGCCCCTTCGCCAATCGCCGAGCGCGATAAAACGATGGCGGAAGTCACCGCCCAGCAAACTGTCAAGCAAAGCGACTCTCTCCGAGGGGGACCGGCCTGGGTGCCAAGAATGGACGCGGTCTGGGCTCGGGAATGGCAGGAGAGAGGGACCACGGCCCTCTCCTCTCCTCCCTCCACAAACGGCTGGCGGAGGCGGAGCCGGGCGGACTCACGGGGGAGGGGAAGCCTTCCCGGGCGGACCTTCCCTGAGCCTCCAGCTGGGCCCCTGCCGGACGAGGCGGCTGCGCCGCAGCTCGGCGCGGGGGCCAGACGCGAGGTGGGAAGGCTGGGCCTAGGGGAATGAATGAGGCTCGAGGGAGGCCGCGCCTCCCCCACTCAGGGCCCCCCCACCTGCCGAGGAGAGCGAGCGACGGCCCCGGGGAGGGAGCGTGGGCCGGGCTGGACCGGGCCGGGCCCGGCGGCCTGGAGACTGACCTTGAGCCGAGAGCTGCCGGACGCTGTTCACGAACTGCTCGAGGGCAGACGCCATGTTCATCCCGGGGAGGAAGGGAACGGGGAGACGGGGGGAAAGGGCAGAGGGAGGCCCAGGCGGTAGCACCTACTCGGGCGGGAAAAGCTTGGAGCTCTGTAGACTAGCAGCGATTGACCAAGGTGGGGGGGGGGAAGCCCCTCAGGAACTCCCGCTTGCCGTCACTTCCGCCGATGTGGGTATCGCGAGATCACAACGCCGCGGATACCGGTTACCGTTGCCATAGAAACAGTTGTCCGCCTCCTCGGGAAGCGGATGGTTGTCCTGCGGTGCGAGGCAGAGGAGTTTGGGGAAATGTCGAATCCGGCACCTCCCCGTAGCATTGTCGTTGGATGCTTCTAGATGTAGAGCAGAAAGGGGCCTTGGGGGTCGCCTAGCCCAACCCTCATCCACCTCTTCATTTTACAGAAGGGGAAACTGAGGTTCGGAGCCACGAATTGAACCCAGGTGCTATTCTATTCCCGTAGCGAACTTGTCCTGACTCGTGTTTCTCTAAACGGCCTATTCGAGATCGAAGACCTTGAGAATTTGTGTCGTTATTTTTTTTTTTAAATATGTATTTATTTTGTCCCGATTAGGAAGCTGGGTGGCGGCGCAGTGGTTACAGGCTGGTCCTGGAATCGAATCCTACTCCGACACTTCCTCAGCTCACGGGGCAAGTCCCTTACCCTCTCAAAGGCTCTGCTTCCTCGTCTGTAGGATGGAGGTACTAATAGCGCTTACGTCTCATGGCGGTTGTGAGGATAAAGGGGGGTGTTTGTAAAGCGCTTGGAAAACTTTTAAAACGCTTTATAAATGCCATTATTAATTACTCTGCAGGATGCCACCTGGGTGTCGTCTCTGCCTCCGCCTTCTCGTGCCCGTAGCCATCCTGTGGCCGGGTCCTTTTGGAGTCGCAGCTCCCTCGTCTGCAAAGTAGACATCCCGGCAGCACCTGCCTCCCGGGGTGCCTGAAGCGCAGTGAGGATAAGCGTACGAATGTCGTCATCGTCGTGGTCCCATCTCGCCGTACAAGCTCCACCTCTCCTGCGGCGCTGCTACGGCCCCGGGCACAGACCTTCTACCTTGTCCTCGTAAGGTCCCTGCAGGAGCCTCTGCATGCCCCCTGCCCGCTCCGGCCTCAGCGGTCAGACTGACGATCCGTACCTGCAGATTCGGCCGTGCCACCGCCCTCCTTCACTAAACCACACTAAGCCCGATACCCTGCAGGATCAAACTGCGAATCCTTCCTCTGACTTCTAAAGCCTTTCACGGCGGCGGCCGGGTGGCGCAGGAGTCAGGAGGACCGGAGTTCAGAGGCTAGTCGTGTGACCTTGGGCAAGTCACCCTCCCCGCCTCCAAAAAGCAAAACAAAAAACCAAACCCCAAAACAAAGCCTTTTATAACCTGACCCAGTCCTACGTTTAGAGCTTTCTTTTTTAAAATAAATTTAAAATTTTTATATTGTCAAGCATTTATTTTTTCTCCCACTTCTCACCTACTGAAAAAGAAGGGAAGAAGGAAAGAAAGGAACAAGAAGGAAAGAAAGGAACAAGAAAGAAAGAATAATTTATGCTGACTGGTTTGGGGTTTTGGGGGGCATTTTTTGCCTTTCCTGACACAGCTCCTAATAAATGCTTGTCGACTGACTAACTGACATTATTCACTTTTACATATGACGTTCTAGCCAAACTAGCCTCCTTGCCGTTCCCTGTACACCACATCCCATCCCTTGCGCCCCATCGCCAGAACTCACTCTCTACCCACCTCCACCTCTTGTAAATCTTAGGGGTCTTCAAGGCTCAGTTTAAGTATCAGCCCTTAGAGCCCTTTCCTGATTCCCCCAAAAGTTAGCGTTGAAGTGATTTTGTATCCCGCTTGTATTTGTTTATCTGTAAACACACTGTAGCCTTCGGTAGAATATCATCTCCTTAAGGGCAGATTTTGCATTTATGTCTCAGTGGGGTGGATGTAGTCGGCATGGAGCAGCTAATAGCGAATGTTTGCTGATTGACGGAAGGCTCGAACAGAGTAAACGGAAGAACGCACAAAGAAAGCAAACACAGAGCAGAAGCAGCTCAACAAAAATCTGTGTAAGATTGGAGAAACAGGCTGGGCACGCTTCGGAAATGAGGACTGAGTGCTGGCTGACCCGCACGCTCCTCTCCTCCAGCTGTGGGGAGAACTCAAGACCCAGCCCGTGGGGGGACCCTTGTGTGGAGCTTAGAGGAAGACCTAGAACGGGTGGGCAGATAGGCATAAATTGCCGTATGTATTGGTGAAAGGCAACCTACCTCAATGAAATCATCGGCTTATTGTAATATTTGAACCATGGGGTTAACTGACACAGAAATGAATAATCCTTTGTCCATTTGACTGCCCACCCTCCCGAGTAGAAAGAATGGAGTTAATTCCATGCTTGTAAATGAAAAATATAGTCTATATAGTTACTAGCTACTCTGGTTGATTTTTACCCGGGAATACTATGCTTCGCCTAGGTGGAAATGTCAGCTTGGAGATTGCCTTGTCTGGCACTGAACCCCTCCTCTGTACCTTCACTTACCTCTCCCCTCTGACTGCAAGGTGGAAGAACTTCTCCCAGAGCCTTCCATTACTAAGGCTGCCCAATTTCCCAAGCACACAGCAGCTCAGCCTTGGTTTGCATTCCACAGACTTGGTGCCCTGAAGCTTAGGAACCCTCTGGCAACTCCCCTTCCTTTTCATCTTCCTTTTGATGTATTACCTTCTCCCATTACCTTGTAAGGTCCTTGAGGTCAGAGACTGTCTTTTTCTTATGTATCTTCCTAGCACTTAGTAGGCATTTAATAAACTTACTACTGCTACCTACAAGAAATCTAGCATTATCAATCTGTATGAAAACTAGCTTGGCTCTAATGGAGTGCCTTAAAAGACATTAAGCCCAGGATCTCCACATTTAAGGCAACTAGGTGGTGAAGTGCATAGAGGGCTGGGCCTACAGTTAGGAAGACTCATCTTCCTTTACCTCAGACACTTCCTAGCTGTGTGACCCTGGGCAAGTCACCTAACCCTATTTGTAAAATGAGCTGGAGAAGGAAAAGGTGAACCACTCCAGTATCTTTGCCAAGAGAATCCCTAAATGGGGTCAGTTAGAGTCATACAAGAAAGGACCAAATAACAACCTTTAAAAGACTTTAACATTTCCTCTGGCATATTTATCTTGATAATTAACTTAAACACTTTACATTCCCAAACTCACATTTCATTATTTTACAGTTAGGCTGACATTTCCTACCCACAATTAAGTAAATAATTGGACACATTTGTTTTTTGGTTTTGGAATCTTAAAATGTTCAAACTCTGGAAAATATTTCAAGCCCCTCATTTTTCAGACAAGGAAACTGAGGCCCAGATATGGGAAGGGACTCATTCAAAATTACACAGCTAGTAAGCTAGGCTTCTTATCATCTTCAACTTTCCCCATTGCTAGTATTTTTTCCCTCTTTAAGTTACCTTGGATTTATAATAATCTGTATACATGCAACATTCCCCCTAGAGAGTGGAACCTCTTTGAAGTCAGGGAGTGTTTCATTTTTGGTTTTGTTTCTGTATTTCCAGCTCTTAACACAGGACCTTGCACACAGTAGGCAACTACAAAAGTTTTGTTAATTGAATGAACAATTCTTTCTCACATTGCTTTCATAATCAGTTAAAAGAATCTTAGTTCCTTTTACAGGCTCAGTTTATTTGAATTCAATCCAACCACAGTGCCAAATCCCTAGAGTGGCACTGCCCCATGTTAATTGTAAACACAACAGCAACAACAACACAAAAACAAACAAAAAACACCAGTCAACACACGGAAGATCTAGGAGGAATCCAACGGGGGCAAAACAGCCTCTTTTGGAATTAAAAACATGTTTTCTACCCAAATATTTACTGAAGAATACAAATTCAAAACTTAACTACTTTAAACTTAAGAGCTTTTAATTTAGCATAACACTCCAATTGGACTACAAAGGTGAGGGACATCCCTAATTATTCTCTGAAGCCTTGAAAATGTTACAGAAATCTAAATTATAGAGAACTTCATGTAGGGGGGGTTGGTTGGCAATGGACAAAACTCATAATAACATCACCATATAAGTTTAAGAACAAAGAAGTGAAGGCGACTGTCCCACTCCGATCTTAGCAGCATGAGGAACCAGGAAAATCGCCTAAATTGGAATTAGGTTAGAATGGTGACAGGAAGACAATCAAGCCAAAGACTCTGTGTCCGATATCTTATTGTCATTAGAATGGTAACTTTAAAAATCATCTAGCTTTACCGATGGAACAAGACAATAGATAGTCAATTCACCTAGCCTGAAAACACTTGTCATTCTTGTTGTCATTGTTGTTGGTGATGGCAGTGTTTCTCCTGTGGACAATTAGGCCATATTCTTTTAAATGGTTGTTAATATCACTTCGGAATCTCTAAAGAATTTCAAGACTTGATTTAATCAACAATTATTAGGCAGGACCTTCTGAATGACTTTAACATTTGATTTATTTCATTTCTTGTATTTCTTAACTTTTATTATATTAAAACACAAATTAAAAAATTAAAAAAAAATCATCTAGCTTTAATATCCACGCTCCTCCCACCTTCCCCAAATCTTCAAATGAGGAAATTGAGAGGAAAGGGCAGATTTAAAGAAATAACGCCTGTAGTCTGGGACCCTCAGTAGAAGAGTCAGAGAATTCTCTGAACCATCTACCATAATTTTCTGAATGTACTAGTCTACACTCAGCAAGAATTTTTTCCTAAGAATCTATATGCTTTTGAGAGAATTCAATTCAGTGAACATTGTGCACTTACTCTATTCAAGGTAGTCCTGGGTGCAAGAGATACAAAATGCTAAGAAACATTTTCTGATTTTTAAAGAGTTTACAGGCCAAAAAAAAGTCAAATACACAACCAGTTACAGTACAAGGCAGAATGTAGTAATGCGAATGAGTTCCAGGCAGGGGCTTGTTGTAGCCAGCTCATACTGATGAGGTTAGAGACCTGACTGCTAAAGTTTCATTGTAAGTATTTACATTTTTAAAGTGGCAGCAGAGATAATGAGTTGTTACCATAAGAATCTTAAAGGCTGTATAAAGAAATGTCTCTTATTGTTTTCAGTCATTTTCAGGGATGCCCTATTCTTCATGACCTCTTTTAGGTTTTCTTGGCAGAGATACTGAAATGGTTCGCCATTTCCTTCTCCAGCTCATTTTACAGATGAGGAAACTGAGGCAAACAGGGTTAAGTGATTTGCCCAGGATCAACATAGCTAGTAAGTATCTGGAGTCAAATTTGAACTCAAGGTCTATATATTACTGCCTCTTTATGAGGCAGGAAGAAATTCTTCGTTCAAGCTTGATAGAATTAGAGGGTGTTATCCATTGGTTAGTTCCAAGGCCCTTTATTTTATAAATTTTATTTTATTTTTCCAATTACATATAAAGACAATTATAACATTCATTTTAATGAAATTTTGAGTTCCAAATTTTTCTCCATACTTCCCATCCCTCCTCCCTAAGACTGTAAGAAATTTGATATAGGTTATGTACAATATTGTAAAACACATTTCCACATTAGTCATATTGTGAAAGAAACAGAAAAAAAAGTAAAAAAATACAAAAAAATAAAGTGAAAATAGTATGCTTTTCTGTCTTCATGCAAACTCTATCAGTTCTTTCTCTGGATATGGATAGCACTTTCCATCATAAGTCTTTTGGGCTTGTCTTGGATCATTGTATTGCTGAGAAATGCTAAGTCATTCATTGTAGGTCCTTTTCCCTTTTTTAAAGATCTCTTTGGGATACGGAGCTAGTAGCGGTATTTCTGGATCAAAAGATATGCACAGTTTGGTTGCCTTTTGGGCATAGTTCCAAATTGCTATTCAGAATTGTTGGATCAGTTCACAACTCTGCCAACAGTGCATTAGTGTTCCAATTTCCCCATATCCTTTCCAACATTTATCATTTTCCTTTTCTGTGATATTAGCCAGTTGGATAGGTATAAGGTGGTACTTTAAAATTGTTTTAATTTGCATTTCTCTAATCAATAAGTGGTTTAGAACGTTTTTAATATGACTATAAATGGCTTTAATTTCTTCTCTGAAAACTACCTGTTTGTACCTTTGAACATTTATCAACTGGAGAATGACTTGTGTTCTTATAAAATTGCCTTAGTTCTCTATATATTTGAGAAATGAGGCCTTTATCAGAGACACTTGCTATAAATATTGTTTCTTATTTTTCTGCTTTCCTTCTAGTGTTGATTGCCTTGGTTTTGTTTGTGCAAACACTTTTAAATTTAATAAAATCAAAATTATCCATTTTGCATCTTGTTATGCTCTGTCTTGTTTTGTCACAAATTCTTCCCTTCTCCATAAATCTGACAAGTAAACTATTCCTTGCTCTCCTAATTTGCTAATGGTATCACCCTTTATGTCTAAATCATGCACCCATCTTGACCTTATCTTAGTATACAGTGTGAGATGTTGATCTATACCTAGTTTCTACCATACTGTTTTCTAGTTTTACCAGCAATTTTTGTCAGATAGTTAGTTCTTATCCCAGAAGCTGGAGTCTTTGGGTTCATCAAATATATTACTACAGTCATTTACTACTATGTTTTATGTACCTAATCTCTCCCACCGATCCAACACTCTTTTTCTTAGCTGGTACCAAATATCCAGAGCCCTTTTAAGAAGCAAAATCAGTCCCTAGGGAAGAATGCTAGGTAGCAACATAAATACAAAAACAAAGACTTACTGCCATCAAGGAGTTTACAATCCAATAAGAGAAAACAACTGAGTGGTGGTACAGGAGGATCACTTTGGAGCAGAAAATTACAGGAACTGTGAAAGACTCCAAAGGGAGTAGACTGACACACCCCTTCTGGGAACAATGCTTTACCTAAAATAGTGATCTTAATGAAGCAGTCACTAATCAGGATAGTGATAGCCACCACAGTGATAGCCACCATGACAGAATTTCTGTAGATAAAAAGGGTTAATACTTTTTTTTTTGGAGGACAATTGGGGTTAAATGACTTGCCCAAAGTCACACAGCTAGTAGGTGTGTCAAGTGTCTGAGGCCACATTTGAACTCAGGTCCTCCTGACTCCAAGGCTGGTGCTCTATTCACTACACCACCTAGCAACCCCAAAAAGGGTAATACTTCCTGAGTATAGTCTGTGGTCCTGGTGCAAGGTGGTTGCCAAGAAGACAGAGAGGGAATAGAAAATGTGGAGAGTGAGATAGATCTGAGAATTAAGAAGAAAGCCAACTCTGGCTGTTGGGTATTAATATGCCAAAAGTAGCAGACCCAGGGAGCCCATCTGAGTAACCTGCTTGGTAGATAATGCAGTGAGGGGGAGCATCAGGTCCTTGCCGTGCAGGAGATATGACTTAGCTTGGCTACATGAGTTCACTGTGTGCCCTTTTCTACTACTGTACTTTGTATATGTCTACTCTTCACACTGTCCATATATGTAGTTCAGGGAGAGTACACCCCAGGCTCAGGGAGGTAGGGAGTTCCTATGTTTGTTCTTAGGCTATTATCTCAGTAAATGCCTTTGCTTTGAGTTAATCATGTCTACTGGCCTACTGTTAAAAAGTTAGTGCTCCTGTTTGTTAGTGTTCAGAAACTGTGGTTTTTATGAATATGACTCACAAAGCACCTTGAACTTGGGGGTAGTCATTCGTCCCTGTCACCTATCTCCCAGATCAGAGGGGTGCAATACACGCTTGTGGAATCCACTATCCTTCCTCAGGGCCTTTGGTGGGTGCATTCTGACAAAATCTTAATAAAGACAGTAATGCACAAATTTAGTTAAAGTGAATGTTTGTTAAGCTCAATAGACCAGGGCCAGGGGGACCCTCTGAAGAACCAGCAAAGTCAGGTTTTTGAATTCTAAAGCTATAAGTGTATGTGTATATACATGCATACATATATGTATACACACATACATACACATGCACACATACATATATATTGTTCTGAAAAATCATTGTATTTTATTTTTTCCAATTACATGTTCACATTTTTAACATTCTTTTTTTCAATTAATTTTGAGTTCCCAATTATCTCTCTCCCTTCCAACCTTCCACCCTCCTTGAGAAGGTAAGCACTTTGATATAAACTATACTTGTGCAGTCATGCGAAGTATTTCTATATTAGCTATCTTGCAAAAGAAAACACATATCCTGTATCCCAAAGGGATCATAAAAAAGGGCATAGGACCCACTACAAAAATATTTATAGCAGCTCTTTTTGTGGTGGCAAAGAATTGGAAATTGATAGGATGCCCATCAGTTGGGGAATGACTGAACAAGTTATGGTATATGGGGGCAGCTAGGTGGCGCAGTGAATAGAGCACCAGCCCTAGAGTCAGGAGGACCTAGTTCAAATCCAGCCTCAGACACTTAACAGTCACTCACTCACCTTGGGCAAGTCACTTAACCCCAATTGCCCTGCCCTCCCTGCTCCAAAAAGCAAAAAAAAAAAAAAAAGAAGTTATGTTATATGAAAGTAATAGAGTACTATTGTGCTCTAAGAAATGATGAGCAGGCAGATTTCAGAAAACACCTGGGAACACTTACATGAACTATGTAAGTGAAGTGAGGAGAACCAGGAAAGCATTGCACACAGTAACAGCATCATTGATGAGCGACTATGAATGACTCGCCTCCTCTCCATGATCCAAGATAAACCCAGAAGACTCATGATGGAAAGTGCTATCCAAATCCAGAGAAAGAACTGATACTGTCTGAATGCAGACTGAAGCACACAATTTTCACTTTCTTTTTGTTTTTCTTGCCTGGTTTTGTTTCCTTTTTTCTGTTTCTTCTTTCACAGCATAAGTAATGACGTATGTTTTACCTTATTGCACAACCTATATCAGATTGTTTGCCATCTTGGGGAGGGGGACGAGGAGGAAGGGAGGGAGAAACATTTTGGAACTCAAAATCTTTCAAAAACTGAATGTTGGAAATTGCTGAGAAAAGCTGTATTGCTGCTATCCTGTATAATAGTGTCCTGGTTCTGCTCACCTCACTTTGCATCAGTTCATAAACGTCTTCCCAGGTTTTTCTGAACCCATAAGCATTTCTTATAGCACAATAGTATTCCATCACAACTACGCACCGCAACTTGTTCAGCCATTCCCCACTTGGTGAGCGTCCCCCCCATTTCCGGTACTTGGCGGCCACAACAAGAACTGCTTTATTTATTTGTTTGGTTTTTTTACAAATAGGTCCTTGTCCTTTTCGTTTGATCTCTTTGGGAAACTGGCCAAGTGGCGATATCGCTGGGTATGCACAGTTTTATAGCCCTCTGGACACAGTTCCAAACTGCTCTCCAAAATGGCTGGGTCAGTTCACAACTTCAAAAGCGCCTCAGTGTCTCAGGTTTCCCACGTCTAGGGACTCTACTTTGACAGGCAGACGGAAGCGGGGGCGGAGTGAGAGGAGGAAGCTTCAATGTCAGCCTCAGTCTTAAAGGTACATACGCCCTCCCTGCTGGCTTCCGCCTAGCTAAGACTGTCGTATGGCTTTAAGTTTTCTACCGGAAGCTCAAGGTTACAACTGCCGGGTTATGGCGGTTTCCAGTTGCTGGGCTGCGGAGCTGCTTGACCTCCTCCGGGCTTCTGGGCTCTAGCGGTCGCCGCCGCTCGGCCGCTGTCTCCCCCGCAGCTGTCCTCCCGGATCCTCCGTCTCCGCCCAGCCCAGGGGGCTTTCCTCTTGTCCCTTCTCCTCCTGCCAACGCCGGGGGTCCGCCGGAGCCGGGGCCGAGCCGCGCGGGAAGCGGGCGGGAGCGGCTCGGGGCCTCGGCAGCCGCCCTTGCAGCTGCCCAGATGTTCGTCCGCTGACGCCCGCCCTCGGGGCTCGGGGTCGCCGGGGGGCGGTGGCGGCAGCGCCCGGGGGGGGGGCTTCCCTCGGCTCCAGCTCTGGCTCCGGCGGCGGCTGCGGCGGCTCCCCGGCGCTCCCAGCGGGGATCATGCACTTGAGTGGGCCCAGGAAGGGAGGGGCAGCCACGAGAGAAAAAAGGGAAGAAGAAGGAGAAGGAGAAGGAAAGCACGAGAGGCCGGGAGGAGGAGGAGAAGCCCGTCCCCTTGGCGCTCCAGCCCCGGGGCCCGAGCTGCCGGACGGCCCGGGGGCTTATGCTTCTGAGCGGGGGCCCTGCGGCATCTCCTGGGGGCCATGATTCGGCTGGGGTGGTCGCTCGGCCGGTCCAAGGGCCCGGGCCCCTGCGGGGGTCCCAGGGCCCTGGTCCGGTGCTCCTCGTCCGGCCGCCCGGCGCGGGGCCGGTCCCTGCGGGTGCTCGTGGACATGGACGGGGTGCTGGCCGACTTCGAAGGCGGCTTCCTGAAGAAGTTCAGGGCCCGGTACCCGGACAAACCGTACATCGCGCTGGAGGATCGGAGGGGCTTCTGGGTTTCGGAGCAGTACGGACAGCTGCGAGCCGAGCTGAGCGTGAGTCCGCCTGTCGCCCGCCTGTGCGGGAGGGCTCAGTCCTGACCCGCAGCGAGGGGTAGATGACGATAAAGAACCACGACAGCAGGAATAGTGATTCCTTGTTGAGTGCGAGTCCCCCTGCCTTTCCAACACAGCCCTGTCCTGTGCGGGAAGGGCTCAGTCCTGATGTGTAATGATAAGCCTGAGCTGAGCGCTAGTCCCCCTGCCCTTCTGAAACATTCCTTTTCTGTGTAGGGAGGGGTCAGTTCTAATTCTTAATACTGATGACAGACACTTTACTGACTTAAGTTGGCCAAAGTTTTTCGGACTTTATCTCTCGGGTGGAGAAGCTTCAGCCTCAGAGGCCACATGTGGCCGTCCAGGCCTCAAGTGTGGCCCTTGGATGGAATCCAAACTAATCCTGTTCTGTTAAGTGCCTGAAGAATAATTTTTCTCTATAATGTATCTGACTAGTGGCCATTCAGCCTTTGTTTAAAGACCTCTAGTGAAGGGGAACCCTCTGCTTCCTGAGACAGCCCAGTGTACTTTTGTACAGCTCTCCTTGTTTGGAACTTTTCCTTACAGCTAGCCTAAATCTGCTTCTCTCCCCAGCCCCAAAATTCTACCATTTTTTCTAGTTTGGGCCTTTTGTGTAAGTCTGATCCCTCTCCCACTTGTCGGCCCTTTTAGATTTCTGAAGACAGCCCTCGTTTTCCCCCAGCTAAGCATTCCTGGTTCCTCAACCACTAATCATATATAACATGATCTCAGTGACCCTTTTGCCCCTCCTCTGGATGTTCTTCAGCCAGTCACTGCCTTTCCTAGAAATATGGTACCCAGAACTGAATATAATATTCCAGATGTAGTCTAGTCTAAACAGGACAGAGTAGAAGTGCAACTGTTATCTCTTAGACAAGGGATTGGGAACCTGAGGCCCCAAGGCCCTCAAGTTCAGCCCTTTGACTGAGTCCAAATTTAACTGAACAAATCCTTTTATTAAGGAGATTTATTCTGTGAAGTTTGTGTTCAGTCAAAGGGCCATACTTGAAGATCTAGGGGGCCACATGTGGCCTTGAGGCCACAGGTTCCACACCCTTAATCTAGACCCTGTGACTCTTTTAAGGCAGCCTAAAATTTCGTAGGAGTGGATCATTGCTTAATGACAGGACAGGTTTGCCTGGGAATTAGGAAGACCTAGGTTCAAGCCCTATCCGACTTCACTTCTCAGTGCCCCTGCAAGTTCTCTAAGGCTTAAAGGGAGAGACAGACTGCTGATCTGTACCAATGGAGGAAATTTCTATATTGAGAGTAACCTGCATGGATGAAATCACGACTTTAGACCTAAAATCAGGATCTCATTAGCTTTTACACAGCTATCTCCTGGTGAGCTTCTAGTCCACCAGAATGCAGATCTTTTATCTGCTTAATTTCTTCCTAGCTGGACCTTTTCCATCTCTCACGTTTGTGAAGCAGTTCTTTGAATCGCCAGGAAGGCTTTCCATTTATTGCTGTTACGTTTCATACGTTTCCTTAGCCTCTCAAGACTTGTTTTTGAACCTGACTCTTTGTCAGCTATTTCACCCAGCTTTGTTCCATCTGCAGATTTAAGGAGAATGCCATCAGTGACTCTCCAAGCCCTTAATAAAGATGTGAAACGGTACAGGGTCCTGCACACATTCCTGGGTCTTTCTAAGGGAGACCTCCTTCCACTTTGACTCTTCTTGGTTGGGCTATTCAGTTCTACATTCACCTGATTGTACTACTGTCTATTGCTAGGGCCAGCTGGGAGAGGTGGCCAGATTTAGGAATGGTTTTTCCTTTTTTTAAAATAAGATTTTATTGTGAGTAAAATGTGAAAACAAGCATACAGAAACAGTCCCTTGAGCCTTAGTTTGCTTACTTGTGGTCTAGTTTTTATCTCTGCAGCCAGCTCTGCTGCTTAGTACCTACATCATCTTTTGACAAGGCACTTTCCTTTCTCTAGGTCTGTTTCTTACTCTGTAAAATGAAGGAGTAAACTTCCTTGTTTCTTTTTTAAAAAAATTTTATTATGAGGGTTGGCTTTCTGTCTCCCTATGACATTTTATAACTTTTGAGACCATTTTTAGTGCCACAATATGGAACGAATGCTGTTCAGAGGGCTTAAGCTGGGGAAAGAGAAATATTTAGCTGTGTTTAAAATTGAGTGAGTACATATAACAAACATAATTGATGTTTTTCACATGGGATGTTATTTTTTGTGAATATCATTCAAGGTCACATAGTCTTGTATACCAGACAGAACACAAAATAGTATTACACTGAAAATGTGATTCATTTAATCTTGTTCAGAAATAAAAGGATGGTACCCATTCTGTAGATGGGCAGACTCAATCATATGGAAACAAATAGATTTGCCCAAAGTGCTTTGTGACAGAGAAACAATGAAGAAGACCATAGAAATGAATTGGGAGGTGACCCATAACAGTTCAATACTGGTTCCCTGGGAGCTTGGGAACTTCAGAGAAGTAATTATTCTACCTATAGTTGATTACTTCAGGATGGGCCGTGTTAATGGCAGAATATATGCTGGTGCAATTTCAGTGTTATCCACCTGGTTCATTCTCATTCCTAGAATACTTTTCCCACCTAATTACTGAGAAATTGCAAAATTTTACAAGTGAATATGAAAGAGTCCCTACCCTCATGGAGCTGAAATTAATATCAGAAAAAATGTGTAGGGATCTAAATAAATACAATATATATACAAAGTACATGCCAGATAATATCAGGCAGGAACGAGGAAGGCAGTAACTCCTGTGGGTATTGGGAATGGCTGTGTGGCAGATCATGCTTGTGGTGAGCTTTGATAGAAGCCAGGGGTTGTAAGAGGCAGAGGAGAGAAGACTTTGTGTGCATTTCAGGTTTGGGGGATGGTTTTTTGGAGGTGCCGAGACAGCAGGAGAGAACAGCAAACGTGCCAAACAGAGGAGTTTGTATCTCGTCCTACCTGCAGTCAGGGCTGCATTGGAACATTTTTGAACAACAAGATGGTGTGCTCAGACTTTAGACAGTTTTGACAGATGGTTGAAAAATTGATTGAAGGGGGAGGTGTGAGACCACAAAACCAAGTTAATGACTAATTCAGTAGTCCCCATTATCAAATGCAATAGAGGATTCCAGCAGAATGAGGACTGAAGAAAAGGCCGTTCGATGTTTTAAGAGAATCGCTTCTAGTTGAGATGGAAAGAAAAGGAAGTATGCATTTACTAAGCTCCTACCGTGTGCCAGACACTGTGTTAAGCACTTTATAAATATCTCATTTGAGTCTCACGGTACTCTTGTGATAAAATTATTATCTCCATTTTACATTTGAAAAAACCATGGTAGGCAGAGGTTAAAGTGACTTGCCCACAGTCACATAGCTGATAAGTATCTGAGGCAAGTTTTTAACTCAGATCTACTTGAAGCTAGACCTGGCACTCTGTCCACTGTATCAGCTGTCTGCCTCTGCAGATAGAGATAGGAAAGGACATAGAGTAGCTCATCTCTCCCACATGGAGCCCTAGCAAATATCTGAAGAGGACCCCAGGAAGACCAAAGAAAAAGAAATCTGAAAATAATCAGAAGTAACCTCTTCCATTCTGTCCAGACTTGTACCAAAAAAATGATCCAAAGGTGGGGAGAGGGGGTGTCAGGGTGACTGACACAAGTACAGCTTAATTCAGAAGCTTGCAGAGGCAGAGAGAGAGGTTGCATGAGGGACCCAGTGCAGACTCTGAGAAATGATTTAGAAGCTAGAGGAGGCAGGTAGAAGAGTGCCAGGGAAGCTAGCACAAGTTCCTTAAAACTGATCTGAAACCTCCAGTACCCTGAAATGACAGGACAGAGTTGCAGGCCAGTGCAATCTGTAGTAATTAGAGGCTTGAAGCCAGACCCTGGCCCTGGCCTGTAGGAATAGAAGATGACACAGAACCAGCCTATGGAAATCTCTGTCCAAGGAGGCAGAGCCTAGCTGTGCAATCCTTGGAGCAGAAAACAGGGCCATTGCAGAGTCCTGGACACGAGTGCCAGGTGGACCACACAGGAGGCCTGAGAATAGCACAATCTCTAATATCCCCATGGGGCCCGTCAGGACCCAAATATGCCTTAAAACCAATACATAGATAGGAATTATGCCAGGAGGAGATGAAGCCGCCAATGCCAGAATCCAGCGTTGACCACCAAGAAACTGAGAAAGAAGACAAGGATTGGGTCAGAGGGAGGGGTCTAATATAATAATTCTGTGTCAGATCAGTACACTGGACTACATAGAGGATGAGAGTGGACAAGGAGATGCAGTGCATCTAATCATGCTAGAGAGTGCTGGTCTGAGCTCATATGCCCGAACTTGAGAACCGAGACTGAACAAATGCTTCTTATAGCAGAGGTAGACTGAAGAAGAAGAGTAACACCACAGCTTACAAGCTGAACCTCAGAGGAAAAAAATTGGTTTGACCAGAAGTATTAGAAAAGACACTAGAGGAAATGAGGCAAGAGATTTTAAAAATGGAATTTTAGTTCTGAAGGGAAAATGATGGAAAGAAGAACAAATAGCTTAGAACAGAAGGTTGGAAACTACCTAAGTAGAATACTCCTTAAAAAATCAAACGGAGCGATCAGTACTCAATTATTCTATGAGAATATTAGAAGTAGAAGAAAATGTCAGGCATCTACTATTAAAAAAAACTCACCTGGAACACAGGCTTAGTACAGATACTTTAAAAATCATTGAATACCAATGACTCCTTGAAAACCATAATCAGACAAATAACCTGAATGCTATATGTCAAGAAATCATAAAAGAAAACTTCCCAGACCTATTAGAACGAAAGGAAAAATGAAAATTAAAAAAAAAAATCTACTGGTCATCTCCTGAAACTTCAAACTGGAAATACCTGTAATATCATGGGTAAAAGTCATCTTCCAAGTCAAAGAAAAAATATACTTTAAGAAAGCAGAAAGAAGTTCAAGTAATAGCCACACTCAACATCACACAAGATTGTGCTACATCTACTTAAAAGGAGAGAAAACCTTGGATTATGTTAATAGAGAAAAGGTAGAGAGTGACAATAGTAGCTGACCCTGCTCACATTACCTATAAGGGGAAAAATGTATTGTTACTAGAATATAGGGGCGGTTACTAGAATATGGAGCGCCGGCCCTGGAGTCAGGAGGACCTGGAATAGAGGACTTTCAAGCATTCCTGGTGGAGAGACTGAGCTAAATAGAAACTTTGAAATTCAAATACTGGTGTCAAGAGAAATCTAGAAAGGGAAATACATTTGAACAATTAGAAGAGGTCATTAACCCATGATGGAGTGCTTACATTCTAATGGAGAGAAGAGAGAGACAAGTGTCCCTTCAGAATCCTGGTGTCTTTAAGGGCTACAAAAGGAGTTGAGTAAGACAAATACAGGGCCTGGGTATGCTTTTGTTCTGTTTTGTTGGTTTTAAGAGAGGAAAGAAAAGGGAGGGATGGGAAGGGATATCAGAGGAAAGAAGTTAGGAAGATGTGGGAAGACCTTGCCATTGCACACAAATGGTATATGTGATAAGAGTGTATACGGGGGAAGTGTGTGCTTTATGACCTCACTTTTATCAGAACCAGATAAAGAGAGGAAGGGAATAAGCATTTATGTAGCGCCAAGCTATATAGTGTGCCAGGCACTTTCCAAATATTATTTCATTTGATCTTCACAACCGCCTAACCGGATAGGTACTCTTATTATTCTTCCCATTTTACAGTTGAGGAAAACTGAGGCAAACACATTAAGTGACTTTTCCAAGATCACATAACTATTAATTGTCTGAGGCTTGATGTGTGCTCAGATCTTCCTGGCCCTAGTACTCTCTCTACTGTGCCAATTAAAGGAGGGTGTGCGCGCGCGCGCACACACACACACACACACACACGGAGGACTTGCAGCTGTGGTCTGAGGGCTTGCCAAACCCTTTTCAGGGCTGACTATCCACCTTTGTTGTCTCTTTGGCACTCAACTCTCACCTGTGGCTCCAAGAAGCTGTAGCATGTGCAGCAGTCCTCCCAGTAAGATGGCCTAAACCAGTTGGAGGGGAACCAATGAGCGACAAACCCATTGATGAGTTAGGGGAGTGTCTACCCCAAGCATGTGAAGACTTACCAGTGGAATGGTGGATGAGAACAGTTTGTTCCAATAACCATGAAGTCAGCTGAAATAGATGCTATGGAGTGCTTAGAGCTTGGTCAGACATTGAAGACACCAAGGTCAACCATGGTATCTTAGGCCATCACTGGTCATCCTGACTTTTGTCTTGCCACTGAACTGCTGTGACTCTGGAGAGAGAGTGAGTTTGACAGCTTTGTGCAACTCTGCCTCATTTAAATCCTGTTTGAGCACTAGGTTGGACATCACCCTGCAGTGTCATTGCTCCTCTTCAAAAATGAAGGACAAACAACATTATGCTCAATAGGAATATAAGTGGGCCAGGGATTGGGACAGGGGGCATAAGAGGAAGTTTAATACTCATGAGTAAAACAAACTTCAACTTTAGATGCTTGATCATAAAGGAGTATTTAAAAAGAGAGAAAGACAATATAAAACATAAGGGGGTCTGGGTTTGGTGAAGAAAGGAGGGGAGCAGGAGCAGACCATTTCAATTAGAGTACTAGTGTTCAGGGTTTTTTGGTGCTTTTTTCTACTCCCTTCTTCATAAGACAAAAAGGAAAAATTATGAGAGGGTAGATTTTATATATCTATGTATTTTATGTAACTTTATTATATAAATTTATATAAAAATTTAAAACTATGATGGTGAGTGTGTGAGTAGGAGAAAGCAGAATCAAACACTATGTTGAATTCTTGAAATGTAGAGATGAACTTAATACTCAAGTCGATATTTGATCTCATCGATCTGAGAGTTGACCTCCAAAGCCTCATAGCTCAACCCAGCCCTGCCTGGATTGGAATGTGTATTGTCTCCAAAGTTTAACCACAGGGGGTCCACCCAACTTGCTACAGGCCTTCCCTGTATTATCTGGATGGATATCAAGGGGTACCAGTGGAACTTTCTGACTGTCTACTGTCATTCCTCACTCTTGCCCTGTCACCAGCCCATCTTCCCTTTCTGTCATATTCTTTTTTTTTTTTTTTTGCAGGGGAGAGGGCCAGGCAATTGGGGTTAAGTGACTTGCCCAATGTCACACAGTTAGTAGGTGTTAAATGTCTGAGGCCAGATTTGAATTCAGGTCTTCCTGACTTTAAGGCTGGTGCTCTTCCTGTCATACTATTTCTTGGTTGCGTCCTTGACTTTTGTTCTTCAGAATTTCTTGTTGGTTATATGTTACATTCAGCCCAGACCCACTGTGTAACTGCGTGATGCTTCTCTTTAGTTCTGTAGATGAAGTTGTGTGTACTGGTCTTCCAATAAAATGTTTGTATTGAAAAGATAGCGTTTGCTGTTATGGGAACTTTGAGGGTCAGTAAGAGTGCTCTGCATGACAAAAGTCACCCAGCCCTCTTTCCTCTTCCTTTTCAGCTGTGGACCCACCTCTTTGTCCATTGGTACTATCCCAGATGATCATACTGTTGAACAGACTCTATAGAGGGTCCATTCAGATGCCTGTGGAAATCTGGGCAATAGATATTCTTCCTGTTTAGTTTTTCTCATGTGGATGGCATACCAAACACCTCGAGTGATTATAGATCTTTTTCAGGAGACTCTTCCATCTTGGGACTTGATGCAGTCAGTACAATGTCATCCATAGATGGGAGCATCTGGAGGACCTTTCTACACAAAGGAAATCTTTCTGCTACCTTTATCTCCCCTGTCACTCTGGCAAATACTTTCAGTGAGCAGACCCAGCTATTTCATGCCTCACCTGATGTTCATTATCAGAGGATTACATCTTCTCCGGACTCCTAAATGATTTTGCTGTGTGATGAGAGACAGGTTGTGAAAGAGGCTGTTCATGTTTCTGTCCTGAAAAGCTGGATGTTCCTTGTTGCTGCTGAAATCTGTAACAAACAATGAACACAAAGGGATTTTATGTTCTCTGCACCTTTCAGTCAGTTGTGAAATGGTAAATTTGTGGATCGTTGTTCTTTATGACTCGTCAAAGCCTGCTTATTCTCTGCTAATGCCCACACAGAGGATGCCCTCCATTCATTTGTAGAGAAGCTGCTTAAAGGTTTTGTGTCGACAGGAGAGTGGGCATATGGGTTGATAGTTATCGCTGTTCTCTCAGTCACCTTTTTAGGGGCATTAGCAAGATTTGAGTGTGTTCTATTCCTCTTATATCTTCCTGTCCTTCAGATTCCTTGCTTATTAGTTCTCCAATGCCCTCGCAATTATGTTGCCAACTATCAACTCCTCTCTGCATATCGGATACAATCTGGCCGCTTTTCCCTTACTCTGTTCTTTAGTGCCGTTTCTGCTTCCTTTCTAAGCACCTTAGGAACTGTGATGTTAAGGTCCAAGTGTGGTGGTTCCCTATCTGTGAAAAAATTGGTTGAAATGGTTTTTGCAAATCTTTTCCGTTTTTCTTCCTTCTGTGGTCCTCTTACGTTTTCATTCTTGAATATCCTTGGGATAACTTTGCTTACTTGGATATTTTTGCCAAGCTTTCTTTAAACTGGTTTTATCTTCCATTGCTTCTTTCTGCTGTATGAGGTATAATACTCCCTATGATTTATGCACTATCATTATAATGATTTTTACAGACCAGTTTATATTCTAATGTAGTATTGCCTTCGACCACTGTCTCTCTCCTGTTGACAAATACTGTTTGCTGACTAAGGTGTGTAGGCTCTTTTGGTTTCTTTGTAGCAGTTAATTTACATTGGTTTAACTTCTGGATGAAATTAGTATAATTGGTATCAGTGTCTTTTCTGTTGTCCATTTCTCCTTTTCTATTTTCAATAGCCTGTTTAAATGTCCAAGTTAAATCTTTTTTACTCCACCTCTTTTTTTAATTAGAATTTCTTCTTCTTATCTACTCTGAAAATGACTGTACCCAAACCACTGATTCAATGATAACTTATTTATAAGTCTTTTCTTGTCCTTTAAAATGTCAGTTTTGGGTCAGCTGGATGGCGAAGTGAATAGAACACCAGCTCTGTAGTAAGGAGGATCTGAGTTCAAATTCTGCCTCAGACACTTGACATACTTCCTAGCTGTGTGACCTTGGGCAAGTCACTTAACCCCAATTGCCTAGCCTTTCCCCCTCAAAAAAAATAAAAATAAAATGTCAGTTTTCAATCTTTATGCTTTTATTTGGTGCTTGCCAAATCCAGCACCTCCCATTTGCTTTTTTGAAGACCAGTGTTCGTGATTTTAAAGGAATGGGACTTCTTTACAAGTTTTTAGCCTCTCTCATTTCTTTTTCTTGAACCATCCTTTCCCATGTGTTTCTTCCTAACCTTACAGTTTCCCATTTTTGCATTGAAGTTATCAAGCATCAGAGTGTAGGGTATCAAATTTTTAGTAGAATTTCTTCCCCATTTAGTCCTCAGCAACTCATGCTGGTGTGGAAATGGTGATTCTTTTCATGGAGGTCTTTTTGCAAATACTTACCTTCAGTCCTGTAATATGTGATGACCAAATAGCCAATGAAATAGTATTTCTTACAGCTTTTGGGTCTGCAATAAAACCTATTCTCCCAACTCCTTTCTTTGCCTCTCTGAGGAAGACCTTCGAGCCAGTCATCTTTGCGTTTAGCTACAGTTTCCTTCTTTCGGTTTTATTTACAGCAAGAGTGACAAGATTGATACGATTCTGCTCCTTCAGCAGTGTGTCCCCTTGTTGATCATTGGACAAGGATCTCACATGCAGAATACCGACAGTCAAATTAAAAATTTTTTTAAAATTTCTTTTTTTTTTTCATTGACTTGTTTATTTACTTTTAGTTTACAAGATTCAGTTCCACAATCCCTTGGGTTTCAAATTTTCTCCCCTCCCTTCTCCCCCCACCCCCCCATGGTGGCGTGCAAATACTTTCACATTGTACAATAGTCTGGTTGTATAGAAGGATTGTAACCAATGGAGTGAACAATGGGAAAAAGGAAACAAAACCGAACATGAAAAAAAACGATAGCATGTATTGCTTCAGACTCCATTTAAACTCTGGTCTTTCTAGATCTTTCTCTGAATGTAGATTATCTCCTTCCATCCTGGGACTTTTAGCGTTGTCTTATAGCTGTGTGTTGCTGAGAAGAGTCCAATTTATCAAAGTTGGTCATCACACATCAGATGTGTCTACGATTGTGTACAAATTTTTCCTGGTTCTGCTCTTCTCACTTAGCATCAATTTGTAAAAGCCTCTCCAGGTGAATATGAAGACCGTCTCCTCCCCATTTCTACCAGACAATAGTATTCCATTACATTCATATACCACAACTTGTTCAGCCATTCCCCAGTGGATGGGCATCCCCTATATTTCCAGTTTTTTGCCACCACAAAGAGAGCCGCAATAAATATTTTTGTAGATATGGGTCCTTTTCCTACTTCTATGATCTCTTTGGGATATAACCCCACAAGTGGTATTACTGGGTCAAAGGGTGTGCAATTCAAATTAAAATTTCTTGATAGTCTAAAAGCTTTGTGATTCATAATTTCCTCTGCCTCTTTTCCCACATTTCTCAGCCTCAATCACTGCAGAAGCACCAGGGAGATACATGGAGCTGATGGCCATATAACATTTTTTCTTTGTTTCATAGATTGCTGTGTCCAAAAAAGATTTACCACAGGATGACCAGCTTACTTAAGGTGATGTTCTCTCTGTGATTAGCAAAGTCGATCCTTGGAAAACAGATTTGATCTCTTTTCACACAGAGTCTGTGACACGTGATGAGGGACTGAAAGTTTTAAAACTATTGAACTAGTAAATAAAACTAGTAGCTGTTTAAAAAAACACATAAAAGATAAACTATTAGCTAATGTGATGTAAAAAGGAAGACTAAATTGGCTATATAAAAATTAAAAATAATTCACAACAAATGAATAGGAAATAAAGCAAGTTGTTAGTGGCTACTTTGCATAATAATATGTTGGCAAAACTGATAACCATAATAAGAAAATGATATGTGTAGATTAACATAACAAGAAATCAAGGACTTAAATAATATAATTTAAGAAAAAGAAATTCAACAAGCCATAATGGAATTCCCAAAGAAAAGAAAATTCAAAGAGTTTGTAGATTTGTAAGTGAATTCAGTATTCAAAGAACAATTAATTCCAATATTATATAAATTCTTTGCAGAAATATGGAAAGGAAACATACTACCAAACTCTGTCTATGGACGTGATACCTGAACTAAGGAAAGATAAAGCAGATCCAATGACATGAATTGCCCAGAATACCCACCTCCTCGATGAGTTTCTATAAGTATGTGTCCGTTCTTCCCCACTGACACTGGGAGAGTGTGACCCAAGTTTATGGGCATACTCTTAGATTTATGTTTATTTTGCTTTCTGTGTAGTAAATATTTAATGATTAATAGTAAAAAAAAAAAAAGACAAGAATGTTACACGCTAGTACTTGTGATGAATGTTGACATCAATTGTTGAATGAAATATTGGCACAGAGGCCACCCAAGTTATTAAAAAGATTATATGCCACGATCAGGTTAATATTTGCCAGGAATATAAGATTGATTTAATATTAGGAAAACTATAAACATGAGAGATCATATTAATAACAAATGTAACAAAATAACATAATTATGATGCAGAAAAGCCTTTTGACAAAATACAGCACCCCTTTCTGTTAAAAATATTGAAAAACATGAATAAATAGACGGGTACTTATAGTAAATAGTAACAAGTTAAAACTAAGAGCTACCATTATTTGTAAAGGCTAGAAGTCTTTCCAGTAACATCAGAGCTAAAGCAAAACTGTCCATTGTCAGAAATTTTATTTGATACACTTCTAGAGACACTATCCCTAGGTATTAGATAAGGAAAGGAAATATAGTGAATGGGCATATGCTTTTTGCTGGTAACATGATGGTTTACTTAAAGAACCCTAGAGAGTCAACTACAATGAAATGAAATAATAACTTCAGCATAAATTAGCAGGCTGTCATCAATTAGCAAGCATTTTTTATCAATAAATTACCAAGCATTTATTAAGTGCCTTCTGTGTGCTAGGCATCTTGTTTGGTACTAGAGATATAAATACTACAAATGAAATAATCTAGGCTTTCAAGGAGCTTGCATTCTATAATATTTTATTATAAAGTAAACAAAGCCTTCATGTGTGTCACCATCAAAATTCAAATAGAAGAGATAGAAAAAGAAATTCCTTTCAAAATAATTATAAAACATAAAAAATAACTGGGAGTCCATCTGTTGTGATGCACATAGGAAATGCATGTAGCTATAGCTACAAAATGCCTTTTATGGAAGTAGGGACAGATTTAAATAATTAGAAACCTCTTTATTGACCATAGTTGAGCCACGCCAACATTATAGAAAAGACAGTACTACTCTAATTTACAGATTCAGTGCCATACCAATCAAACTACTAAAAGGTTGTTTTGTAGTATTAGGAAAAAATAATAATGAAATTGATATGGAGAAACAAAACATCAAAAATCTCAAGGGAAGTAAAGAAATAAGTGTGAAGGACCAAATAGTATCTGATCTCAAACTACCTCCAAGCCCTATTCACTGAAACTTCTTAGTACAGGTTAAAAAAATAGAGAAGTTGGTTAGTGGAAGAGATCAGTTAACATAGCATCAAGAAGCATTTGAACATAGTAAGATTGTGTTCATTAAACACACAGACACTAACTATTGGGGTAAAGATTCACTCTTCAACAAAAATGCTAGGAAAGTTGGAATTTGACCTTCTAGAAATTAGATTTAAATCATTTCATTTAATCTACTGCAATAAACTTCAAAACAGATATGTGAGCTAGAATAAGTTCACATCATAAATAAGAGCAACAGGAAAGGAAATGATTTTCATAACTGGATAGGGAAGATCACAAGAGAAAAAAAAGTTTTCATTATGTAAATTAAAAAATTTCTGCACAAACAAAATCAGTATAGTTAAAATGAGAAAGAAATCAGTTAACTGGGAAAAAAATCTTTATAGTAATTCTCTCTGGTAAAGATCTTGTATCCAAGATATTTAAGAAACTGATTCAGGAATATTAAGAATGACAGCCATTCCCCAAAAGATAAGTGGTCAAAGGCTACAAACAGGCAGTTCTCAAAGGAATAAATCAAGTCATCAAGCTTATATAAAAAATGCTCCAAATAACTAATAATTAGAAAAATTCAGATTAGCCCTGAAGTTCTACCATATATCTATCAGGTTGGCAAAAATGACAAAAATGGAAAATTACAATTATTGGAGGGGCTACAGGAAGACAAACATACTAATACGCACTATTATTGATGGAACTGTGAATTCGTAGAACCATCCTTGAAAGCAATTTGGAATTATATCCTTAAAGTCACTAAATTGTACATAGTATTTGGCCCTGGCATACCACTACTAGGCCTGTATTCCATATAGACCAAAGAAAAAAGAAAAGGGCCCACATGGACAAAAATATTGATACAAGCTCTTCTTTTTGTTTGTTATATCAAAGAACTAAAAACAAAGGGAGAACCCATCAGTTAGAAAATGATTGAACAGATTATTGTATATGAATGTAACATCACCATGTAGCAAAAAATGACAAAAGGGATGGTTTCAGAGAGACCTGGGAAGCCTTGTAGGGACTGATGTGGAGTGAAGTGGGCATGACCGAGAAGAATTTATATCAGTAACAACACTGTAAAAAACCAGCAACTTTAAAACACATAAGAATTCTGAATAATGAAGGGAGCAGCTATGATTCTAGAGAATCAAAGATAGAAGATGAAATAAGTTACCCACCAGGTCCTGACAGTGGGATGATGGACTCAAGGTGTGAGCTGATACAGAACACAGTTAGTGGGACTGGGAGAGCAGTTTATTCAGTGACTAAAACATTGTAAAGAGAAACAGTTGTGAAAGACTTAGAAACTCTGATCACTGCAGTGACCAGTCACGCCTCCAGAAGGCTGATGAAGAATCATACTTCTCTTCTCTTGTTAGGGAGGTGATGAGTGAGAGATACAGAATCAGATAAACATTGTCAAACATAGGCAATGTATGAACACCTCTTTGTTATAATTGTGGGCTTTTAATTTTTTGATGAGGAGAAAGGGCTGTAGTGTGGAGGTTTGGGAATAGTGATATTGATACTAAAAAAAAGTTGGGAGGAAAGAAGCAGTAATGAGTCAAATAAATGAACACAAGAGAGCACAGGGAAATTTTGGGGAAGGATTCAGAGAGGGCAGCATTGGAGCTACTCTGTTAAATTTGAAATATGCAGAAAATGTCATTAGCATTTTGATACATTACCAACAAAGACCTGCAAGAAGATGTATGAATAGATAATTCACGTAAAAGGCTGTAGACAGTATAAAATATGTAGGAGCATATCTGCCAAGACAAACTCAGGAACCATGTGAACGTAATTGTATAATGCTTTTTATACAAATAAAGTTAGATTTAAATAATTGGAGAAATGTTAATTGTTTGGGGGGGGGAGGTTGAGCCAATATAATAGAAATAATAATCCTACCTAAACTAATATGCTTATTCAGGGCCATCTCAATTAAACTGCCAACAGTATTTTATTGAGCTAGAAAAAAATGATAAAATTAATTTGGAAGAATAAAACATCAAGAATAGCAAAGGAATTAATGAAAAAAAATTTAAAGGAGGGAAATCTAACAATACCAGATCTTAAACTGTATTATAAGGTGGTAATTATCAAAACTATCTGCTCCTAGCTAAGAAATAGAATGGTGGATCAGTGGAATAGAGTAGATGTGCAGCACACAGTAGTGGATGAGTATAGTAACCTCATGTTTCATAAACACAAAGATTTAAGCTTTGGGAATAAGAACTCGTCATTTGTTTAGAAAATTGCTGGTAAAACTGGGAAGCAGTCTGGCAGAAACTAAGTGTGGAAGAATGTCTTACACCATTTGTCAAGATAAGGTCGGAATGGAGACATGATCTAACCAGAGGAGGGGAACCTGCGACCTTGAGGCCACACGTGGCCCTCTGGGTTCTCAAGTGTGACCCTGTGCCTGAATCCAGACTTCATGAACTAATCCCTTTACATAAAGGGAGACATCATAAGTAAGTTAAAAGGACATGGACAATATTGCCTATCAGATTTATGGATGAGAAGAATGTATGAATAAATGAGATAGAGAGCATTGAGTGATATCAGATGGATAATTTTGATTACATTAAGTTTAAAAAGTTTTGTATAAGTAAAACTAATATAGCCAAGATCAGAAGAAAAGCAGAAAATTGAGAAAAAAAATTATAGCTAATTTCTCAGATAAAGACCTCATGTCTCATATACACAGAGAACTGAGCCAAATTTAATTTACAGAAGTATGAACCATTCCCCAATCAATAAATGGTCAAAGGATATAATAAGCATTTTTGGAAGAAGAAATCAAAGCTATATATAGTCATATGAGTAAATGTTCCAAATCATTATTGATTAGAGAAATACAGATTAAAACAATCCTGAGGTATCATCTCACATCTATCAGATTGGCTAAAATGGTAAAAGAGGACAATTACCAGTAGTGGAGGGGATGTGGAAAAGTTGGGACGCTGATACACTTGTGGAATTAGGAACTGATCCAGCCATTTTGGAGCGCAATTTGGAATTACACCCAAAGGCTATAGAGCTGTGTATACCCTTTCACCCAGACCACTATTAGGTTTGTTTCCACTGGTAATCAGGGGAAAAGGGAAAGGACCTATGCATTTTAAAGTTTTTGCAGCAGCTCTTTGTGGTGGCCAAGACCTGGGAAGTGAAGGGATGCCCATCAACTGGGGAGTGGCTGAACAAGCTGTAGTATATGATTGTAGTGGAATACTACTGTGCTGTAAGAAATGACAAGGGGGTTGGTGTTAGAAAAACATGAAAAGGCTGGTATGAAATAATGCAGAGTAAAACAAACAGAAACAAAAAGAACTTTGGATACAGTGATATTGTTCAAAGAGTATCTGAATAACTAAGCTAGAGTAATATGATCTTTCAAATCACCTATGAAGAACTTAAGAAGGAGAATGTTCTCTACTTCCAGAGAGAGAACTGATATATGGAAGTATGGTTACACACACACACATACACACACACACACACACACACACACAAATATGTTGGCCTTTTCTAATTTGAGGTTGGAAGACAGGGAAGGAGACAACTTGGAATTCAAAATTTAACCAAAAAAAATTGTTTTGAAAAGAGAACTTTTTTTGTTGTTGCTTTTTGGAGGGCAGTTGGGGTTAAGTGACTTGCCCAAAGTCACACAGCTAGTAAGTGTGTCAAGCGTCTGAGGTCAGATTTGAAAAAAGAACTTTTAAAAAAGAGAACTATATAGGAAAAAGCTGAATGTAAACAAAATAGGTAAGCTACAAAGGAGAGAGAACATTGCATCTTTAGAGAAAGCAGTTTAAGTTGAGTGATAAAGCCAAATTACAAGGGGTTGAAAACTGAATGAGGAGAAAAAGTGGAAGCAACTGGAAAGCTTTTATTAAGAATTTGATTGAGAAAGGAAAGAGAAATAGAGCATGAGAGCTTGAGGAGATGATTAGGTCAAGTGAAGGTTTCTTGATATTGGAGGAAACCTGGACATGTTTCTGGGCAGCAGGAAAGGAGCCTATGGAAAAGCAAGGTAATGAGTTAGGGGAAAAAATGATAGTCAGCTCTTGTATGAGAATTAGTCTGCCTAAGTGAGAGGGTCTCATCAGGTCTTTGGCCATAGGATGAACTTGTTGGTTACAGCATAGCTCGGAAAGACTAGCTATAGAGGAATTAAGATTTGCGTGGAAGAAATGCCCACGCTGATGAGATTACAAATTCCTGAAGCACTGGGATCGTGAAGAAGGGAGTGAGTTTATCAGGTGTTTTTTCTGAAAAAAGGTTTTGTCTAGTGATAGGAAAAGATGAGTGTGTCAGGACATTGAGGACACAGTTGGGTTGGAAAAGGCAAAGAGGCCATGGCCATTCTTATAACTAGTGAACTGTGACTTTCCCCTCCCAGAACTGGGCATCTGGAGCTTGTCACTTCAGAGGTTTTTATACCTAACTTTTAGATCTAAGAGTTTGCACCTTCTCCTTGCCAAGAGACATAGATGACAGTGACAGGTGACAGACAGCTAGCAGTAGTATAAAGGGGAAAGCAGAAGTTTTTGATGGACACCAGAGTTGGGTTCTGATGACCATAGGATCATAGATTTTTAACTGAACTATCACCAGCCATTTAACGCACCCCCCCTCCATTCTACAGATGAGGCCTAAGAGGCAATGTGACTTGCCCGAGGTCATAGTAAGTGGCAGAGCTGGGATTTGAACCTATGCTTTCTTACTTCAAATTTAATACTCTTAATGCTGCCCCAGTCTGGGTTAGAAGAGGTAAATTAGCAAAGGCTTTCTGTATGTATTTGAAAGGCCAGGAAAGGTAGACCATCAAGAGGGTACTTAAGACCAGGCTTTATGGTTCTGCTTTATCATTGCAGTGGGACGCATGCATTGTTCTGGTAGGTTTAACCTGGGCCATGTCATTTCTGTCTGGCTACCAGGGATCACCTTGACATAATGAAAAGAACCTTGGAGACAGGTTCTAGTCCCAGCCCTGCCTCTAGATTGCTGTGGATCCTTGATCCCTTTGCACCTTTGGGAATATTTGGTGCCCAGCCCACCAGTGCCAGTCCCATTTTGCCCATCCCTCTGGGCTGGTCTGTGGGGGCCCTGCCACGAATATGATTTGTCCCTAAAAGGAGGCTCAGAACCAATATAAAAACATCAGCCTGATAGCTGAGCTTAAATATTGTGACTTCTATAAATGGAAGAACTGGGACCCTGTCTGGGCCATCTTCATACTGGCATATTTTCTTGATCTCCTGGCAGATGGAAGCTCATTTGACTGAGTCTTATTTTCAAAGATATTGCAGTGTGGGGAACAGAGGGGAGGAGCTGGGGGCCCTAAGCAGTAACTGGCTTATCTTCCTCTCTCAGGAGAAAGCTATCAGCATTTGGGAGTCAAAGAACTTCTTTATTGAACTTGAACCTCTGCCAGGGGCTGTGGAAGCTGTGAAAGAGATGGCCGGCTTAGAAAAGTAAGTTTGTCTTCCTGCTTCCTTCCTTCCCTGCACCTCTGCTTTCCTCCTGTTGACTGGTCTGTGAGAGCTTCTGGGGTCTGCTCTGCCTTCTCTTACTTTCCCCTTCTTTTCCCGGGCAGAAGACCAGTTTAACTTTCAAGGCAAGAATTCTAAATGAATATAATATTAATTCTATTTGGGAGGATTTTTCCTAATCTCACATCTGGAGAATGTTCTAATATTATAATTTTTTTAATGTTACAATTTTATTCCATTTTAGTAGTTTTGGAAAACACCTAGGGTTCCTTCACATATATTTGACGGGTGCCTTTTCCCCCCACTTTTGGGTTGCAGTTGCTAAAATATTGCTTGGTCTTTGTTGTGGGTAGCAACTCCACAATCTCTTTTCATTTACCAAATGGCTTTAATCATAAAAGATGTTCACTTGAGCTGAACCTTGAAGGCAGCTGGCAATTTCAAGAGGTAGCAACGAAGAAGGAAGGCATACCAGGCATGGGGCACAGATGGTATGCTTGTGAGTGAGTAGGTCAGTTTGGGGGGAAGCTAAGGTAGAGTGTGTGAGACAGAATAACGTGAAATTAGTCTGGAAGGATAAATTGAAATCAGACTGTGAAGTTCTTTAAATGCTAAAGAGAGGCAGGAATGAGCCATTTCCCAGCAACAATGGGAAAAGAAGAGTAACAGGGAGAAGCTAATCATGTCTATTGGAATGGCTTAGAATTTTTTTCTTGTCTCCTTTTCTTCCATCTACAGCACAGATGTGTTCATCTGCACAAGCCCTATCAAGAAATATGAGTACTGTCCTAATGAGAAGGTAAGACATAGACCTCGGGTCTCTGAGGGACCCAAGGAGGGAGACTTGAGGTTGCAGTCACACTTACCCTTTTCCCCAGGTTCTTGGGTTTTGGCTCAGCACCTTTATTTTGACTATTAGGCAGAAGGGACCTCAGCACCTGCATTATCCAGGGTGAGTCAGCTGTAGGACATGCTTATGTAGTACATTCCTTATAGCTTCCTGGAGGGGAAAGGGGGGATTCTTTCCCACCCTGTGTATAGTGATTGTCCTCCAGATAGCACTTGGGGAGTACAGTAATCAGATCCTGGGGATCCAGTGTCAGGAAAAGCTGATCTGATGATAACGTTGCTGCCAGGCTTCTGGCATTTGTGTCCCACTGGATGTTAGCATAATTGGCTTTGCTGTGCCGTGGGATTTACTTGCCTTCAGTAACTGAAATAAGGGTGCTAATGGGCCTCTCATTTCTTCCTGCTTATTTTCTAGTATGCCTGGGTAGAGAAGCATTTTGGCCAGGAGTTTCTGGAGCAGATTGTACTCACACGGGATAAGACTGTGGTCTCTGGAGACCTCCTTATAGATGACCGACCAGATATAACAGGTAAAGGCCATCTGGAGGAGAGAGGGAGCTTTTTTGGTTCAGGAGCTAAGACTTCCTCCCAGAGGCCTGGTTCCTATCCTTTCCTTTTATGTAGGGTTTCCCTGCCTCCTATCAGTGACCACTTATTAAATGCTCGCCTCCTTCCCCAGCATTGTGCCGTTGTCTGGCACAATAACTAAGATCTGATCCGTGGCCTTTACTTTATATGCTATGCTACAGCATGGTGTGATGCCAAGCATTCAGCTTGGATTTAAGAGACCAGGGTTGACATCCAGGCTCAGACAATAGCCTTATGAACTTGGGCAAGTTGCCTTGGCTTCCTCACTTGTAAAATGGGAGGGTCAGAGTCTGTCTTGAATTTCAGCCTAAATCGTATGAACTATGATCTTACTGAGAAGATAATACTTAAATTCTGTGAAGGATAATAGAAAGAACTGAGTTGTTGGGGAGGAGACCTAGGCTTGAGTAATAGCAGGGTCATTGTGTGACCTTGAGCAAATCATTTCAACCTTCTAGGCCTTAATTTATTCATCTGTAAGATCAGTGGGCTTGGGTTAGATCAGGGGTTCCTAATCCTGTTTCTCGCCCCAGCCCGGTAAAGCCTGCAGGCCCCTTCTCAGAATAATGTTCTGAAGTAATTGAAGCATACACTAAATTTCAGTTCAAGGTTAATGAAAATAAAGATGAATTTTCCCCCTCCTTCGTCCGTGTTCGCAGATCCTCTAAAATATATTCCCTGGTTCCCAAGGGGGCTGAAAGCCCAAGTTAAGAACCTCTGACCTAGATCATTCCTAAAGGGAATCCAGCTCTAATATCCTCAGCTTCTGCAAACAAGAGAGCAGTAAACAGCTGTATAGAACCCCGTGCTCCAGGCTTTTACTTGGTCTTCACAGAAGGGACAAATTAGTGAAGTGGCTGTGATGTGTCCTGGTGGGTAAGATGGCCATCAACTTGCCAGACTCCCAGCGGGATCCTTAGGCACAGCTCCTAGGCCCCTCACAAAGCTCCTTCTTCCTTCCCCCATCCCCAGGGGCTGAGCCAAACCCCAGCTGGGAGCACATCCTCTTCACCGCCTGCCACAACAGACACCTCCAGCTGCAGCCGCCCAACAGGAGGCTGCATTCATGGACTGATGATTGGAAAGCAATCCTGGACAGCAAGCGCTTCTCCAACACTGGACCCTCCCTCCTTAAAGGGACAGGCCCCTGCTTCTCTGGGGTGTGGAAGATGTCCTAGGCCTGGTGTCACGTGCTGGGGTGGGGTAGGGAAAATAAGAGAGAGAGGGTGGGGGGAGGTGAGTGAGTGGCTTCCTTTGCAACCTTCCTAGGAAGAATTGGAGCTTGGAGCTTCCTTGTAGGAGAGGAAGTGGCTCTGAATGACCTACCCCAGGCTTTGGAGGGAAAGGAGACTGGACTCAGTAAGTATTGAGCTGCCACTGTCATACATGCTGGGTCCAGGTGCTCTGTGGGCCTCTTCATTCACATTTCCTCCTTCTCCACAGTCCTACCTGGGCTTTTTTTTTTAAATTAGACTCTTAGCATATGCCAAGAAGGGAAGTTTTTACTCTTGCCTTTTGGTGTTCAGTGGCAGAGGCCATTCCCTCCAAAAGTTGTCTAGAACGAGGCTATGTCACTTCATTAGAGGTTTGTCATTTGGACAAAGAGATCTATCCCCTGCCCTTGCCCCAAACTTGAGGTTGCTCAAGCAAGTGTAGACTATAACCCTATCATTTACTCGAAGAGTGTGATGTATCCATAAAGGCCCAACAAATCAAATCTCAAGCTGTTGGGTTTTTGTGGCTGACATCTGGAAGGGAGGAGGGTGAGGGATCCGAGCCATGGATTAGCAACAGATGGTGAGCTGTCCCTTGCCCCTTCCCATAATAGGTTCATCCCTAGACAGGTTTTAATAGGTCCTGGGAGGCATGGTCTTATCTGTCTCCAATGTTTTTCCACTTTGACTCTATTCTTTTTATGTCTCCGTCCTTTTCCCAACGGGCTTGGGGTCGAGGTGTGTTCTTGCTGCTTCTTCATTTTGCATTTTTGGGGGAGGGGATAGAGAGTTGGTTGGGTTGGGGAGACACTATAAGTCATACAACCACAATGGGGCCCCTCTCTCTCCTACCTGTCCAGGATGTGAGACTTGGGACTTCTTTCCTCTGGCCTGGTGATCTGGCCTTAGAGCAACCTGGGGCACTACTGGAGAGTCCCCAGGTGTCTGGGTGTCTGAGGCTAGTAGGTTTGAAGGCCCTAACCTTCCCCTGATCTGTTTTTCCTGATTCTAGGAAACCTCTGAGATCTCAGCTGCATCTCCATTAGTGTCACCACTTGTCCCTCCCATCTCCCTGCTTTCCTGAGGACTTTCTGGCCTCTTGCTGGAATATGAGATGTAGATGCAGCCTGGATGAGGTTGTATGTGTTAGGGAAGCTGCAGGAACCCAGCAGGCCTTCATTCTCACAACTTGTCTGACATCAAGTGGACCATTTTCTTGCGCGTTTGTGTCAGGAGTGCTTAGAGCTGGCTTACAAAAGGAGGAAGTTGTGTGAGCAGAACCAGACTGGGAATGGGTCTCACTGTTTTGGAGCCCTCCACTCTACCCCCCAGACAGCTTGGCTGTACCACCTTCCCTGCTGCCATGTTGGTGATCCCACAGCCTGCCTCAGTGAAAATGGATGGCTTGACCCCACTTTGTCTCTTCCTTACTATAATAAGTAGCTTCTTACTCTATCCCTTTCCTCAGCTGTTATCCCTCTCAAGTGCCTTTCAGCTGCCCATTGACACCCTCTGTCCTTTATCCCACTTTACCCCCAGCAAAAATCGGGTTCTCCTCTGGGTCTCCATTGCCAAGAAAATGTTCATGCAAACCTTAAGAGAGAATTTGAGGAAGAGTCACAGGAAGATAGCAACACTGAATTCTAAGCCTTGTCCCGAAGGGAAAAGGGAAAGAGATTGAGCTTGTTGGACAGAATCAGTCAACCAGATGGAAAATCCATCCCTTCCTTGGTCCTTAATGTACCACGCTACCCTTTCCCCAGGAAAAGAACCTTCTATCTTTGCTGTATGCTCAGGAAGGCCTAAACAAGGAGACCTGGGACCCCATCCCCTCAAAAGCAGAAAGTTCTCATCCTCCATTTCCTGCAACTTCTGATGAGGTCTTAGAATCATAGGATGCCAGGTGGGAGAAGCCTCCTGCTGTATTCTGTCCAAGTTCAGGAGTTACTTAACTGGCTCCAGCCTGGTTGTTCACAGAAGGAAGCAGTAACTAGAGATGACTGCCTGTGCCCACAGGAGTGCCTCCAGGGAACAGCCATTGTTTCCACCTCCTCCTCAGCTCTCAGCTCTTCAGGAGCTCTGAGAACAAGAGCTGGGAAGAGCACGATGACTTTACTGTGAGGACAGTGCTGATCTTGAGAATTCCCAGATTCTAACTGTGGTAGTTTGAGATAAACTTTCATGCTTCTGTTCATCTATGGACTCCTGTGGAAGGAAATAGTGCAAACTGTAGTCAGTAGTGCCAGGTGATCAAATTGTCACAGCATTGGAGAGCTGGAAGGGCCCATAGAGATCATCTAGTACCTGGCTTGGGCCCAGCTGGACCCCCTAGTGTAACAGAGGAGGGGTGGGCCCAAAGACAGCCTGGCCTCTTCCCTGCTGTCATGGTTCCCCTTCCTGCCCTTTTCTCTTCTCCTTCTGTCCCCCCCCCCCCGCCACAGTTAGTAAAGCAACAAGCATTTATTCATCTGACTCTGTGCCAGGCCATTGCACAGGCTGGCAGTAAGCATTGGGAGTGCAAAGGAAAAGCAAAGCCCACCTGCCCTGGGAGCTTGTGTCCTCGTGGGGCAGACAGCGGCCCCCGGAGAAGGTGTGTGGCATCAGTGTACCTAGAGACGGCACCCAGACAAAGAGCGTAAGGAAGGCCCTGGTCAGTCCTGTGGGCCGGGGCATTTGCAGCTCAGTCTTGGGGCCGGAAGACCTCACCTGGCCTCCCATTTGGCCTCTTCTTTTCCAGCCTCACCTTCTAACACTCATGAAATGAGGAGAGTGATGCTTGTACTATCTACCTCACAGGGCTCCATAGAACCTTTCACTCGTGCCAAGAAGGAAGGACTCAGCCGGCCCAGCCCACCCACCTCTCCCCGGCCCACCTTGCCAGTTGGGCACTTCTTGTCTGTCAACCATGTTCAGGCTCCTGGCAGAATTTTCCCTTTAGTGCTAAATGTCTTGTGTGTAGCATTAGTGCCGCCTGGTGGGAAGAATGGAGAACTCCACCTTCCCCCAACAACGTGGCCTCCAGGGAAAGAGCTGAAGCCAACATCTTGTCTCTTAAACCACTGTCTGTCCAAATGGCTGCTCTCTCCTTAAAGCTGCTGCAGGCGTCTGCGCACGTTTCGCTGAGGTCTTTGTTCCTCTGAACATGTCAGAGTCCATTTTGGGGGAACTGCCCTCGTAGCTCTAGTCACACTTTTTTCCCCTCAATCCACAATGAATGACACTCTTCCCCACCTCCTCTCTGGGCTACAGAATCAGCCTAAAGGCCTTCAGAAGTCCAGTCTGTGCTCAGTAGGCAGAGATTTGTCACCTGAAGATATTTCAGAGAAAGTGCTGCAGGTTCTGAAGGTGAGAAGAGTCCCTGAGCCATCCCGCCCACTGGCTGCATTGTTGGGGCAAGTGTGGCTTCCTTAGCCCTGGCCCTCATTTGGGGCAGTACATACTGGCATGTTTATTAAATTGGTTAATTAAATCAGTTTATTAAATAACTTTTTAGTTACATGTTGTGCGTGTGTTTCTTTTTAAGTTTTACGGACGCCTTTTGTTTTGACATCACCCACATTTCCCAATATGGGTTGCTAAGTGGCACAGTGGATAATAGAGAGCTAGGCCTGGAGTCAGCAAGACTCATGTCCTGCATTCAAAGTGTCTGGCCTCAGACGCACACTAGCTGTGTGATCCTGGACCAGTCACTTAATGCTGTTTGCCTTAGATTCCTCATCTGTAAAATGAACTGTAGAAGGAAATGGTAAACCCCTCCAACATCCTTGCCCGGAAAACTCTGGATGGGGTGACAGAGAGTCGGACGTGACTGAACATTTCCAGAAATGCCCCTTGTCCACCTCTACCTCATCAGCCTTCCCCCCCCCCCATCAGACAAGCAAGCACAGAGTCCAACAGAACCAGCCTGTGCTCCTTTCTTTAATTTGTACCAGACTTCCACGGCTCCTCCCCATCTCCCTACCTCCATGCGGGAAGACGGACCATCTCACCGCTGGGGAGTCTGACAGGAGCACAGTGGAGGCCTGTGGCTCCTCTGAAACAGCGCTGGGAGCCCTGAGTCAGGATGGTCCTCCTAGGACCTAGGTCATCTGACTTAGTCCCTTTTTACAGACAGATTGAGCTCGAGGCTGAGTGGTTTGCCTTTGGATGAACAGCTCAGTTCCTGGTAGAGCTGAGTTAGAGCAGATGGGGCGGCTCTCAAGGAGCTGACAGTTCAGCTTGCAAACGCAGCTGTCCCATGCACAGGAAATGGGGAATCCTCCCTGCAGTGAAGCCCGCAGAAGGGCTGATGGAGGCAGGCTGCTCATTTGGAACACCCGCCGGCTGGTGGAACTTTACTTTGGCTGATTCCTGTCTTCCATATGCACTTCATGAATGATCGAGGGGAAGAGGCAGAAAAGTAGCCCCAGGTACTGGAGGCAGGGGCCTTGCCATATTCATCGTCACACCCCAGGCCGCGCCGAGCATGGTGAGCTGCAGGCCAAGAATTAAATGTTGTTGGGTTTGGTTTGGTTTTGAGGGAGGAAGGGCAATTGGGGATAAGTGACTCGCCCAAGGTCGCACAGCTAGTAAGTGTTAAGTGTCTGAGGTCAAATTTGAACTCAGGTCCTCCTGACTCCAGGGCCGGTGCTCTATTCACTGCGCCACCAAGCCGCCCCCATGGATTAAATGTTGAAATGCAACGACTGGGCAATCAGAAGGACCGAAGCAGTCATTTATCAGGTATGTTTTGGCTATCAGCCCTCGATCCAGTTCCGTGGGGAATTCAGTGGCAGCTACTGTGCTAGGTGCTGGTGGGGCAGACAGAGAAACAACTCCTGCTCTCAGAAAGCTTAGTTTTGTTTGTTTTAAATTACATTCTATTAGCAGGAAGCTACGGATTCGGAAAGCAAATAGAAGATAACCCCATCAGGGAAGACCCAGGAGTGGGGTCCTCCGGACAGGCTTCAGGGAGGGAGAGATGAGGATCCAGGGCACCCCAGGATGGGGGGAGGGCAGGAGGTGGGATGTGTCCGGACCAAGGAAGCCAGGTTGGGCCACGGAGTGATTAAAAAGAATGATGTGTTCCTAGAAGAGGAAGTTGGAGCTAGACTGTGTGCAAGGTGAATGTTAAGATGCAGCCGCTGTCTACAGAGAAGAGAACACAAGAGCGAATAAGTGATTGTGCGTGTGTGTGGACTGGATCTATCATTCAAGGTAGGGAGTACCCAGTGAGGCACCTTTTCTTTTAACATTTTTAAATGAAGAGTATTTTATTTTTTCCAGTTACATGTAAAGATACTTTTAAACATTCGTTTAAATTTTTTTTTGATTTTCAAAGTTTTCTCTCTTCTTTCTCCCCCTCCCTAAAATGACAAACAAGGTCATATATGTGTAATCATGTAAAACATTTCCGTATTAGTCGTGTTGTGAAAGAAGAAACGGGCCAAAAGAAAAGAATCACCAAAAAAAAAAAAAATAAAGTGAGAATAGTCTGCTTGTCTGCATTCAGACTCCATAGATCCTTCCCTGGATGTGGATAGCATTTTCCATCATGAATCTTTTGGAGTTGTGTTGGATCATTGTATTGCTGAGAAGAGCTAAGTCTGTCATAGTTGGGCATCACACAGTGTTGCTGTTATTCTGTTCAATGTTTTCTTGGTTCTGCTCAATTCACTTTGCATCAATTCATATAAGACTTTCCAGGTTTTTCTGAAATCAATGAAGTACTTTTTCTACCAATCCAGATGAGAACTTTCTTTATAATATTATTTTACAGAGTTGCCTGAGGAATTGAGACATGTCTGGAGTTACAAAGTATGTGTCAGAGGTAGAACTTGAACTGGGATTTTTTAAAAACTTTTTTTAAAAAAAAATTAATTTATTTTTAGTTTTCAACATTAATTTCCATAAAATTTTGATTTACAGTTTTTTCTCCCCGTCCTTCCCCTACCCCCACCCCAAAATAGCAAGCCTACTGAATACCCTTTCCCCCAATCTGTTCTCTCTTATATCCTCTCCCATCACCCCCCCCCCCCCAACTTTCTAGTAGGGCAAGATGGCTTTCTATACCCTGGTGCCTGTATATCTTATTAGGGACTTTTTTTTAAAAAATAATTTTTAGTTTTCATCATTCACTTCCATAAGACTTTGAGTTTTAAATTTTCTCCCCTTTCCTCTCCCCCGCCTTCCCCAAGATGGTGTGCCATCTGATATAGGCTGTACTTAATCATTCATGTTAAACATATTTTCACATTAATCATGATGTAAAGAAGAATTAGAACTAATGGGAGGAGCCACAAGAAAGAAGAAACAAGATAAAACAACAAAAGAAAAGGAGACAAATAGTCAGCTTCCATCTGCATTCAGACTCCAAAGTTCTTTCTCTGGAGGTGGACAGCATTTTCCATTGTGAGTCTTTTGGAGCTGTCTTAGACCCTTGCGTTGCTGAGAAGAGTTGAGTCTTGAACTGAGACTTCTTGACCATGGACAGCTCTATCCACTAACCCCCACACTACTCTAAGAGAACATTAAATACTAGTTTAGTCGAGAGTGATCAGAAATGGAGGTAGTGAGTGATGACAGACGAACAGCTCAAGTGTAGCCCTGCTACAGGTATAAAATGCCTGGAGGAAGGTCTCTAGGATGGTAGAGGAACTGTGGGAGAATGTGGGCAGAATTCTACAAATTAGGAGTGGGTGAATTGTAAGTCTGCCAGAGTGAAGATGACACCTACATCAGAGAGATCACAGATCCATTGAAGTATGAGTAATTTAAGACAATATGACCTTAGTTTTCTGGCAGGATAAATGCAAAATAGAGAAATCAGGACAGGTTAGTATTTTTGGGAAAGATTCAGAGTGGAGATGAGACATAATATCATAGGTTTAAAGCTGGATGGGACCTTAGAAGTCATTTTTCCCAATCTCATTTTATTCCTGGGAAGACTGAAGCCCAGAGCTATTGTATTTGGAGAGAATTGAGAGATTATGTCCAAGGTTACTCAGGAAATTAATTTTCTTATCTAGAAAGCTCAATTTTGAGGTCATGTTGCCTAAGGAATCTATCTTCTCTGGCTAGAAGGCCTTTCGAACTTAGAGCTGTTGGATACGAAGCTCAGGAACTTTCCAAAGAACCATGAATTGAAATCTGGCTGGCAAAAACAAACAGAAACAGAATCTAACTGGCAAAGGGCAAGGCAAAGCAAGTAGTTAAAAAGGTCCTATGGACAGGTACCAGGAGAGTCTTAAGGAAAAAGCAAAGTAGAAAGTGAAAATACAGAATACCTTGAAGCCATCCCGATTCTGAGGCAAAGATCTCACTCTTGTGTCTGCATTGCTAGCACCCAATTAGCACAGTGTTTGACACGTAGTGGATGCTTAAGAAATGCTTATTAGTGGATTAGTAGGATTTTAGCTCCTCTAGGGCAGGGACTGTTTGAATTCTGTCCAGTTCTGTCCTCATTGCCTAGGATAGTACCTGCTTAATGAATGGTTATTGATTATTTTTCCTTTACTGCTTGGGAGCTAGAACACAGAGTAAACACGACAGTGGGGTTGGTATATAGGTCAGTGAGCAATTCATGGCAGAATTCTAGAATGTATTACTAAAGGCATATTTAGTGAATTCTAGAAAGAAGTGATCACAGAGAATAAATCATGCCAGACTAACCTCATTTCCTCCTTTGATAGGGTTACTAGACTGATAGATTAGGAAAATGCTGTAGATACAGTTTTACCTAGGTTTTAATTTTTAGCTTTTAACTTAAAAAAATCTGAATTTATAATTGGCTTTTATTTTTACACTTTTTTTCCCCTTTCTCACTGATATTACTTCAAACCCCTTGTAAAGAAGACAGTTAAGCAAAACTAATCAACATTGCTGGGAACCATGTGAGACTGAGGCAACTCCCACTTCATTTCTATCCCCTTGTTTCAGTTCTTAATCATGAGCTTGAACATCATAACACTTCTTCAAAAATACTTTTTTTTTTCCCAATGAACAAAGGTCTATTTTCTCTCCCTCCCATGTTCCTTCACAACACTGAGAAAGAAAGAAAAGGAAAAAAACAACTTGTAACAAATTGTATAGGCAAGCAAAACTAATTCTGGCATCGACCATATCCAAAAAATTTGTGTCTCAGGGGACTGCTTCATCTGTTATGATGCTTTTTGATAGCTGTGTATGGAATTAATTACGGGTCAAACGAATGCTAATTTCTCCTAGTTCTACCCCCATTCTTCCATCCCAAATACCTAAAGGAGGGAGGTATATTTTATTGAATGTCCTCAGTTTCCTTAGATTTTAGCAAAGCATTTGGCAAAATCCCAAATACTGTTCTTGTGGATAAAATGAAATTGAAGATAAGATGAAGAGATGTTGGCTAGACAATAGTGCTTGATGTGTGGACTTAGAACTGTCTTGAACAGCCAGATATAGAACTGCAGAATGGGAGAATGTATAATTGAGGACGAGGGAGGTAGGGGATAGAGCAGAATAGGTGATGAATGCCTACCAAATCTATGGTAGAAGAGCAAAGGAATAATGATTCTTGTAGTCTCTCAGCACTACGGGAAACTTCAGGAATGTGGGAGAGGTGATAGAAGGGAGAGACTGAGTCTGGGGAAGTATAGGGAGAAGTAATTCTAATGAAGAACATATGATGGCCCTGTGGACTGTGTGAGCTCCAGGCTCAGAAAGATGGTGAAGATCATGTCAATATCATGAATGAATATCAATTCAAACATTTTAAAATAAAGTAAGCCTTGGCAAAAAAAATAACAAGGCAATTTGTTCCCAAAAAATCATTCACTATGATCAAGTTGGATTTTTATCAGAGATACAATGGATCAACATTAGGAAACAGTGAACAAAATTAAACATATCAAAAACAAAGCTTCCCAAACCATTATTATATTAATCATTGCAGAAAAAGCCTATGACAAAGGAGGATACCCAATTATATAAAAACTCTACATAGCATTGGCAGATCTTTCCTTAATATGATAAAAATATATACCTAAAACTAAAAGTAGCATTATATGAAATGGAGAAACACTAGAAATTTTCTTGTACATACAGGAGTAAAGGAAGGATGCCCTATTTTCCCTGATTTTTTTGGCATTACAGAAGAAAGATATTAAAGCCATAAAGATAAAAAAGATACAAATTGATCCCTATTTTCTGATATATGTTAGCTTACACAAAAAATGCTAGGGAATCAACAAAGAAACTATTGAGACAATGACTTCAGCAAAAATGCAGGTTTTAAAATGAACCCACAAAAATGAACATTTCTATGTAATAATAACAAAATCCTGGAGACAATAATAGAAAAGGAAGACCCATCCAAAATAGCTATAGAATACATAAAACTGTTGGGGATCGTTCGACCAAAGCGTACTCAACACTTGTATAGATTCAAGTACAAAATAGAATTAAACCAATGAAGAATAACAAATAGCTGAAGGAAAAGATATAGCTAATATAAGGATATAAAAACTATGGTCACGCCCTATTAATGCAATAAAAACGAGAATATTGCCAAAGTTAATCTACAGATTTAAAACCATGTCAGTAAAATTAGCTAAGGGACACTATATAGCACTTGTAGATATAAGTAGTATCAAAACCATTTGGTACTGGTTAAAAAAAATAAAAAAGTGGACTGATGTCACAGACTAGACAAGGAAGAATCAGGCAAAATTGAGTTAAATAACCCAATATCTGATAAACATAAATTACCCCCAAAAATAGAACTCCCAATTTGATAAGAGCTGCTATGAAAACTGGAAAGCAGTCTGGCAAAAATTAAGCTTACATCAGTATCTACACAATATCCCACAAAATATTCAAAATGTATACACAACCTGAATATTAAAGATCACACCATAAATGGAGAAAAATAGATCATATACCCTTCCCTGAACAAGGAATAAAGGCTAATACAAAAGAATAGATCATTTTGAATATGTGGGTAATGTAAGCCTCAAAGTTCCTTTGTATGGCACTCTTTATTGGTGGAGACTGATAGCTCAGTGCTTCACCCCTCTGTGAGGGGCAGAGTTAGCGGAAGCTAGAGAGAAGACAGATTATAATCTTCTGGCTTCCAGCTTTGAGAGAGAGGATGCACCATTCCAATCTCCCCTCAACCTTGAGGGAGATAAAGACTGGGAAGAGGCAGGCATGTTGAGGAGCAGGTGCCTTTATCGTGTCCTTATTCCCAGATTACTACGCTAGAGACTGCAGGGAAGCTTTCTCTGTCCATGAGGAGTCTTCCTCTTGGGTGAGATCTGAGCCAATTCTCTTGGCTGAGTTATCTCTTTTCCAGTGGGAGAGTTCATTCACTCTGCATGGTCTACTGTGTATCTTCTCTGTGTATTTTCTCTGATTTCTATTTGCTTTTGTTGTTAAGTCAGTTTTCAGTTGTGTCCGACTCTCCATGACCCCATTTGGGGTTTTTTTGGCAGAGACCCTAGGGTGGTTTGCCATTTCCTTATCCAACTGATTTTATACATGAGGAATGGAGGTAGGCAGGGTTAGGTGACTTTCCTAGGGTCACACAGCTAATAAGCATCTGAGGCCAGATTTGAATACAAGAAGATGAATCTTTTTGATTCTGGACCCAACACTTCCACCTAGCTGCCCTTTTCTGTTTGCTACCCATTTGAATAAGTGGATTTATTTGCTGTTTGCTATGTAGGATCAAGCTCTGTTTATATAGATTAGAGCCCTCCTTCCCCATTAAGAAATAGGAGCACAGCATGAATTTTAAAATTATTTCTTGTAGACTAACAATATTCAAGGGAGAAGACAGATGAAATTCTCCCCCAACTTGAGGAGAGCTGAGTGGCCAACCTCCGTCCCCAACCTGCTGCTTACCCTCCACGCAGGAATCAAAGTTTTCCTTGGAGAAGGGTAGAAGGAGGAGATTCTAGAAACTCTTTCCTTCCTGGGAGCTACATCTATGTGTGGACACACATAAGCTATGTGGTCAAAATAAAACTACTCACCCCCTCCCCAAGCCCTCACATAGCTCCGATGTATGAAATTGAAAAGCTTTTGTACAAACTGAACACATCTGGCATACGATTACATGAGGTAAAGCATTTATTAAGTGCCAGGAACCACGTGAAGCACTGGGATACAAATGGATGCAAAAGCCAGGTATGGTGCTGTATACCTGTGGTCTCTGTACCTGAGGGAGATTGAGGCTGGTGACCACTTGGGTTGGGAAGTTCTGAGCTGCAGTAGGGCAAAAGCCAATCCAGCTTCTTCGCTACGTCTGACACCAAGGTATTGCATCCTCAGGAGCGAGAGTGAGAGGGTCACCAGGGTATCTGGGACAGGATGAATCAGCCGAGGCTAGAGCAAAGAATCGGATTCAAGCTTCTATGCTGCTAAGTATGGGGATCTTGCCCAGGAGCAGCTGCTGCACATCCTGCCTAGGGAAGACAGACCAACAGACTCAAAAAACAAAGTGATACTTGAATGCATAGTCAAGATCTTCATCAAGGAGAGAGTTTTTTTTTTTAAATGAGAAACAGTATTCATGGCACCTACAAATGAACAGATAAATAGATGCAATATTATTCCACAGCTAGTTGTAGAAATATTGGGCAGCTTTCCTGCTAATGAAATCATCCTAGAGATAGGCAGCAGCCCTTAAAGCCCTTAAATCCATCTCCGCTTATTATAACCCATCGTGAGTTTGGGGGACTATCTCTACTACCCCGTTACTCTTCATCTGCCGATTAAAAAACAACTCCTTTGTAGCAAATAAGAAGAGTTGAACAGAATAACTCTACACATGGGCCATGTCTGTACCCGTAGCCCCTCACTTCTCTGCCACGAGCTGGAAAGTAAGCAGGCTTGACCCTCTGTCTTCTGGAGTGTGATTGGGAGGGGGAAGGAGAAAGCAGGAGGGAAATACGCATTTGAATTATACCAACTATGTGCCCGGCACTGTGGCTAAGGGCTCTTTACAAATAGTATCTCATTTGATCCTTACAAGAATCCTAGGAGGTAGGTTCTATTATTATCTCCATTTTATAGTTGAGCAAAGTGATACAAACAAGTTAAATGACTTGGTCAGGGTCACACAACTTAAACATATTTGAGGTCAGATTCAAACTCGAGTCTTCTTGATTCTGCTCCCTGAGTTCTGTTCATTGTGCCACCAGCTGTCTCTGACTGGCCCCTGTATTAATCAGAGTTCTTAAGCCTCTCCAAGTTGTTTCCTTTGTAGTGTTAGAATCTTTATATAACTTGTTCTCTTGGTTCTGCTCACTCTGTGTAAGTTCCTCCAGTTCCTAGGCTTCTCTGCATCTGCCCTTCCGCAGTTCATACGGTGCAACAATGTTGCTTTCCACATACTTAATACACATGATCTCCCTTCACACGATGGCTTTCTACATGCTTAATACACGTGATCTCCCTTCACACGATGGCTTTCCACATGCTTAATACACATGATCTCCCTTCACAGGATGGCTTTCCACATGCTTAATACACATGATCTCCCTTCACATGACAGCTTTCCACATACTTAATACATATGATCTTCTTTCACATGACAGTTTTCCACATGCTTGAAGACAACTGTCATGTCATCCCTGGTTTCCTCAATTGATCTTTACATGGGAGTCTCCACTCCCCTCTTGTTCCTTTGAACTCAGTTTGTCAACGTCATTCTCAGTACAACCACGTGGTGGCACTGTGGTAACGTACAACCAGCTCCTTGGTCTTCATCCACAGGACCTAGGTGCATGCTGGCTGTCAATCTCCCACTGGCTCTGATGTCCTCCTCACTCAACAGCTCATTTTTGTGCCCCCACTTAATTGGTGTCTTTTTCCCATCCTTCTCAACTGCAATCAAATGCCTTTGTGTTAAGACTGCTTATATTAGTAAATAGTTTAATTGCTTTAGAACAAAAGGTAAGATGAATAAGGTGTTTTAAACCACAGGGGATGCATGGATGTGATGCCTCCCCATGTAGCATGTACTGACTTACTCTGGCCACTTTGGGGAAAAGGTTTTCATCTCTGTGGGATGTATCACTTGGGAATGTTGCAGCAACCCTTGGTGGTCCCTAGGTCCCCCACAGATCTCTCCCTTGCAGTGATGGCTGTGGGAAAGCTATTATCAGATAAGACTGATCATTGTTTCAGAAAGAGTGACCCACTTAGTGGGCCCTAACAAGGGAGCAACTCCTCTCTTTGTCTCTGGCTGTCTCTATCTGCCTCTCTCTGTTTGCTTCTCTGTTTATCTCTCTATGTCTATCTCTGTCCAAGTCTCTCTGTTTGCTAGTTTGCCTCTGTTTTCATCTCTGTCTTTGTATTTCTCTCTTTCTCTACTTATCTCTTCTTCCTTTGACCCTCTGGGACTTCTAAATATGAGACTAGGAATCTCCATTATAAACAACTTTACATATATATGTATATGTATGTCTGTATATATGCATGTGTGTGCATGTGTGCATATATGGTTTTCCCTTCCACATCATGACTTTTCACATCGTGGTTTTGGTATGTCATGGGTCAGCCTAAGAACTTATATGTGAATTTTTAAGGAATTTTTCAGAAGCTGCAGACAACACTCAAAGGCCAGCAGATGATTCAGAAAAATCTTAGAAACTCAGAAATACATAAATATATGTGTAGCATTGTACAATATCAACATATTTTATCTTTTAATGCCATAATAATTCAAACTTCTCTGGTATGAAGGGAAAGCCAAAAAAATTTTACATGGGTGTTCTACATTATGGGGGCACTGTGCCTCTAAGCCCCTGATGTAGAAGGGATAACTGTCTCTGTCTCTCTCTATGTACACATACATACGTATATATGTGTATATGTGTGTATGTATGTATCAAATTATGTTGTATTTCATCATGTGTACGTGTTTTCCTCCCCCAAGAAGAAAATGTTTCAGAAAGGGTTGTTTTCTTTATTTCTCTGTATTCTCAGCATCATTCCATAGTAGCGTGGTGTTTTTTTGCTGATGAATAAGTCATAGTGTATCTATTTTGTGTATATATTCATATGAAGAAGGGAACAAGTATTTTTTAAGTGTCCACTATGTGCCAGAAGCTATGCTAAGTGCCTTTTTTTTACATCACAAATGTCTCATTTGATTCTCAACATGGCCCTGGAAGGTAGGAGCTATTATCCCAGCAGGGGAAACAGAGGCAAATAAAGTGACTTGCCTGGGATCACATAGCTAGGAAGTATTTGAGCATGAATTTGAACTTAGGGCTTTCTAACTCTAGGCCCAGTATTTTCTCCTCTCTGTCTCTTAGCTACTAAAAGACTTAGTACAGTTTTAAGCTAGCAAAGACTTTTGGGACATCCTTTATCTATGTCTATGTGTGTGTCTATACATATATATGTATGTGTGTGTATATGTTTGTATATTATATATATAATATACATCATACACATGCTTGCACACGCACAATAAATACACACTATATACCAACGAACATGCAAATAACATATAGCATGCATGTATATACATAATTAATACATACATATACATAGACACACATACATATATACACACACACACATACTTTTGGTACCATCTCCACCATGCCAGAGTGCCTCTGAAATAGATGATACCCATACACACCACATACAGTACAGGATGTGTATATTTCATATATAATTATATATACGTAAATATAATATATTTCAGAGGCAGTCTGGTACAGTGAAGATGGCACCAGACTTGGAGTCAGTAGATACTTCAGTTCATGTTCCACCTAGGAAACTTTCTTAACTGTGTGATTTGCAAATCATATTCTAATTTCTCTAAGCTTTCTTTCCTCATTTGTGGAATGGAGATAATACCTATCCTGCCTACTCAGAGGGCTGTGATGAAATGATGTATATAAAATGTTTTGCAAACCACGAAGCCTCATGTAAGTGTTAGCTTGTATTATGAATGAAATGAATGTATAATGAGAAAGATTTTATTAAGTGTAAGCATGTATGTAGAGAATCTTCCTTTGGGTATGTTGGGCAGTCTATTTAGTGGAGGATCTGCCTTCCATATCTGGCTCTTTTCTCTGCTTTCAAGGGCAGGGAAAGATGAGTTCTGTTTTGGATATTTTGAGTAGAGATGCCAACAGGACATCAAGTTCAAAATGTTCAAGAAGCATGCCATCCGTGATGGGGTTGCAGCTCTGGAGAGAGAGCAGGGCTGAAGAGACAGATCTGACAGCCATCTGCATAGGGGTGGTAATTGGACCTACCAGAGCTGATGAGGTCCCCCAATGTGTCTAGAGAGAAAAGGGGAGAGAGCCCAGGGCAGAACCGTGTTGTACATCAAGCCGGCATGAGACAGAAGATGGACAACCAGCAGAGGAGGCTGAGAAGGAGCTGTTGCTATTAGAAAGATGGAAGAACCAGGAGAGAAGAGGGAGCTCTTTTTAACCCCAGCTTCCCACCTGTAGCACTCTGTCCCTCCCCTTCCTGTCTTTATCACAGACTTTCCCCTCACTGTCTGGAGTAACACATCATGACTTCCCTCTGCGTCATGTTGCTTTTATTACCCTCAGGCCAACTTTATAAGCAGACCACCAGCCAACCGTTTATCACCACAGATGGCCCCTTGCTTCTATAGATAGCCCTCGGACATCTCCTCCAGTGGTTCAGCTCTACAATTTCTGGATTTTATTCCTTTGGCTTAAGGTTTTATTTTCTTTTGAAATGCAGTTCTCCTAGAAAGGTGATACATAAAATCTTATCAATCACCTCTATCTCAGTGTGAATGAGTTTATAATCTTCCATCTTGAGATCAGATTTTCAAAGGGAGAAAGAGGAGGTGGAGTGTGAATTCTGGGTTCCAACTGGGCAAGGGAGGCTGGTGACCCTGAATATAGACTTCTGAGACTTTGCAGTTTTTATGCACCCAGGTTTCTGTCTTCCTTGAACTTCCCTGCTGTCCCCCTCCCCCAGTATGAGTTCTTCACAGTACTCCTCTACCACTGCTTTCTTCCAGAACTGACTGCCTTGGACTGACTGGACTGTGTCATTCAAGGGTCGTGGGAGTGTGGCCAATCATTCCTCCTATGCTCCTTTCTGACTCAGGTGTTCATACTTCATAAAGGGAAGACAGGGTGTTAATACTTTAACACATTAAAATTTCATCATTTATGACTCTATTCAATGACTGCATTACTCATCTGGGGGCAGGGAGAGGAACCAAATCTTCTTTACTCTGGCCATAGTAACATCATCTTCGGCCTTCAAAACTCAGTAGGCAAGGCTGGAGGATGTTGTGGATGAACCTTAGCAGTGTCAGACCCTCCCTTCTGTCTAGTGTCTACAGTGGCATTCTTGTGCTCCCGTTGGAGAGGAAAGAATCAGACAAAAGCTGCGAAAGATGAGGGAGACAGCTCCCTAATTTCTCAGTGGGGTTGATTCATCCAGAAAATATCTGACCCTGACTCATGTCACACATATATTTTCTTGATAAAGTTTCTGACTATTTTTACAACTTCTTTTTCAAGTACTGTTGATAGGCTGATAAAAAATATGGTGTGGGTTTTGCTTTATTTTTTCATTTGTTTTGAGGGGGCTAAGCTCTTTATGATGGGTTTGGAAAACCAATTGTACTCTTTCTGGCCATCCTGTATTTGTGTATGTGGTGGGGAGCAGAGTGAAGGGCTTCTTCCCCAGCGAGCTGGACCCAATCAAAGAAGGTCAGGCCACTGGAGAAGAGTCCAGGAGTTTTCTTTACTGATCTGTCTTCTTGTTCTCCTAGGACTGATTTCAGAGGGCAGCTGGCCTGCTATGTTTAGACCTTCCTAGAGGGGGTAGAAACAGAAGGGACTTGAGTCTCTGAGTCTTTTTTCCTTCGTTCCTTCCTTTGTTCCTTCATTCCTTCGTTCCTTTGTTCCTCCGTTCCTTCGTTCCTTCGTTCATTCGTTCATTCGTTCGTTCCTTCCTTCTTTCTTTCCTTCTTCCCTCTCTCTCTCTTTTTCTCTCTCTCTCTTTCTTTCTTCCTAAACTTTACTTCTAGAGTTATCTCCTTTGCCTCATTGACCTATCTAATTAATATTATCTAACAATTATTTGTTGAATATATAATATGGACTTGACAATTGTGTGACATTGCAGTTCATTTATTGGGGTATAGGGTGGTCTTAAGAAAATACAGTAAGGAAAATCAGGGGAGGCTTCTCAGAAAAAGTAAACCCAGAGCTGGGACTTGAAGGGAGGATAAGATTAACAAAGGGTGTTTCATAATTGTGCTGTTCATCTCGGAGACTCTCTGACTCTTTCCTCTCCAGGTGGCCAGTGAAGGGAAATGGAAAGGGAGCTGCTAAGGGCTCTAAGATAGAGAGAATTAACTTTTGTTATAAGATCAGTCCTTCAATAAGCACTATATTCAGGCACTGTGCATGGGCTGGAATTTCAAAGACAAAACCGAAACAACCCCTGCCCTGAAGGAGATCACCCTGGAAGAGTCAACATGTAACTAGTAGGTGTTGCCATGGCACAAAGTGGGCTGGGCAGTAACATTTTTTTACTCCTCTCTCCAACAGGGAAAAAAAAAGCAGGAAAAGAGTTGATTCTTCCCAGATCAGAGCTTTTGTCTCTCATTGGGCAGTCCTGGAGTGTGATTTTCTCTTCTACTCCACTCTTTCCTGTTAAAGGCCAGAGAATTTGCCCAATATGTGGTAACTTGTTCCAGCTACAAAGAGTCCATTTAGATTAGGATGGAAAAAGAAATACCTAGAACCAGTTTAAATTCTGCCTTTTGGAAAGTTTCTGCAACAATTTAAAATTAATTTAAAAAATCGTGAGCTTCCTTTCTCACCTTCATTTTGTGAAGTCCTCAGCTAGGTATGCTAACATTTTTGTCAGAGACTGGACTCTCTGACCTGCTTAAATTCTGTGTGTTTCTAGCTAGCTACTGCCATTGTCTATTAGCTCTCCTACATGCAACCAATACGTAGACATGAGGAAAAAAGCATTCGTGATCAGTTATGGGTTTTAATGTGATAAAGAATAAGGTTGAAGAATGAGTTTAAAGGAAATCTAGAAAAACCACATAAAACTACCTGTTGGCCAACATGTATGGGGAGTGGGGCTGAAGCACTGTACCATTTCCAGCAGTCCTCTTTGGTTACACTCCATAGAGCTCTTTCGGTAGGTAGGTAAAATAGTGAGCAAGGAAAGCTCCAGTCACATTATCAATCCTCATCCAAAGTGTCTGCCATCACTCAGCTTCTGCTGCTACTACTGCCTTGTCTCTTTCTGTCTTACAGATGGACAGGGTCTCCTACCAGTTTTATTCCAGAGTGCCTCAATAGCTCTTATCTGCCATGGGATGTCTACACTCTGGCTCAACCTTGTGATAGACCCAAGTCTCATTTGAGGCCATGGAGACTACAACTCCCATAATTCCCAATAAGGACTTAGACCCTGCAATGGTAAGGGAATTTGAAGATCTTCCCTGCCCCTTAATGGACTTCACTTGGAGCCCAACAAGAGTTTGGGAGACTTTTTTTTCGGGAAGAGCCACACATTTTGTTACTTTGTAATTATGCAGTGGGTCACAAAGGTTGTGATGTCCTCTGACCCTGACAGCTGTGAGCCCTCCAACTCTGAAAACCCAGATGGTGGTGCTTCTTTCTCTCTCTGGTGACTGTGTATGTGTATGATGGTCAGACGGCTAGAAGCCCTGTCTGCTGCTCTGTTGAATTATGTTATTTTCTCTGCATTTTTGTTTGCTTGTAATTTCTCTTTTTATCTGCTCTGAAACTCAGGGTGCTGACTTTTCCCCCTAAACTAAGTGAACAATATATATGTTTGATTAAAGTAAGATTGTCAACCCTTTTTGAATTGCTTTCCTTTAGAAAAGCAAATCAAAGAAGCTGAGCTAGCAGCCATCCTGGGTATGCTAGCGTGCTTGGTATTACAGACCCTCACTTTATCTGACCAAATAAAAATTAGTTTGAATACCTTGTTCAATATACACCTATGGATATACAAAAGAAATAGGAGATAACTTCAAAGGAGAGACATTAGCATCTGGAGGGATCAGGAAAGGTCTCAGGTAGGAGGTCACATTTGAGCTAAGCTTTGAAGGAATCAATAAATTGCTGACCTCTCTCAACCTTGGAACATTGGGTGGATACACCTCCAACCTGGGGAAAGGGCCTTGCAGTGGAAAGAAGTCAGGAAGTCAGGACACCTGAGTTCCAGTCCTAGCTGTCCTCCCAATGTCCTGTGTAACAGCCATTTGCCTCTGAATCTTACCTTCCTAGTCTATTAAATGGGGGTCGTCAGCTGGAGAGGACCTTTGAAGTTCTCTGGTCCAACCTCTTCATTTTCTAGAAGAGGAAGCCAGGACCCATAGTGGTTAAGAATTTGCCAAGTCATACAGGTCCTAAGTGGCAGATCTGAATCCTGGTCATCCTTCTGGGCTCTTTAGTGATAGCTGCACAGAGAGCTACTTCCCCTCACCCCAAACAAAAGGGCGGAAAGAGCTGGATTACTGCTGGACTTTTCTTCCTTTCCCCCCTGTCCACCTCTACCCCGTTCTCCATTGCTCATTACTGATGGTAGAGAGGGAAAGAGGTCAAGGATATAGAATACATTTTCTATTGCGTGGTGGAATCCTAAGACAAGGGGGTTAATTTTTTTTTTAATGAACACTTTTTAGGAGAAGGGAGGGAAAAAGAAAACCATTATATCACAAAGAGAGACATTTGTCTGAAGAATTCACAAGCGTCAGCAGGAAAAGCCTTAGTTAAGGGGGTAGCATGTTGACCCCACAGCACTTGACTGACAAAGGCCACTTGTCAGCTTAGCTTGATGGCAATACCTCAGACAACAACAATGCTGCTACTGCACAACTGGGGGAAAGTTGGAAACACTTCAGAAGCCAGACTGTAAAGGTTCAAATTGGCAATAATTTGAAGAGGCAGAAAATTTGTTTTTGTTGGCAGGGGAGTGAAAAACATTTTTTACTTGCCCAAGTGACACTGCTCCTTGGGAAAACAAGCCACAAGTTGGAAAGGGCTTCTCTATTTTTCCTTGGGGGTTATCCTGCTTTTATAGGACCATATGCTAGACAGAACCATAGCAAGGCTTGGCAGAAGAAATGGGTGCTAAGGGACAGGTGGGGGAGTCAGTTGTCTGAGGTACTACCTACAAGAAGGCTCAGTGAGGGACACTTTTTCATTAGACTTTTTTAAAGACACATATTTTTATTGCCAGAAAATTCTACTCTTTGTGGCATTTGGATATTGTGTAGAACCTCCCCTTTCCCCCCGTATGGCTCCCTAGAAAAGTCACCCCAAGTTCAAAGCATTCTGTGTGTTGACACCCACTCAAAACCATCACTCATAAGTTCCCCCCACACACACACACCATGTTTTTACTGACTAGTCAGGGGGTAGATCAAATTAAAATAAGAGACATTTGATCAAACAGCATGGGGGGGGTAGAGAGAGAGGAGAAAGAAAGAGGGAGAGGAGAGAGAGAAAGTAAAGAGAGAAAGAGAATGAGAGAGAGGAGAAAGGGGAGAGAAAGAGGGAGAGAGAAAAAGGAGAGGAGAAAAAGAGGGAGAGGAGAGAGAGAAAGAAAAGAGAGAGAAAGAGAAAATAGGAGATGGCCACTATGTGATGCTCTCTGACAGAATGTCCTATCACCGTTGCAGGGAGGGCATACATGCTACACAGGCTGAGATGTACAGTTCAGACAGCTCACACCTCTGATACTACAGAGATGCTGATGTCCTTTGATGGCGTCATCATGATGCTGTCGGCTCTTGTGTCTCTGCTGGTGATTGAAGAGCTAATCTCTCTGTTACCATCTACTGGGATGCAGCGACAAGAAACTCTTTTTCTGTTAGGGAGGGCCACAAACCATCACGCCTAGTCAGTCAGGCAGCCAGGCAGGAAACAAAAGACGGCAGAATATCTCCAGTCAAGATTGTGTATTCTTCTTCTTCTGCTGCTTTTTTTTTTTTTTCATACTGTGGACTTGAGCTTGTCTAGTAGTCCCAGACTACTATCTCACTTGGCGTTAGAAAATTACATTTAACTCCTCCTGGCTGCCTCAGTGGCAGATTTAGCTGGCACCGCAATCTTAGATCCTAAATAAATATCAATCACACTCAAACTTCTTACTCAGAGATGGAGGAAAAGGGACGTTATCATTAATTTGCCAATCAGAAGCAGGTCAAGAGCCATAGTCTTTCAAAGGTGGAGTCTCTGATTGGCACCAGTAGCACTGTAGAACAAAAGTGGCTACATCTTCTTTAGCTAATGGGATCATGTGATGATAAGCCCCCTCCAACACAGGATAGCATCAAGGTCCCTATGTCCAGATTGGTGATGGACCCAGGCACCAGACTTTGATGTTCTTCTTTACATGTGTGCTCTTTTTTTTAGACTTTATTTAGTATTTTATTTTTCCCTAATTACATGCAAAAACAATTTTGGGGGGTATAGGGGAAAGGCAGGGCAATTGGGGTTAATTGAATTGTCCAAAGTCACATGGCTAGTAAGTGTTAAGTGTCTGAGGCTAGATTTGAACTCAGGTCCTCTATTTACTGTTCCACCTAGCCACCCCAAAACCAAATTTTGATATTTGTTTTTCAAACTTTGAGCTCCAAATTCTCTCCCTTCCTCCTTCTCCACCTCCTCTCACTCCCATTGAGAAGGCAAGCCATTTCGTATGGGTTGTATATGTGTAGTCATGCAAAACATTTCCATAATGGTCATGTTGTGAAAGAAAACATAGACAAGGGAAAAATCTCAAGAAAATAAAGAAAGTAAAAAAAAGTCTGCTTTCTTCTATATTCAGACACTATCCGTTCTTTCTCCGGAGATGGATCACATTTTTCATCATGAGTCCTTTAGAAGTTGTCTTGGATCTCTGTATTGCTGAGAATAGCTAAGTCATTCACAGCTGATCTTCTTACAGTATTGCTGCTACTTTGTACATGATACATTTCACTTTGCATCAGCCCGTGCAAGTTTTTTCAGGTTTTTCTGAAAGCATCCTGCTCATTATCTTTTATAGTACGATAGTATTCCATCATAATCACATACCACAACTTGTGCAGCCATTCCCCAACTGATGGGCATCCCCTCAACTTCTAATCCTTTGCCCCCAGAAAAGAACTGCTATAATATATATTATTATATATATAATGCAGTATTATATGTATAATATAATAATATGTAATTACATATTTGTACATATAGATCCTTTTCCTTTTTTAAAAAAAATCTCTTTTGGAATACAGCTCTAGCATAGCTAGGTCAAAAGGCATGCATGGTTTCATAGCCCTTTGGTCCTAGTTCCAAATTACTCTACAGATTGCTTTAATCAATTCACAACTCCACCAACAGTATCTCAAAGTCTCATTTTCCCCACATGCCCTCCAACATTTGTAATTTACCTTTCTGTCCTATTAGTCAATCTAATAGGTATGAAGTAGTACCTCAGAACTGTTTTAACTGCATTTCTCCAATCAATGGTGTTAAGAGTATTTTTTCATATGGCTATAGATAGTTTTGATTACTTCTAAAAACTGATCATATCTTTTGACCATTTATCAATTGTGAATGGTTCTTATTTTAAACTTTGATATTCTTGTGAGGGACTCAAATTGATTATTCAGTTCAGTAAAGGGCATATGATGCTCCAATTGGTACCAACATGCATGTCCCTACAGACAACTTTATGGAGTGGGAGCCATTGGAAAATTCCTCTGTTTGTCCTTACCCCAAAGAAGGAAACCTTTAATTTTCCAGTCCTGTCTAATATAGGTCCCAGACCACCCCACTGGACCCATGGCTACTGTGCATGGATCAGTATAAAGAAATATCCTGCCTGCTCGGTCCCTCAAACTCTTTCACATGTCAGCCATACAGCTTGCAGTTAGATCTACCAGGAAGATTTGGCAGCACCTCGGTCCCTCACAGTGTCCTCCATGGCTGGATTAATGGCCACTAAGGGTTCAGTTGTGCCTACTTCTCATAATGGGCACCAGTGAACCAGGCAAAAAGGAGACACCCCTCAAGGGGCCAATCTGAATGGAAATTTAGCTAAGAACTCTAGAACATCATGTCCCAGTAGCTGGGCCTTTTATGTTTTGGGGGCAAGGAAGAAAGGGAGACAAAAAAATAATTCAAACTCTAGTCACCTGTGCCAGTGAAATCCCAAAGCTAGTCCCCTTAAAGGAAAACTAGCATCATCTACATAAACAGATGATATTCCTACCATAGACTTGAATCTTAATCCAAAAAGTGAAGATCAGGAGAGTTTCCTGGAATAAACAGGTGTTGCCTGACTGCAGTCAAGGAAGAGCAGCCAGTCTATGAAATGATGACCCTAAACTGGTTGCCAAACTGGTAAATTCGGGGAGGGCTGCCATATTTTAATCTAAATTAAAGCTTTTGATAAATTATCTTGTACTATTCTTGTGGAGAGATGTATACTAACCTACATATCCTCCTGAGAGAAATGACTATCCCTCTCACATTAATTAGCCAATTATTAAAATGGAGAAAACCCAAGCTTTTCCCCTCTGTCCTATCTCCTTGTCCAGTCTCTCAAGGACAGGGCTGATCGAAGATAAGATTAACATTCTCCTTATACTGGGTATAGCTACTCTACCCAACTAGATCAGACTTCTATTTAAGGTGAACTCCCTTTCGCTTAGGTTTTGATGGGGGACAAATTCTTTGAATAGATTGCCCAAAGCTGGGGGTAACTTAGAGGTAAATGACATAATCAAAGTTCATTAGAATAGGTTCAGCCCCTCATTGTAATATTCATGTTCTTATTAATTGTTAACCAATCAGAATTGACTGCCACCCTTGGGAAAATCCCTCTTCTAAGGGCATCTAAGTTGTGAGCCTGCTGCCATGACTGCCTTTGGCATTTGAGAGTGCCACTGGTTCTTTTATTTAAAATGCTGGCATTATTAATAAAATGATTAAATTACCCAGAAATTATGTCTCTTGAATTTTTTAAATGCCACACTCTCCTATATTCCAGATCACCTCATGACCAAAGCCAGTGGCTCTTTGAAGAGGAGACTCTAGTGGGTCAAGTGAGTCACCCATGATTAGCAAGTCTGGATGGGTTAGAATCTTCATCACAGATCTCATTATGTTGTCTTACGTCCTACACTCATGCTAAATGTTGCCCCTTTTTGAGACTTCCTCAGTACTGTTAAGGACATCAACATCTTTCCAGTCAGCCAGATTCACAACCTCAGAGTAATCTAACTCCTCACTCCTTCCTACCTAGGTTCGTATGTTGCCAAATCTTGTTTCTGTCTCTACAAAATTTCTCTAATTTTTTTTTCTCCTTCTCTCACAAAACCACTACCCCATTCCAGGATCTCATTGTCTTTTACCAGGACCATTGTAAAAGGTTTCTACTTGGTCAGCTCGCCTCAAGTCTTTCTCCATTTCCATCTACCCAATATATACAGCTGCCAAAGTTCTTGTAGTGATAATACTGTAGTGGCTTTCCATTGACTCTAGAATTAAATGTTACTTTACTTTTATTCTTTTTAAATGTCCATTTTGTGTGTCTTTGAATATATATGCAATGACCAGCACAATAATACAAGCATGCAATTCACAAACGAGATGTACATGTCACAGATGCATGCTCACAACATTCTTTACTGGGAGCGTTGCATGATCAAGAAAATTGGAAGACCACTAGACTAGAAAGTAGTACAATGATATGAATTCAAATCCTTTTGGTTGGCTGAACTCAAAGAATGGTTATTCAGGGTTCAGCGTCATTGTGGTGGGAGGTAAGCAGTGAAGTGCTTTAGCACCCTGCATTTGGCCCTGTGCTGTTTAACATTTTTATCAATGACTTGGATAAAGGCATAGATGGCCTTCTAATCAAATTTACAGAAGAACAAATTAATGGAGAATAATTTGCTAAGCATTTACCATGTGGTAAGCACTTTAGTAAGCACTGGGAAGAGGAAAAAAAGAGATAGTCCCTGCCCTCGGGCAGCTCACACTCTAGTTGAGGAAGACAGCATATAGTAAAAGAAATTTAGCTTCTGGGCAGGTGGAAGGCCCCAAAGTCCTGAGGGCACCAGGTCGGGCAGATGCCAGGGCCCAGGGATCCATAGGGGGCACCAGTATATCAGATGACAGTGTTTGGGTTTTTGGAGACCGTAGTGGCAGGACAGACAGTAACACCTGAAGGACTCTGGGACACAGTGGGAGGGCAAATGGTCAGGCCTGGTGGCCCTCCATCTCACTGGGAGACTTGTAGTTGGTGACTCCAAGTTCATCCAATTGTCACTCTTCTTGTCCAGTCACTCCATGGAGTCTGGTCTCGTTTGGGAGAAGGGGGAGGCAAAGGCAAAGGTAAGGGAGCATTATAGTAAGTTCTTTTACTAAGGAAATTTGGATTTGAGGAGGGTTGCTGATACTCAGTTGATGGAATCAAGATATAAAAAGATTTTGTTAGACTAGAGCAGGGGTGGGGAACCTGAGGCCCTCTAGGTCCTCAAGTGGGTCCCTTTGAATCCAAACTTGTTCTGTGAAGTTTGGATTCAGTTAAAGGGACCCACTTGAGGACCTAGAGGGCCACATGTAGCCTCGAGGTCCTAGGTTCCCCACTGCTGACTAGAATATTGGGATAAGATGAAATTAAATGAAAATAAAAATAAGATGAAATTCATTGTGGATAAATGTCTTATCCTCAAGTAGAGTGAGTCAGCTTCTGCCCCAACCTGGAGTAGTTGTGTGGATGGGTGGTTGTGGAGTGACGTGATTCCTGATTGACTGAGAGAATGTTGATTCAAGTCCTGCGTACCTTCAGTGAGAGACTCATTTCAGTTGTCTGGAAACACATTGGAGAGACAGGAGTCCATTGAGAGCATTTTGAGTGGTGGGCTGGAAACCTCTGATTCCCAGACATGTAGGAGTCCCCTCCATCTCGTTTCATGACCTCTGTGCTGTTCTAGAAACTGCTGAGAGGAGACCTGTCACGGAAGGAGCTGTTCCTCCTCCCTGGATTTGAGCTGAGACCTTCTCTCTCTGCCAGGGGAGGGTGAACTTACTCTGACGCGTTCTTGGTGTAGAAGTTGTAGGACTTTCCCAACGTCTGCTCGCCCTTTTGCTGGAATAAATGGATCTGCTGTTGACACTCGTGACGACCTTTTGAATGACCAGCATTTAGTGGGATAGAGCTGAGCTGATGTGTGTGTAACTAACAACTACCTTCCCCCTTAGCTTAAATATTATACCCCTAGACTGGAGATATTTACTGGGGGATAGATGTCATTTCAGCCTTGGAGACTGGAGGAGAGACGGGCCAACTTCAGGGTTTTAACCCTGACTACCCCCATTAAGCCAGTGGGGCCTATCAGAAAAAAAGTCAACTTCACAAATACAAAATGGGAGAGGTAGCTGATTGTCTGAAAAAATATGTAAGGACTTGCATGAAATAATGAAGACGAAATGAGCAGAATCAAGAGAACTTTGTATACAGCAACAGCGATGTTGTTTTAAGAACAACTTTGAGCAAATTAGTTATTTCATCTACTATAAATATCCAAATTAAGTATAAAGGGCATACAAAGAAAGATGCTATCTGCATCCAGAGAAAGAGCTGATAGAGGTAAGTATAGAGTAATCATATACACATACAACACACATAAAACATGTATGTATATAATATGTATGTATACATGTATGTGTGTATACATATCTACACACACATATACCTATATATGTATATGTAGTCACAAATAGATTTCTCTCTATGCACAAATATACATATATTTATGTGTATATATAGACACAAATAGGAACCCATATATACCTATGTATACACCTATATATATATACATATACACATGCCTACATATACCTCTATACATATACATACATACACCTAATGGTAGCCACCTCTGGGGGGGAGAAGAAAAAAAAAGACATTGCATGATAATTTTGTCGTATATCTGAAAGTTGTGCGCGGTAGATTTGCAGTTTCACATACAATCATCTTTGTTATTGTACTGTGTTAAGGGAATGCTTGTTGTAGTCCATAAATTAAAAAGAAAAAAGATGTAAGGGTTTTTAAGAGTGATGCAGCACCCCAAGAGGACTAATGGGATTCTGGGTGTGTATTTAGTTGTTCCAGTTATGTCTGATTCTTTGTGACCCTGTTTGGGCATTTTCTTGGCAAAGTTACTGGAGTGATTTCTGTTGCCTTTTCCAGCTCATTTTACACTGAGGCAAGGTTGAAGTGTGACTTGCCCAGGGTCACATAGCTAGTGTCTGAGGCTGGATTTGAACTCAGGTCTTCCTGACTCCAGGCCAGGTGCTCCGTCTACTGCGCCACCTCGCTGCCAGAATATGGTCATTGCTTGCAAGTATAAGGAAGCAATAGTTCTCTCCTCTGCCCTTGTCAGACCTCATCTGGCAAACTGTGTCCAGTCATGGGTACCACAATTTAGGAAGCACATTGACAAGTTGGGGAGCACCTGGGGGGGGATAACCAGGAGGGTGAAGAATCTCTAATCCGTATTACATGAGGATGGATTGAAGGAACTGGGGACTTGCCCAGGGTCACTTAACTAGTGAAAGTTTGAGACTGATTTTGAATTCAGATCTTCCTGACCAGGTCTGGTGCGCTATCCATTGGGCCACCTAGCTGCCCCTTTTGATAATTAGGGAACCACTATTTCCCAAAGGAACCTTTTCCATGTCATGGTTGGCTTTCATGGTTGAAGGCTTTCTTTAAATCAAACCTAAATTTTCCTCTTCTGAGGGATAGAATAGGTGTTCCAGTGGATAGAGCACTGGGCCTTGAGTCAGAAAGACCTGAATTCAAATCTGGCCTCAGACAGATTATACTTGTATAAATCACTCAACCTGTCTGCCTCTGTTTCCTCAACTATAGAATGGGGGTAATAACAAGCCCTACTTCCCAAGATTATTGTGAGGATTAAAAGAGAGTATATCTGGGGTAGCTAGGTAGCTCAGTGAATAGAGCACCAGCCTTGAAGTCAAGAGGACCTGAGTTCAAATCCAGCCTCAGACACTTAACTACCTGTGTGACCTTGGGCAAGTCACTTAACCCAACTGCCTTGCCTTTGCTCCTCCAAAAAAAAAAAAGAGAGACAGAGAATATTTATAAAGTGCTGAGCAAAGTGCCTAGAACATATTAGAAGCTTAATAAACATTATTTGCCTCAGTTGCTCATCTATAAAATGGTGGCAAACCACTCTGGTATCTTTGCCAAGAAAACCCCAGGGATCATGGTCATGGGGAGTCAGACTGGCACGATTGAATGACTGAGCAACAATGATTGAAAACCCTCAAGAAAAGCCTGCATGGTTGCTGTGTGTCAGGGAAGGTGTATTAAGAATCTTTTGATGAGGCAGGGATTGGAATAAATGACCTTTGAGGGGCCTTCCGACACTAAGATTCTGTGATTTAGACCCTACTTAATACAAATGGCCCTATAAAGAGATAAAACACAGGAGAAAAATATAATCCTTAACAGAAATCTTTAATAATTCATTATAAGACCCCATTTAAACGCTACATAGGTAATAATAGATATTAATAGGATTCCCTTCCACCCATTTTGTTCCATTTTTTCATTTTGCCCCTTTTGTCCCATTCTATTCAATTCCGTTTTTTCCAGTTCTATTTAATACCATTTTATTCTGTTTTATGCCATTCCATTCTAGCCTTTTCATTCCAATTAGTTCTGTTATATCTTGTTCCATTCAGTTCTTTTGGGCTTCAGGCTATCTGGGTCTCACACATGAAAGGGATACGAGCCTCCTTTGCCATTTCCTCATGTTGGGAGAGAGAATAGCTCAGAAAATGTTAGCAGCTGTGCTTGGGCAGTCCAGATGCTGGGAGAGATCCTCCCGCCCCTTCCCCTCCTCCCTCCCCCATGAGCTACCCCCTAGGAGAAGGAGTGGGCAGAAACAATGCTCTCATTGCTCCAACTCTTCTTCCCTCGGTTCACTCAGTTCTGAATTCCTTCCAGTTCCCTCCTTTGAGAACTTCAGCCCGTTTTGAATGTATTAAGCTTGTATCCACGGGAAGTGTAAACGTGGTCCCCTCCTCTTCTGTCTAAGGCAGGAAAATCTACGGGATTTGGGAAAACTGAATCCTCTCGTCAGCTCTGTTGCTAACTTGGGCAAGTTCCTTGGGGTCTTTGTGTCTCAGTTTCTCCATCTATGAAATGGGTATGAAGACATAATAGCAACTTTCCTCTCCTCCTAGGATTGTGGCAAGAATCAAATGAGACAATAAGTCGGTCCTGCTTTGATGGCATTTAAGCTAAATGGCTTGAAGCTCTCACCCAGGGAGAGTCATTGAGGCGGAGGAGGAGAGTGAGAGAAAGAGGCGGGGGTGGGAGAGAAAGAGGGAAAGGAAAGCCCACGGGGCTAAGACACTGCTAGGTGCCCATCTCCCGCGTCTCGGAAGCTTTTCCCTGCCTCCGACAGCCAGTTACTTAATCCCAGGGGGAATTATAGGCATTTTGAGGCTCGCTAACGCCGGGCAAATTAAAGAGGAGAACGTGCCCCTGGGGTCAGAGAGAGTGACGAAGAGAAAGGAGAGGTGTCGGGGTCATTCTCCTGCCCAGATCCCACATACGCCGAGGCTGGCTTGCTCCCTGCTGTCGGTCAGTCCCAGGCTCGCTCTCCCCCTCAGCCGAGGGAGGCCAAGCCCTCCCCGTGGGCCGGGCGGGGAGCCCAGAACCAGGCGGAGCTTTAACCCTTTCTGGAGCCCAGGGACGAAGCTGTCATTTCGGTGCCTAAAGCGGGGCAGGACCTGTCCGGGGATGGGCGGACTCGGTGGGTCTGATCAGAACCGGAGAGACAGCGCGTTTCGCTCTTTTTCCCGGTTTTGTTGATTATTTTTGCTCTGGTTTGTTGTGGTTGTTGGGACCCCACTGGGACTTTGTAAGCAAGCAGTTACACATTGTGTCAGGAGTCAGCGCGGTCTCAGATGAAATCCCATCCTTTACAGGAAGCCTTTCCCAGCCCCTTAGGGTCATTGCCTTCCCTCCCTTAATTACTTCCTATTTATCTTGTATGTCGCTTGCCCTGTATACATTTGTTTACATAGTGTCTCTCCCATTAGATTGTAAGCTTCTTGAGGGTAGGCACTATTTTTTGCCTCCTTTTGTAACCTGAGTGTCTAGAGCATAGTAGGCACTTAATAAATATTTATCGATATTGATGGACGTAACCAATGGCCTCAAGCTCTATATTTACAATGAATGAGTTTGGTTTTAGGGGGTCAGACCCCCAAACTATCACACTCTGCCTTGTTAGGACTCCACTGAGTGGTTTACTCTAGAACATCTCAGAATATAATTCATTTCTTGGCTGCCACAAATATGGGTAACAGGTTCCCTTGCCTCTGTACAAGCACACAAGGAAACAAATACATTTTTCAAGTCCAGAAAAATTCTATCACATGAAAACAGAGAAAACGGAAAGGATTCACAGGAACTCCATAAATCAATGCAGAAAGAAAGGAGTCCAGCAGGAACAAAGAATCACTAATCTTCCTTTTCCGTGAATGCTGCTTTCTCCTACTGGGGTCTTAAAGTCTTCCTGACTCAAAACTTTCCTCTTGCTTGGACTCCCCTTGGAAGGGAGCTGGGGAGCTGAAGTTGGGATGGCCAGTGGAATACCCCTCCCCCAGCATTCAGATGAATCCCTCTTTCACATCATGGAGATCTATTCAGACATTTGGCTTTTGGTACCAGGGTGAGGACTTGGATACCCAAGATGGGAAACTCGGATGCTGGGTAGGCAACCACTATTCCTAGTGAACCCATATCATCCAAAGAGCTCACTGTAATAACAGGATGCAAAATTCAAGTCCCTTGATTCTCTGCATCCCTTGTTTATGTTCCTTGGTACTCTTCTTCCAGAGGAGGAGTGCCAGCACTAGGAAACATGTGCACGCTGCTCCTCTCCCTCTGAGGGTCATGCTGGCCAGGAAATTCCCCCTTCTTGTGAAAGAAAGTTAGATCCCTGGACTACCAAACTTGGGGCGACTTGTGAGGCAATCTCTAAGGCTGGTCCTACTCAGGAAATTCTCCCTTTTCTGACTAGAAGGTCAAATTTTATGGTCATTTTTAGCTTGCTGGTCATGAAAAAAAAACGACAATAGGCTATAGGCTAGATTTGTCTCTCAGATCATAATTTGGGGTCTCCATTTCAAGGATATGGTAGCTAGAATCTTTAAGGCCAGGGTTATTAACCTGGGGTCCATAGAACCCCAAGGTCTATCAACCCTCCAGCTAAAGACTAGGGGTTTTCTGTGAAATAGATAGGATTTCAAAGAAAACCAATTACAGTGAAATAAAGATTCAATTTTTTTCCTGTCCAAATTCAAGGACCTTTTAGGGGTTCATGGGCCCCTTGGGGCTCTGTGGACTCCAGATTAAGAGCTCTGGTCTTAAACATTCTAACCACAACACCCTAGAGTAGGGGTCAGCAAACTATGGTTCAGGGCCAAATCTAGTCTTACTGTTTTCTTTTTTCTGGCAAGTTAAGAATAGTTTTTGCATATTTTAAAATGTAAAAATGATTCTTAGCTGGAATGGTGGCCTGGATTTGGCCCATAGTTTGCCAGCCCCTGCTCTAGAAGATTGGAGCTGAGAATGCATGCCAGGACCCCGAAGGTCTGAGCCCAGAAGCTAGTTGTAGGAACCAGTGCCCAGCAAAGACTGTTCAGAAGCTATTGAAAGATGATATGAGTCTAGCAATACTCACTAGAGACTGGCAAGTCTATCGTTCCCAATCAAATCAGAGTAGCAACACTCAGTTGAGGTTACATGACCAACAATCTCTACAAGACTAGAGGAGCAATCAGGTCCAGTAAAAGCAATGCTATGGGGTGGCTAGATGTTGTAGTGAATAGAATACCAGTCCTGAGGTCAGGAGGACCTGAGTTCAAATCTAGCCTCAGACACTTAACACAAAAAAACTAGCTGTGTGACCTTGGGCAAGTCACTTAACCCCAACTGCCCTGCCATCCCTCCAAAAAAAAAGGCAAAAAAAAAAAAAGCAATGCTATGACCTCATGAGAATACATCTGTGATCCTACAGCAGTGAAGGCAGGAGTAGCCTGCCCTACGTGTGCATCCCTCCTTGCAAGATCCCTAGGTAAGCACACTCTCCCCGCTAATGCCGTGTGTGTGTGTGTGTGTGTGTGTGTGTGTGTGTGTGTGTTTCTGGGAAAATCTGCCCCAGCTTCATGGGGGAACATTCTATTGTGACTTTCCTCATTCTGCCAATTCATTAAATACCTTTCTTTTGGACTCATTGTTTCCTCAGGCTGACTAGAGAAAAAGCAAACATCTATGGGGGCTTGAGGGCCATGGTTTTGAGTCACTGGGAGAAAGCAAGGGGAAAGGAATAAGCATTCATTAAGAGAGTGAGGCTGGTGACTGCACAGCCCTCCCTCACCAAAATCCAGTCCTCTTGCATGCCATGACGTCACTGCTCTGACGTCACAGTCCTCTTCAAGAAGGAAGGACAAATAGTGAAGCCTCCTGTAAGTGGCGGGCATACATTTGCTTCTGAATGCTTTACAAATAGGGTCTCATCTGAGCTTTACAATAACCCTGCTATTATCTCCATGTTCCTCCATTTGAGGAAACTGAGGCAAATGGAAGATGAGTGACTTGCCAAAGGCATACAGCTAGTAACCAGCTGTGGTCAAATTTGAACTCAGGTCTTTCTGAGTCCAGGCCACTGTGCTACCCAGCTGCCTAGTGGAGATCTCTAGAAAACCTTGGACCATGAGTTGTTATTCTGGGGATCCCACATTTGAGGAGAAGGGGGAAGCATGTCCTCTTTTCACCAAGGTCAGGCAGTCACCGCCTGAGCATTTTGTTATAGTCGTGTCCCTGTCTCCTGGGGCTACCTTCTCTTGCAATTCCATCCAAGTAACCAGAATGGACTGTTGCTTGTGTGCTGTCTAGTTGGCAAAATAGATAGAGTGTTGGGCTTGGAGTCAAGAAGACCTGACTTCAAATCTGGCCAAAGACACTAACTAGCTGTGTGACCCTGGGCAAGTCACTTAACCTGTTTGCCTCAATGTTGTCATCTGTAAAATGGGGCTAATCACAGAACTTAACTTTCAGGCTTATTATGAGGATGGAATGAAACAATCACAATAAAGTGCCCAGTGCCTGGGCATGGTAGGAACTATGTAAATATTAGCTCTTGTCATTATTACCTAGACCCGGGATTGTGACAATGCCAAGGATCAGGGCGACGCTACCTGTGCCAGCCTTGAGGGTCTCCAGGGGCTCTATATCTCCCCCCGCTCCCCCTTGCTCCCATCACTTAACTGAATTGGTTCCCAGTACCAGAATTTCCAGTTCCTGTTTTGCCCAGGAGCGCACTTTCTCTCTCTCTGGCGGGCGGGCCTACCTCAGGGCCTTCCGAGCAGTTGTACTGACTGAATAATTGATTGACAGATTTCCACTTGACTAATAGCACAGGTGGCAGAACAGCTGGGCTCTGGGGGGATATTTCCAGGGTTCTCGGGGTTATAATTGAAAGTAAGGATGATGGAGGAGGGAAAGGGATTTTTGCAAGATTTAAGTCTTTCTTCATAGAAACCGAAATACAAACACTAACAGAAGCCTGGCCATGGAGTTTTCCCCACTTCTTTCCTCAGGCCTCTTGTCTTTGATGTCTAACAACCTCCCGGGACCATCTTGTACTTTGGCCATGCCAGGTAGCTGCACAAAGCTTCCGGGGGCTTGGGCCCCAGCTTATTCACTGTCCCACGCCTCAAAAGCGCAGGCGGCTCCCTCCATCTGGGGCGTGTGGACGAGGCAAAGTCTTTAGCACCAGAGTAACCTTGGCCAGGATTGGTGAGATGGATATAGGGAAGCACAGGCTCCTTCTCTAGCTGTACGAGTATTACGTTCCTAGATTTATGCAGTACTTTATACATTGAGGATTCTTCACATGAATTACTTCTTTGATCCCAATCATAACAGCCCTAGGAGATGTCTGTTCAGTCACCCCCTTTTACATGTTGGGAACCTGAATCCAAAACCAAATGACTGGGCCAAATGTATGCACCTGGATTGCAGAACCCAAGTCTTCCAACCGTAAATCCAGGGCAGTTTCCACTACACAATTACACGCATAATGTATGTGTGTATTATAGAGGACGTGTATGTACTGAGAGAAACGATTGTTAACAATCAACGATTTGGGGAGATTCGGAGTTTCCCCCTTTTCTAAAGTCCTGATTTGAAACGTTCATTGTTGCTAAGAATGAGATTGGACTTTCTTGTTCAAGCCCCAGCCAGGTAGAGCAGCCCTTGTGCTCTGCTTAGGCTTGGGTGGGTTACAGATTCTTTGAACAGATTGCTCAAGGCTGGGGGTGGTCTGGGTGTCGAGACAGTCTCTCTGTGCAAGGGGAACATGATGTCATTTTCAGTCCCTCGTCGTAATATCCTTTCTGTCATTCATTGTGAACCAGAGTTGATTGTCACTCTTCTTCGAAAAAGAACAGCCTGCCCGCCATTATTGTCTTTGGTCTAAGAGAGACCCAAATGAGCATCCTTTTATTAATAAACACGCTGGTCTTGTTAATAAAATGATTAAATTACCCAGAAACTGTCAAACCTTTAAAATCACCACAACATGTATATAACACAAATGTATAATATATGTTTATGTATGTATACACATATACAAATGTCAATGTATCTGTGCACATATGGGTATGAATCCCTTTTCTTCACACACACGCATACACACGCACACACACATGCACGCACACATACATTTCTCATTCTCATTCAGCCTCCTGAATCCATCTTCCTCTTTGTGAGAATGCGGGCAGGGGCAAAGGGGAAGGAAATGGCATCTCTGTAGTGCCTCCTATGAACCAGGCGGTCTCCTCAGAGCTCTACAGGTATTATCTTACTTACAACAACCCTGAGAAGTAGGCTCTATTCTTGTCCCCATTACAGTTGAGGAAACTGAGGCAAACAGGTTAAGTGACTTGCCCAGGTCATGCAGCTCGTGCTCAAAGGCAGATTTGAACTCAGATTTTCTGACTCCAGGCCCAGTGCTCTATCCATTGTACCGCCTCTCCCTAGTCCCTTCTGAGACCTTATTGTGAATTTCCAGTTTTGGTTTTGCTTCTGGGTCAGATACTAACTCCTTCTTCTGGATTTTTCTGGTCCATAGACTAGTCTGCATGGAAGGATGAGGCTGAAAGGTGAGAGAATAAGAAATAAGGCCAAAAGCAAGCAGGAAAGAGCCTGAAGGCTAAGAGACAGAAGACTTTGTTTAGAGACTCCTGGGCCAAGGGAGGGCCGAGGGAAGAAAGTGGCCGCTCCAGGTGAGTCTTCTGCATCTGGGACTGAAGATGAGGGAAAGACAAGACAGAAAAACTTTGTCTCCTCAGAGTCCAGTAGAGCTTAGGAAGAACTATGAATGGCTTAAGGAGGTAGAAACAGGGTGGAATTAGGAAGGAAAGCCAGACTTCTCCGAGTTCTAATCAAAAGGAAATCTTGGCTTTGCAGAGGTGGTGGACTGTGGGTGTGGAACACTACACATGATCATCAAGCTTTTCTTTTATGTTGGCTAGTTTACTGAACTTTTTGCCTCCATTTTTATACTTTATTATAAAGGACCGTTTTCTGGGAGGGGGGAGGGATTCACTGGAAAATGTTGGTGGTATAGAAACAAAATATATCAGCCAGGCAGTGGACAAGTTTGCTGTGTGCTAAATGCTGGAAACACAAAGAAAGGGAAAAAACACAATCCTGGCCTTCAGGGAACTCCTGAGACAGACACCATACCAATAACCATGTACATTTGAAATCTATACAGCATAAATGGGAGGAAATCTCAGAGGGAAGGCCCTGAGGAGGGGTTTGGAAGTGAGGGGGGTCAAAAGATAGGACTTAAGCTGAGTCTTGAAGGAAGCCAGAGCCTGGATGGTGGAGGCAAGGAGGGAGAATGCTCCAGGTCTGAGGGATGTTGTTGTTCAATCACTCCGTCCTGTCCGACTCTCTGTGATGCTGCACAGCATGCCATGCCCCTCCATCCTCCACTATCACTTAAGGTCTGTCCCAGTCGGTGTCGATCGTTTCCAGAGCACTTTCTATCCCTCTCATCCTCTGCCATACCCTTCTCCTTCTGCCTTCAATCTTTCCCTACACCAGGGTCTTTTCCAATGAGTCCTGTCTTCTCGTTATGTGGCTCAAGTATTTAAGCTTTAGTATTTGTCCTTTAAATAAATAGTCTGAATTAATTTCTTTAAGTATTGACTGATTTGATCCCTTTGTTGTCCAAAGGACTCTCAAAAGTCATCTTCAGAACCATAATTGGAAAGCATTGATTCTGCAGCTCTCAGCTTTCCTTACAGTCCAACTCTCACAGACACACGTCGATGCTGGAAAAACCGTAGCTTTGACTATGTGGATCTTTATCAGCAAGGTGGAGTGTCTGCTTTTTAGTGTGCTGTCCAGATTTGCCATAGCTTTTCTTCCAAGGAAAAAGCGTCTTTCCATGTGGTGGCTACAGTCCCATCTGCAGTGATCTTTGAGTCCACAAATATAAAATCTGACGCTGCTTCCATTTCTTCTCCATTTGCCACAAAGTGATGGGACCAGTTGCTGAGATCTTAGTTTTTTTGGATGTTGAGCTTGAAGCCAACTTTTACTCTCTCCTCTTACCCTCAGCAAGAGGTTTCTTAATTCCTTTTTACTTTTTGCCAGAAAATCCTGCAGCATGGGGGGGAGCCAGCAAAAAGATGTGGGTTCAGGAGATGGAGTGTTTTCTTTGAGGAGCAGGTAGCAAGGATGAGGTGTGCTGGAATCAGCTCCCATAGGCTTTCAAGAGCAGAAAATTAAATAAATGAAATCTTCAGTGTGAGCAGTCACACCTTGGAAATCAGCAAATATGACAAGTCAGGGCTGGATTTATTTTCTTGTTGATCTTCTAAACTTAAGAAAGAGATGGAGGAAATGCTAAGAATGCATTTAAACTTGGAGGCGTGGCTTCCTCCAGAGAGCCAGGTTTTAGATATTTAGAGCAAGTGCGGTCATTTCCAACTTCACCTCCCAAGCCCCTCCTCAGTGCTGTCCCTCTGAAACTGCTGTTGCTGTGCAATCATTCCAGTCATACCTGACTCTTGGTCACCCCATTTGGAGTTTTCTTAGCAGAGAGACTGCAGTGGTTGGCCATTTCCCTCTCCAGCTCATTTTCCAGATGAAGAAATTGAGTCAAATGGGTTAAGTGACTTGCCCAGGGTCACACACTGAGGCCAGATTTGAACTGAGGAAGATGAGTCTTCCTGGCTTCAAGCCCAACATTCCAACCACATCGCAACCTAGCTCCTGTCTTGTCTCTGAGATCACCTTCCAGTTACACTGTGTAGATCTTATATGTATGGTTATTTGCGCATTGTCTCCACCACTGCTGCATTCACTGGGGCTGGTTTTATTATGTTTCTCATTCTTGTACGTTCTTTTGGTCAATCAACAAGCATTTAAAAAGTGGTGATTAGTACTAGCCACTGTGCTCATTGTTAAGGATGTGACTGTAGCCCTTATACATTCTGAGAGGATTTATCCCATTCACCCCCTCAGGGTCCTAAACTCAACCCTGTGGGATTATGGGGCTTTCTTTAACGCTGCCAGCTTCAACTCCTATTCTGGTGAGTCTCAGTCACCAGTTACAGTTTGTTTCTCCCTTATATCACTGATTTACCTGATAATTAAGCACCCTGATATTTAACCAACGATCATCAATAACGGAAGCTCAAATCAATTCCCCAGAACCAGGGGCACAATCTCTCCTCCACCACCTGAGGAGAAGTTGCTACAAAGCATTCGCCCCCATCAAGTTCACTTCCAAATGTGGTTTAGTTGATGAATTAAGTTGCTCTCTTGATGCAGAAAATGTCATCTTGTCTACCAGGTAGATTCACTGCTAGGGCAGATCCTAGAGGTCATTCCGCACCAGGTTTAGCTTCCAGAAAATTCTGGGGTGTGAGATCTTCCAAAGTCATAGCTCAGTTTGTTCCATTGCCAACATTTTTCACCTAAAAGTAGGAAAGAAAACCATAAACAATCAAAGAAACAAAGGAACCATCTTCATGGCCACCCATTGGCCCTGTTGGCTTGGGCGGGGAGATCTTGCTTTGGTTACTACTAGGAAGAAGAGAGACCTATTTGACTAATTAATGCCTTTTATGTACCCACTCTGTTCTGACTTAGCAGCTGACAAAATGGTTAATATAATTGTTAATGTAATGACAAAATTGTAATATGGGTTGCTTAAACCTCTTAGTCATCATGGCAACATCAAAATCCTAGTAATGTCCTTACATTCCTACCTTTAAGATAATGAGATTAGGTAGAGCTGAATCACACCACAGGTGTCCCCCCACGGGTTTAGACGCAGGGATGTTGCCTTGTGGGGAGTCCAGCTCAAGCAGGATCTTAACTTCTAATGTCCTTGTCCCCTTCCATTGAGATTCATGGCATGAAGGGCAAAACAGCCAGAATGAAGTGGTTTTCCCTGACTAGGTTGCCAAGAGCCACTGGGGTCTTGTGACCAGACCTTGCTACCTCATATTGTCTCCTTCCCTATTCCCCCCCTCAAACTATAAAAACTTTTTCTTTGGTCTCTTAGGTCAGGAAATCCATTGGATGTCTCCTAGGATGGCAGATTTGCTGCGCTGATAAAGATGCTTTATTCCTCAACTCATAGTTCTGATTTATTTCAGGACTTGACCTAGTCAATCCAAAAGGACCCCTCTTTACCACACAGTAAAGGAATAGGAAACAGTCGTAGAATACCTGCCACATACTGAAGCAGAGATCAGCATGTTCCACATGCTCAGAAGCAAGTTCACCAAACATCTATGCTGAGGACTGTATCAGGAAGAGAAGACTGCACACGTTCCTTAGGATTGAGCCATCATTGGCCAGACTTCCAATTACACAAAGAAAGGCAAAAATAGTGTTCCTGACTCAGGGAGATCCCATCTAAATGAAGAACACAACGGAAAACAAATGTGCATGTGTAAAACACCTGTAGTGTGAATGGAAAGGACAATCAGAAGGAAGGCACCAGAGAGGGGGAGGCTGTGAGAAGCCTCCTGTAAAAAGGTAGGATTCAAGCTGAGTCACAAAGGAAGCCCAAAAAACTGGAAGGTAGAGGGGAGGAGGGAAAGCACTCTAGGGCTGGGGAACAGTCAATTCAGAGACAGAGAGACGGGAGAGGAACAGCCAGGAGACCAACACTTCTGGGTTGCAGAGTACCTGGAGTGGAGTTAAGAGTTAGACCAGAAAAGTGGAAAAGGGCAAGATTGGAAGAAGTTTGTTTATTTTTTTTTCCAATTTATTTATTTATTGTTAGTTTTCAACATTCATTTCCACAAGATTTTAAGTTACAAATTTTCTCCCCGTCTTTCCCCTACCCCCACCCCAAGATAGCAAACCTACTGAAAACCCTTCCCCCAATCTATTCTCTCTTATATCCTCCCCCATGTCCCCTAACTTTCTAGTAGGGCAAAATGGATTTCTATACCTCAATGCCTGTATATCTTATTTCCCAGTTGCATGTAAAAAAATCAATTAAAAAGTTTTTTTAACATTTGTTTTTTAAAATTTGATTTCCAGATTCTTTCCCTTCTTCTCTCCTCACCCACCCCCACTAGGAAGTTAAGCAATTCAATATAGGTTGTACATGTGTAGTTACGGAAACCATCCTATCCTGCCCCCTACTTATTCTATTTTCTCCTTTGACCCTGTCCCTTTTCAAAAGTGTTTACTTCTAACTACCCCTTCCCCCAATCGGCCCTCCCTTCTATCATCCCCCCTCTTATCCCTTTCCCCCCTACTTTCCTGTA
>CM053590.1:204807209-204830377 GCA_028646515.1 Pseudochirops corinnae | reverse complement strand
AACCATAACAGTTTGTTGTATGGGAGACAGGGGTGGGGAGGAGACAGAATGTGACCTGGTCAGATCTGCATTTCAGGAGCATCACTTTGGCAGCTGAGTGAAGGATGGATTGGAGTGGGGAGTGACTTGAAACAGGGAAACCAATTAGATGCTATTGCAATGATCGAGACAAGAAGTGCTGAGGGCCTATAGCAATGCAAGTACATTAGTATTTTCATTCTATAAGTAGAAAAAAAAGGACATACCCAACAGATGTCACGATGGAAGAAATGACAAGATTTGACAATGGATTGGCTATAAGGGGACTGAGTGATGAGTTCACATGAAGACTTGAGGATGGCACTGGAGCTGACAGCCTTAGTGACTAAAAAAGATGGTGGTGCCTAGCAATAGGGAAATCGAGAAGGGAGGATTTTTTTTCTCTTTTTAATATATATATATATTTATTTCATATATATATTTTACCAATTACATATAAAAACAAATTTTAACTTTGTTTTGTGCAATTTTGAGTTCTGGTTCTCCCCATCTTTGAAAAGACAAGTAATTTAATAAATGTTATTCACATAGAGTCATGCAAAACATATGTCCATTTTAGTCATGTTGTAAAAGAAAACATAAACAAAAATATGAGAAAAATAAAGAAAGTGAAAAACAGTGTGCCTCAATCTGCATTCAGATGCCATCAGCTCCTTCTCTGGAGCTGGAGAGCATTTTTCATCCTAGGTCCTTTGGAATTGTCTTGGATCTTTGTGTTGCTGGGAATAGCTAAGTCATTCCCAGCTGGTCATTGCGCATTATTGCAGATACTGTGTATACCATTCTCCTGGCTCTGTTCACTTTTCTTCAGTTCATGTCATTTTCCCCAGGTTTTTCTGAAATCCTCCTGCTCATCATTAGTTATAACACAGTAGCATTTCGTCACAATCATATATCCCAACTTGCTCAGCCATTCCCCAATTGATGGCATCCCCTCAATTTCCAATTCTTTGCCACCACAAAGTGAGACGTTATAAATATTTTTGTATATATAGGTCCTCCGGGGGGATGATTTTTGAGAGAAGATAATGAATTCAATTTTGCACTCTGTGAAGTTTTTAATGTCTATTGGGTACCCAACTTCAGATGTCCAAAAGGCATTTGGTAAGGCAGGATTGACTCTCAGGAGATAAAATAGAACTGGATAAATGGATATAGGAATCTTCTGAAGAGAGATAATCATTGAACCCATAAGAACTAATGAGATCCCCGACAGAGATAGTATAGAGTGAGAAGAAGAGGGCCCAAGAGCTATGGAGCATATGCATGATTTCATGAGAGTGACCTGGAAGAATACCTAGAAAAGGAAACTGTGGACTGGTCAGATAGATAGGAAAACCAAACCAAACCAGAAAAGAAGTGTCATGATAACCTAGAGAAGAGAGAATGCATCTCCAAGAAGAGATGGTGATCATCTGTGTTAAATGCTGCAGTCAAGAAAAATGAGGTTTGAGGAAAGACAATTAGATTTGGCAATTAAGAGATCATTGGCCACTTTGGAAAGAGCAGGTTTAGGTGAATGATGTGGTTGGAAGCCAGGCTGAAGAGCTTTTAGAAGAGAGTGAGAAGAAAGGGAGCAGAGGCTCTGATTAGAGGCATGTTTCTTCCTAGGAGTTCAGCCAAGATGGGGAGGAGACATAGGAAAAAAGCGGGGAAAAACTGGTTGGCTCAAATGAGGGGTTTTTAAGGATGAGGGAGACATGCACAGATTTTTAAAAAAATTAACACAAGAATTAAATCTTGGACCAAGAAAGAACTGCATTATGTAACTATGCCATAGACCTGAACTGTTCCTTCCTAGGATGAATTTGTACTTTTAGATACAAGTGTGTTGGAGTCAGCTCAAATTGGTTCTGGAAAGCCCATTGTTAAATTTTTATTGTGAGCATTTGCACCTCAGAAATGGGCAAATGCTCCAAATCAGTGCTTCATTTATTATTTTATTGATCACCTAGACTTAAAGGGATGGAGAAAATGTTAATAATAAATATTAGATTTAAAAAGTGTTATAAGTATGTTTCCATTCCCACACCAGCCTGTTGTTAAACATTTACCAGCACATCCCTGCTTAGATGCCATATACTATATATAATCAAGTTTTTTGTTTTTTCTTCTTTCTTTCCTTTCTTTCCTTCCTTCCTTCTTTCTTTCCTTCTTTCTCTTCTTCCTTCCTTTTCCTTCCTTCCTTCCTTTTTTCTTTCTCTCTTTCTTTCTTTCTTTTTGCAATCAAAGTTAAGTGACTTGCCCAGGGTCACACAGCTAGTAAGTATCTGAGGCTATATGTGAACTCACAGCCTCCTAATTCATTCCACTTCCTAGTTGCCCCTACAATAAAATCCTTTCTTGAACTTTTAAGTGGATGAGTATAGTGTTAATGATTCTCTACTAAGGAGAGAAAAAGAAAATATAATAGAAGGTGCATGGGTTCAAACCCAGGAGATATGAATCTCATCAGCCTCCAAGATATTCCTGTGAGTTAGTTGCTCAAACAGGTTCAAGATAAATTTTGTTATTCAGTTGTGAACAACTCTTTGTGATCCCATTTGGGGTTTTCTTGGTAAAGATGCTAGAGTGGTTTGCCATTTCCTTCTCTAACCTGCTTTCTAGATGAGGAAACTGAGACAAAACACAGTGAAGTGACTTGGCCAGGGTCACACTGCTAGTGTCTGAGGCTAGATTTGGATTCAGAAAGTAGTCTTCCAGTGCACCACCTATCTGCCCTTCAAGATAAATGGATGAATGTTAACCAGCACCTAAGAGTCTTTCTGGGGAGAGTCTACTGGGCTTGCTGAGTATTTGCGAGTCATTTGTGTTCTTATGCATTTTCTGTGGTGGAGTAAATGAAGGCTGTCCCATGCCTGATGACCAGGCTATACAGTAATTACAGGGAGCAGAGACCATGTAACCCACTTTTGAGGAAGCATAGACTCAAAGGATGCCCCAGTTTTATCCAGATTTCCCTGGAGTTTTATTCCATAGTTGGGGGCAACAATTTCCGAGGAGATAATGACCCAGGGGCAAGGGGTGTCAGCCTCCAGGATGAGACCCCAGTTTGTGTGGACCTAGAGTCCTTGCTGGGTATCCTGGAATGTGAATTAGCTCTTTGAAGCCTCTCTTTCCAGTTCTCAAGCTGCCTGTTTCATAAAGCATTCCCTAAAGGTGAAGCCTGACTTTTTCCCTCTTCCTTTTTAAACAGGATGATGTGATGTGAGCATCTGTTCTCTTTATGGTAACACCCCACCCCTCTGCCACCAGACCACCAGTAATTCTTCCCCCCAAGGCTAATAAAACAATGGAGCTGTTGATCCATGAGTCCCTGGAAAAGTTCTTGTCATTTTAGTTCCTGTCCGTGCAAAACTAGCAAAAACAAAAGCTCTGTTTTGCCCCAGAGGCAGGAACATTTTGGCCAGACAGATCAGTTTCTTCTAGTTGTTGTGATTGCATTCTGGGAATGTACCAGGTAGCTACTCGACAAAGTTATGGATCATAAATAGACTGGAAGGAAGTGGTTCTCCCACCTGGGGCTAAAATAGATTTGAGGTACACACACACACACACACACACACACACATCTATCTATCTATCTATCTATCTATCTATCTATCTATCTATCTATCATCTATCTATCTCCTCATCTGTAAAATAAGAATCAACTCGGCTTCTGAGACCCCTTACAGTTCTAAATCTCTAAGTCTAAATATTTTGTGTTGTCTTGATTAAGGTTTTCAGGGAGCAGTTTGTCAGCTGTTGTGGAGTGTTCAAGATAGATGAAGCCTGGAATAAGACCAAATTCAGTGAGCAGAAAGCACCAGTGATCTTTAAGAGAAGAGTTTCAGTGGAGTGGTTGGAAGAGAAGCCTACCTCCAAGGGACTGAGGAGCAAGTGGATAGTGAGACAGGGGGATCAGGTATAGATGACTTTTTATTATTACTACATTTTGCTTTAATATATAGAGAAGTTTTAAAACTTGGAGAACTTGGGGTTTACTATAGTTCATTTCTCCTTAGGGTTTGGGAAGGAGGAGGTGGAAAAGAGAAGATCTGGATGGGAACCAAGACATCAGATACAAGGTATTAGAAGCAAGCAGAGCATAATAATAGGTAAAGTTGATACAGCCATAAATTAGGTTTATGGTATGGAACTGAAATGACTGAACCCAAGTAGAAAAGATGAGAGGAAAAACGAAGACCAGGGAAATTTTAAATCATGGGATCTTGGGATCCAGGTAGACTTCTGCATAGCTCTCGTGACTTTTGATAACTGACAGAGGCCCCAAAATGAGTTTTGGATAAGACGTTTAAGTAAGGTATGATCTCTTTCTGTGGATTTTTATCACTTAGTAAAGAAACAAAACAGAAACAATTATAAAGCATAACATTACATGACAAGTGCCTCAGAGACAAGGTGCTACTTGAGGTATTACTGAAAGAATTCTAAATACCATGGTTATGACTTGTTTGAGAAAAGGTTTCCAGTTGTCAATTTCATTTTCATTTAAATTCATGAAAATCAAAAAATGCTATGTATTTAAAAACAAGTTATATGAATTAGCAAAAGTCAAAATCATAAGTAAGTAAAACATTTTCAAAAGCTTGAAAATATTATTTGTGTAATAATAAGAATACAACTGTTGGGTTCAAGGGAGTGCCTGTACTCTTTCTGTACTGAAGCCTCTCTCAGCTCTGTAATCACACTTGATTTGATCCTAGTGAAGCCTGGTGTATAATGAGAGATGTTAGGCCTTTTTTCAAACTGTTTTGTTTTTTTTAACACTTCCCCCTTGAAACCCTAGGGAAAGTCACTTTTGGTCTCCCTAAAAAGAGGAAGTAGAACTGGTTCAACATTAGGAAAACTATTTGCATAATTGGGTATATCAATAACAAAACTAAGAGAATTCATAATGATTGAACAGATGCAGAAAATCTTGTGATAAAATTGCAGCATCCATTGCTATTGAAAACACTGGAGAACATAGGAATAAATGGAGCTTTCCTTAAAATGATAAGTAGCATGTATCTAAAACCATCAGCAAGCATTATCTGTAATACAGATAAATTAGAAGCCTTCCCAGTAAGATCAGGGTTAAATCAAGGATGCCCATTACTACCGCTATTATTCAATATTTTACTAGAACTGTTAGCATTAGCAGTAAGAGAGGAAAAAGAAATTGAAGGAATTAGAATAGTTACCGAAGAAACAAAAATATCACTCTTTGCAGATGAAATGATGTTATACTTAGAGAATCCTAGAGAATCAACCGGAAAACTACTTGAAGTAACTAACAATTTTAGCAAGGTTGCAGGATATAAAATAAACATATATACATCATTAGCATTCCTATATAGTCAGCAAAGTCCAGCAGGAAGAAATAGAAAGAGAAATTCCATTTAAAATAACTGTGGACAATATAAAATACTTGAGAGTATTTGCCAAAACAAACCCAGGAATTAAATGACAAATTCAAATCACTTTTCACACAAATAAAGTCAAACCCAAACAATTTAGAAAAATTTTAGTTGCCCTTGGGAAGACCAAGCCAATATATCAAAAATAACAGTTCCACCTAAATTAATTAATTTACTCAGTACCATACCAATCAAATTACCAAAAAGATTATTTTATAGAGCTAGAAAAAATAATTAAATTCATTTGGAAGAAGAAAAGGTCCAAAATATCAAGGAAATTAATGAAAAAAGATGCAAAGGAAGGTGACCTACCTATACCAGATGTCAAACTATATTATAAAGCAGTAATAAACAAAATTATCTGGCACTTGCTAAGAAGTAGAGTGGTAGATCAGTGGAATAGATTAGGTACAGAAGATACAGTAGTAACTGACCATAGTAATCTAGTGTTTTATAAACACAAAGATCCCAGCTTCTGAGAAAAGAACTCACTATTTGCCAAAAATTGTTGAGAAAACTGGAAAACAGTATGACAGAAACTAGGTATACATCAACATCTTACACTGTATACCAAGAGAAGGTCAAAATAGGTACATGATTAAGACATAAAGGATGGCACCATCAGCAAATTAGGAGAGCAAAGAATAGTTTCCCTGTCCTATCTACAGAGAAGGGAAGAATTTATGACTGTAAAAGAGAAGAACATGAGGAGATATAAAGTGGACAATTTTGATTATATTAAATTAAAAAGTATTTCCATAAACAAAACCAATGCATCCTAGATTAAAGGGAAAACACAAAGCTGGGGAATAATTTTACAGCAAGTATCTCTGATAAAGTACTCATGTCTCAAATATATAGAGAACTGAATCGATTTTATAAGAATCCATATCATTCCCCAATTGATAAATGGTCAAAGATATGAACAGGCAGTTTTCAGATGAAGAAAAAAAGCTATCTAGAGTTGTATAAAAAATGTTCTAAATCACTATTGAGTAGAGAAATGCAAATTAAAACTGTTCATACTTATAAGATTGGCTAGTACGACAGAGAGGGGGAAATGATAAATGGAGAGGGTGTAAAAAAAATTGGGACACTAATACACTGTTGCTGGAATTGTGAACTGATCCAACCATTCTAGGGAGCGATGTGGAATTATGCCCAAAGGGCAAGCAAACTGTGCTACCTTTTGATCTGGCAATATCACTACTAAGTCTGTATCCCAAAGAGAACATTAAGAAGGGGAAAGGACCCACAAGTATAAAGATATTTAGTACAGCTTTCTATGTGGTGGCAAAGAACTGGAAATTGAGGGGATGCTCATCCACTGGAGACTGGCTGAACATGTCGTGGTGTGTGACTGTAATACAATACTATTGTCCTGTATGAAATGATGAGCAAGCAGATTTCAGAAAAACATGCAAAGACTTACATGAACTGATACTGAGTGGAGGGAGCAAAACCACAACAACGTTGTAATGGTAACATTGTGCAACGATCAGTTATGATTGTCTTAGCTGTTCTCAGCAATATCGATCGAAGACGGATCAAAGACAATTCCAAAAGACTCATGATGGAAAATGCTGTCCACATCTGGAAAAAGAACTGATGGGGTCTGAATGCGGATGGAAGCATGCGATTTTCACTTTCTTTTGTGTGAGTGTTTTTTTCTTTTGTCCTGTTTCTTCTTTTACAGCATGACTAATATGGAACTATGTTTTACATGAATGCACATATATAACCTATATCAAATTGCTTACCATCTTAGAGAGGGACTTGAGAGGGGAGAGAGGGAGAAAACTTAGAACTCAAAATTTATTAAAAAATGAATGCTGGGACGGCTGAGTGGCTCAGTGAATGGAGCACCAGCCCTCAAGTCAGGAGGACCTGAGTTCGAATCCTGCCTCAGACATTTGACACACTTACTAGCCATGTGACTTTGGGCAAGTCACTTAACCTCAATTGCCCTCCCCCCAAAAAAGCAAAAAAAAAAAAAAAGAATGTTAAAAATTGTCTTTACATGCAATTGGAAAAATGAAATGCTATTATATACTCAGCACCTAAAAAAAATTCTCAGCATCTAAAAATTAAATAAATAAATAAAAAGGAAGTAGAAAGGTGAATATTTCTATTACATATATGAATATATGAAATATACATTTATACATGTATAGACATCTATACATAAAAACCACGCACAACATGATTAGAGTTAGAGAAGAAAAAATTAACTAGGGAAAATCTTATCAGTACATTTCTGAGATAAAGATTTAATACCCAAGATAAAAAGAATTGATACAGATATATTTATACATACATGTACGTATAAAATAAAAGCAAATGCAATAGACAAAAGGTTAAAAAAATGGACAAGTAGTTTTCAAAGCATTAAATGCAAGCTATTAGGAGTTGTTTTTAAAAATGTTCTGAATTACTTAAAATAAGAGAAATAGAAACTTTAAAAAGTTGATGTTTTACTCTACCATGATCAAACTCACAAATATAATACACATTATTTTACAAAATTTTAATTGTTAGGGGGTATGCAGGAAGACAGAAGTACTAAAGCACAGTTGGGGAAAGATATATTTTACCAGTCGTACTGTAAAGCAGAATATTTTGCTTTAAAATACTTGCTTTTAACAGAGGAGCACTTTTTTTTTGAGGAATGGTATGTGTGTGTGTGTAATGTATGTGTCTGCATGTGACATAATGAAAGAAGAAATATTGTCTATGAAACACTAACCATGTATATGTGTTAACATAAACATATGTGTACTATATAATAGGTTCATATACATAATACATGATGCATGTATTCACAATACAATATGTATGAATGTACATGTAATAATTCAACATATGCAAATGTAGACATATACATATATGTATACATATATGATGTATTATGTGCACGTGTGTGTGTTCAGAAGGGACAGACAAGTTGAGCAGTGTTGGCAATATTTTAAATTGAATTTGATCTTAACTACCTGTTCATAACAGATTTTTTTTTTTTTACTATTCTTTGTACATGGAAATGATCACATTTATTGATGTTAAGTTCACCATTAAAATGTTTAAATTAAAATGTAAAATCTTGTTTCTTATTTTGGAGAGAGTAGTAGTCTCAGTCGAGTGGTGAGGCTGTTAGCTTTGTTGACCAGTAAATCAGACAAGAATTAGAATGAGTAAGTAGACATTTTTCAAGTTCTCCTATGGAAGGATGCTAATTCTCCAAAAAAGAAAAAAAAAAGAAAGGATGATAACATCGGGGACAGTGGAGGGGAATGAAGGATTTTTTAAATCGTGGGGAACACATGGTTATGTCTTTAGGTTACAGTGTAGGAAGCAGTAGATAAAGAGATTGAAGGGGGGGGGGGATGATTGTGGGGTTATAATATGCCTGAGAACATAGGAAGGGACAGGACTAAGGCTACATATAGAGACTTTGCTTAGAAGTTATTTTCGGGGATGGCATTGAGGGTCTAGGTAGAGAATTTGATCCATCTACAGGAAGAACAGGAAAGTAAGAAGTAGCTTAGGAGTTGCGTGTGCACAGGCTGGTGCCCCTGCCCCTTCCGTCACCACCCTACCAGTCACAAAACTGCTTTCCTGAGGCCAGCCACGGAGGAATCACTGTCAGATCTGGAGCCTCCGCTGAGCCAGGAAACCTTTTCAGGCATATGGAATTTACAATGTAACAATTTGCCAGATGATTTATCGAACATACATGATATACAGTTTGCCTCACCAGACAATATGAGCTGGCTGGGAAACGAGGAAGAAAACCCTGGATTTCAGGTGTCTGTACTTCTAGTTAACCTGCCCACATTATCCCCCGGTCCATCCCAAAAGGACTGTCCTGGGGAGTATGACTCCTGGCTTGGTTTTCTACAATCCAGAGCAGCCAACTCTGTCACCTGCACATATTCGCCTGAGTTGAACAAGCTGTTTTGCCAGCTGGTCAGGACCTTCCCTGTCCAGCTCTGGGTCACCTCACCACCACCTGCTGGTGCCAAAGTCTGTGCTGTGGCTATTTACAAATAGTCAGAACACATGACCGAGGTGGTCAAGTGCTGTCCCCACCATGAGCAATGCACTGAGCACATAGATGCCCTGGCACCCCCACAGCACCTGATCCAGGTGGAAGGAAACCTACAGGTGGAATACCTCAATGATGCCACCACCATGCAACAGTGTGTCCATTCTTTATGAGTCCCCAGAGGTCGGCTGTGATTGTACGACAATTCATTACAATTATATGTGCAACGGTTCCTGCACCGGGGGCATGAGCCAGTACCTGATCCTCAGCATCATAACTCTGGAAGGCAGCAGCAGTCAGCTCCTTGGACATCGAAGCTTTGAAATGCATGCATGTGCCTGTCCTGAAAGAGACCGGTGGACGAGGGAGGAAAATTTCCACAAGAAGGGAGGTCACGACCCACAGTATCCTCTGAGAGCAATAACCCTGCATTGCCCACCACTCCTGGCAGCACCCCCAAAGCTCAAAAGAAGCTAATGGATGGAGAATATTTCACCCTCCAGATCCGCGCTTGACACCGCTAGGAGCTGCTCCAGGAAGTAAAGTCTTATAACTGAAAGATGCTCCCAGTGGGAAAGAACCTGAGGGGAGCTGTCCCCACAGCAGTGCTGTCCTCACAGCAGTCAGCTGAAGTCCAAGAAAGGAGATGCTATGCCCTGTCAAGGCGAATGACTTCTGGTGAAAAGTGAAGCTCCTGACTCGCCCTGAACATAACCACCCCCATCCCAGAGACTCTGTTTTTTTTCCCACAGGCAACCTCTCATCTAAAGACTTACCTTTAGAGATTCCCAATCTCCAGCCCTCACCCCTCTTCCAGTGTAAGTGTCTGAGTCTCAAACAATGTTTAAGGTGTTCTTTGCTAAAACAGATAAAATAAGGGGGAGCAGGGCCTTTCCCTACTGGGCCATGTTCTCTACCTCTTCATGTCCCCATGGATCATGGCACTCCAGTACTACCCATGGGGTTTTGTTGGCAAGATACTAGAGTGGTTGGTGCTCTTGCCTTCTCCAGTAGATTAAGCCAAGCGGAAGTTAGGTGACTCGGTCACACAACTACTGAGGCCAGTTTGAGCTCAGTTCTTCCTGATTCCAGGCACCATCTTATATCTACTGAGCCTTCCCTCACTTTAGCGTCCCTCTAAAAGAGAGAAAAGTGATCTGAATAAATATGAGAACAGTGCTCTGAATAAAAACATTAGGGGCATTGGAATCATAGACTTAGAACTGAGGGAAGGAACCTCAAGGGCCCCATAGGTGAGGACACTAAGGCCTGGGGACTTACTTTCTCACAGTGAGAAACAGGATTTAAACCTGGAACTGTAAAGAGATGCTTCCACTCTCCCATACTGCCTTTCTAGACTAGAGGCCTTGCTTAGAGCCATGATGGTTTCTTCAAACTGCTACACGTATTTCTGCCATTTTGGGAAGCGTATTCATTTAAGTGTGTGTTCCTGGTAAGGTGGGGGAGGGTGGCAGAAGGATGCCAGGAAAGTGGGTGGTTACAAAGAGTTGTGGATGGGTTGACATCTGTGATAAAAAGAACTGCCCCACCCCCAGGATGTGGTCTCTGAAATGTCCAGTGGAATGTGCTTCTACCAAAATGTTTTGTACCCTCTCGAGCAGTAGTTCTCAACCTTCCTAATGCTGAGACCCTTTAATACTTGTATGTGGGCGGATCTGCATGTGGGTGGACCCACCTGGAGATAGAGGAGCGGTGTCTCGGTTCCTAAGACCATCGAGACCCACGGGTTGAGAACCGCTGCCTAAGTGAGACTCTGAAATTTTATTTTCACTCACCTCTGTTTAGCATTTCCTTTCATGACGAACGTAGGCAACCAACCCTTTGAGAAGGGAGCCATAAGTTTCACCAGACTGCCAAAGGGGTTTGATATAAAAATGGTTAAGAACCCCAGCTCTAGCCCCCCATTCTCAGGAACACACTTTAGTGCGAGGTGAGATTTTTTATACCATTTTTGCTATTTTTATGGAATTTGTTTTCAAATAAAGAGTTAATACTGGTTAAAAAAAAGAAGTAGCTTAGACTAGTCTGTAAAGGGCTAGGATGTGACCCGGGCAGGTGCAGGCCCAATTCCGACTTCCAGTCAATATCACATGTTTGATTACGGGCAAAGTCACAACCTTCTAGGCCCTAGTTGTGTTATTCGTAAAATGGATGAAACAAAACCTGGAGAACCTGCTGCACAGGGTTGTTGTGACTGAAATACCGTGGATTAAGTGCTTTCAAACCTTAGACAGCGTGTTGTTATTGCTCTTTGGTGACTGGACAAAAACCTGAGATTGTGCGATGATGCTGAAAACTTGTGGGGAATGGAATGGGAGAGCTGAGGGAGCACACGACCAGAAATCCTCTTTTTTCCTCCCCTTTTCCAGTGATTTAGGAAGCTACAGTACCTACTAAATCAGTCGGGGACTGGAGGAGGGATATCCCAGGGGCTTTGGAGAGAAATAAAAATTTTTAGAACAGTCATTGTGATGAATAAACTAGTAAGTGTAGACTCAGGGCTATTGAGTAGAAGCAGGAGAATAATGGAGGTACCTTAGAGGCAGCTCAATGGTGAAGTGGCAAGAGTGCCTGTCCTGGAGTCAGGAAGACTTGAGTTCAAATCTGGTCTCAGACACATGAGTTGAACGATCTTGGGCAAGTCACTTAAACTCTGTTTTCTTGGTTTCTTCATCTATAAAATGGAAATAATAATAATACCACTTAACCTCCATGGGTTACTGTGGGGATCAAATCAAATGAGGTGACTAAGTGCTTGAAGGAGGCCCTGACGTAGAGTCGGGGCTGTAGAGACGTCAGCTCTTTAGTATGTATCGCGTGATATGTGATAGCCAACAGACTGAGCTGGGGACACAGAATCTGCTTCAGCCTCCTCAGGAAGTGGGAAAGAGGAATCTGAAGAGAAGACGCCCTAACTAGTCACAGGGTTTGGATCTCGGCTGGAATCTAAGATTCAAACATCATCCAGCAATGTTTCAGACAAAACAGCCAGCGAGAAATCCTCTTTTGATATGAGGAAATGTACTGAGAACAACCCACTTTACCAATACGCCAAACCTGAAAATGAGGAAAAAATGTGTCGGCTCGACGTGGGGGCAATTATTTAACCTCCCTGGGTTATTCCTAAGTAATCCTTGACTGCGGAGAAATGATGAGGTATTTCAGCGGCAGCAAGAAGTCTCAGCCTCTGCCTGTTGGTGTAAGAATGTTTCACAGCCGAGGAAAACCAGGGAAGTTTTGCCGTGTCTGCTGCATGCAAAACAAGCCCGGCTATTTCTGGTAAATAGTGTTCCAATTTGTTGAGCTCCCAAGGGGCAAAGGGTCTCAGCCACTAGTTATTTGACATTAAAAAAATGACAATTTGAATACAGGCTGTTCACAAGATGTACCCAGATCGCAATTAAGAACCTTCAACAAGTCTTCCATGTTTCCCACCTGTTTCAGCATGTTAGAGCAAATCACTGTCAGACTCCTCAGAAGTTCTGTCAGCTTTGCCTTTTCAGGAAGGCCCTTTTGTCTTGGCTTGTTTCAGGTGATGATGAGAGACAGATTAAATGGAAAATGCCCCTATCATCCCAAAAGCCACCTCTTTCATTGCAAACAGTGTAGACATATTTTATTGGAATAAAATACTGGCATAAAAGTTGAGGAGTTAGCCATAGAGACTCTATTGGTATAGCATGGTGTAATCCAAAGACAGAAGAAATGTGGCGCTGTGTGTAGAGGGCTAGGATTTTAGTGAAGAAACCAGAGTTCAAAGTTTGTCCCTGACAACCACTGTGTGACCCTGGTCAGGATACGTAACTTCAAGCAACTCCCTAGAACATAGCTACTCATAATAGGCTGCAATCTGGTGTGGCAAAGAGAGATCTCACATTGGAAATTCCTTATACTGATGAAAGCATAGATCCTTCTGTTTTTCTTTTCACACTGGGGAAAGAGAGTGAGGCTGAAAATGAAAAGAAATGGGTTTAACTCATAGTCCTGCCAGTGACTTAAATAGTTAACTTTGAGTGAAATTACACGTTTCTTCCTTTTTTCTGTTTCACTTTCGAACAGGAAAGTTTCCTGCTTGTTAGAGTGTGGGCCTCACTACTACGGTGCTTGAATAATGTGGATTTCTGGTATATGGATTGCCGGTTTCATCTCTCTATCTGAGATTAGATAAAGTGGAAGTTTTGTCTCATACCGATATCCAGCGGCATGCTGGTAAGCGTTTAACGACCAACTCTGCGAAGAGAAAAAAGAAATGTACGCATGACAGACTTTTAAGTTTGATCAAATTGTTCACACTTTCTCCACCACTTTCTTAAGCCTGGAGATTCAGAGTCTCTAGAGGTGAACCTGCAATCTCTAGGCCACACGTGGCCCTCCAGGTCCTCAAGTGTGGCCCTTATGAGGTGTGGTTTGTATTCAGTCAAAGGGTTGCACTTGAAGACCTAGAGGGCCTCATGTGGCCTCGAAGCCGCAGGCGCCCCAGTCCTGGAGACAATTAACAAGACAAGTCAAGTCCTGGTTTGTGACCGTTGCCAATTCACGAGATACAGATGCACACCGAAAACGTGATAATCGGCTCTCAAGAGTTACCCCCTGCTTCTGCCATGACTAAGGCAGCCACAACGTTCAGGCCCAGGCCTACACATGAGCTTGTACTTCCACCACGTGTGTCCCTTTTCCTTTCACAGTAAAGTCCTCTCAGGGTCCAAGGAGCTCTCAAAGGCCTTATGAGGAACTTTAATATCACTTTTACCATGTGTTCCCGGATCAGTGATGAGACAGACACAAGAGAGGAAAAAGCTCAATACTTTAATTTCTACTGCTTTGATTTTTATATGCCTGTACATTATTGGTGGGATCCTGCTGCTCTAGCCTGGGGAATCGAAAGCTATTGGAGTCCTTTGTTCCAGGGGGAGATCGTGGCAAACGGATTCTGCTGAAGAGGTTTTTTTTTAAGAGGGGGAGGCAAGGTAATTGGGGTTAAGTAATTGTGCCCAAGGTCACATAGCTAGTGTCAAGTATCTGAGGCTGGATTTGAAGGCAGGTCCTCCTGCCGCCAGGGCTGGTGCTGTATTCACTGTGCCCCTAGCTGCCCCTGAAGAGTTTGTTTATGTAAAGTCTGGTTGAAGTGAAAGGTGGCTCCTGGTTTCAGAGGGGCTGCCTGGACTTAGTCACCACAATCCCCTTATTTGTTATATAAAACCCAAGTGCTTTGCCATTGAGGTTAAGACCATTGTTGTGCAAGGTCCAATTTGTCTATTAGATAAAGAACTCAATTTCATTTTAAAAAAAGCATATATATCCTAGGCAAAGAGCTCCATTTCATATAAAAAATGGATTTCTGGTCTGGCTCAGGAAGGTAAATATTAATTACCCAGATCAAGACCATGATGTTGGGAGCTCTCTGTCAAGCTAGCGTGTTTCACAGGGAGGGGATCCCTGCTCCGATCCCACTCCGCACCACATTAGAAATACAGATTTCCCCCTCACTTATCTCTTCTATTACTCTTTGTATCAGCAATGCAGCATTCACAATGCCCATAGTAATAATAAATATGCTGATATGGTTATTAATCACAAAATGTAACAGGCTCTCTACATAAGAAATATAGCTAGAGCATTCATTTAAATACCAGAAAACAGAGTCCCCAAACCAGAAAGTCAAAGCCAGCACAGTTGTGACAAAGTTGGCACATGTGGTTAAAGTAGTAAACACCCACCTTCTCAAGCCTTCAAACAGGACAGGTGACCTCGGGCAAAGGTCCTCCTCTCCTCACTCAGGACAACAGCTTAGCAACCAGGCAGCTCGCCAGCAGCTCCACCCTGCAGTCCCCTCCCAGGCAGTCCTCAGCAGGGGTCCTTAGCAGAGATTCCAGCCACTCAAAGCAAAACCCGCTGTGGCTGCAGCTGGTTCCAGTCTGAATCCCACAGAGACTGGCTTGGTTCTGTCGTTCTGTTGCTCCACCCCTTCCTGCTACATCAGCAAGCTCAAGGGGCGTGGAAGATCTTCAGATCCCAGTATCATTACTCTCTTTTTCTATTTTTTATAAAAATCTTTTTGCTACTTTTTTTTTTTTTTTGCTGATACTTGAAATCTGGTGCCTACCTCCTCCTTATAGACCAGCGGTTCTCAACCTGTGGGTTGTGACCCCTTTGGGGATTGAATGACCCTTTCACAGGGGTCGCCTAAGATCTTCGGAAAACACATATTTCTGATGGTCTTAGGAACCGAGACACGGCTCCTCTATCCGTCTCCAGGTGGGTCCGCCCAAATGCAGATACGCCCACATATGGGTATTAAAGGGTCCGACATTAGGAAGGTTGACCATTGTTATAGACAATATATACTTGCTTCCCACCATATAGTGAAATACATAAAGGGTACTCGCAGTCTTACCCTAGCTTTCTTCCTCACTGGCTCCTTCCACCTTCTCTTCCATCTTTACTTTTCACAACATGAAAAGTGGCCTCATCCCAGGAATACTCCCCTCTCCTCCCCCAAGTACTTTTACTGAACTTCTGTGCTCTGCTTGTCTTCCTCTTCTCAGCACTGGCCATTCCTTCGGGAAAAAATCACTAATTGTCCCCTAGTCCCTTGATAAATATATCCCCACCCATGCACCGGAGAATAGATATTTAGAAATAGACTAAAATTCCTCCTAGAATTTGTCAACTCACTTGTTTTATGCATTGTGCATTTAATTTACAGAAGAAATTTTAGCGATTATTCCTAAGCTGCTAAATATTCAATTTCAGTATTTTCAGAATTAAAAAAAATATTTGCTTACTGATCTGTAACTTAAATTTAGACAAGGCAGCCTTGACTTCTGAGGTAATCTAGATCTGAGGACTTTACCCTCATGGCTCACATTCAGATTGTTTTTTCCCTGTTGGGTGATTTCATTGGCATACAGAGTGCCCTCGTGAGGGTACATCCTCCAACAGTATAGACCCACAAATGTTCTGTAATTTATAGCCTTAGAAAGTTGCTTGGAACACTGAAAAGTTAAGCAATTTGCCCAGGTTTACCCCACCAGGAAGTGTCAAAAGCTGGACTTAAATCCTCTTTGTCTTAAGTTGGAGACACTTTCTCTATCTGCTACTCCATGCTTTTTCACACACTAAGTTCACATTATCCAAATAAGTCAGAAAGTCTATAAAAATTCAGAAGCACTTCACTGTAAACCAATTTCTTAACAACAATTCTAAAGTATAGCTAACACAGGTAACATTTGTATAGTACTCTGATTTCCAAAGCATGCTACACATATCATCTCATCTAACCCTTCTAAGAACCCTGTCAAGAAGCTGCTATTGTCACTCCTCCTTTACAGATGAATACATCAAGTTTAAGGCAGGTTACATCACAGGTTCACACCCTACTAAGTGTTTGTGATTGAACTGAATTCCAGTCTTCCTCACTCCAGGTCTAGTGTTCTATCCAACAGGCCACCTAGATGTGCCATAAAATATGGGAATTTCACATGAGTATTCCTTCACATTTCATAAACACTGAAACATTGGGTTGCTGTGCTCCAGAGAAATTCAGTTTATCAACTGGTGCAATGCTGATCACCTGCAAGTCATCAAAGCTGGTAACATCAAACCATTTGGATCATGGGGTGGTCACAGAATAGAGAAAGAGCATCATTGTAGTCACACAATCCTGTTGAGGTGGTTCTCTAGGCTAGTGGCATGAAACTCAAATAGAAATGGGCCATTCAACCTTACACAAATACATCGACTTAGAAAACCACACATTAACATTATCTATATTCTATTATAGTTTCATTTATCTTAAATATTTCCCACATACATTTTACTCCGGTTTGGGCCACTTAGGGATGTCTGCCTCTTTCATTCCCACCTCATTGATGCCTCTGTTCTGGGTGACCTCCATTTTGCTTGAGGGCACTTCAAAAACAAACCACAAAGTAAAATAGTGTGGTTAGTTGGACTAGGGAAAGGACATTAAGACAATTATTGGATAGAGTACTGGAGTTGGAGTAAGGAAGACCTGAGTTAGAATTTTGCCTTAAATATGACAGGCTTTGTGGATCTGGGTATAGCACCAATGCAATATTCACAGTGCCAATGGTCACTATAAATATATCTGCATGGTGCTCAATCATAAAATATAACAGGCTCTCCATACAAAAGACAGAAGCAAAGCATTTATTTGGACACCAGAAAACTGAATCCCAAAACCAGTAAGCTGATTCTATCATAGTAGCAAACAAGTTAATAAGCCATAACAGCACAGAGAGTCACATCATCCTTTAGCCTTCCAACAAACCAATACAAGACCAATATTTACTCATAAGTCTACCTATCTGCCTTGGAAGCATCCCCTCTTCCCAACAGTCTAACTTGCTCTGACTCCCAGCTTCCTATGGGCTCTGTTCCACCCTTCAGCAAACTCCTGTCATCACAGGCTCCATGGTGATTATGTTGAGCCTATTAGGGGGCAGAGTATATTTTCAAAGCAGGGAAGGTCTTCAAATTCCCTTAGGCTTATTAAGGGGCAGAGAAGATCTTTAAATTCCCATTACTATTACACTGGGTAAATCACTTAAGTTCTCTCAATTACAGTTTTTATATCTACAACTGGAGCATAATGGCATCAACCTTCTAGGCTTGCCTTGAGGACCAGTTGAGATTAGAAAGCAAAAAACAGACTTTTCAAATGTTAGCTGTTATTATTATTGTTATTAAACTTTAGAGTTGGAGTAGAATTTAGATGGGAACAAATCTCAAAACTGGAATAAAGAGTAAGCAAATGTGGCTGCCACCCAGGATCTACTGCTAGGAAGATATAACAAAAGATACTTCTAAAATTTTACGTTTTACCAATCTACATACATTGAATGCCATGAAATTCTATTTTCTGAAGAACATAGGAATGAATTTTGTGATGTCAAATACATGTGATAGTGAAAACTGAAGGCTGCAGTGGAGCCTTTAACACATAATGATCCACTCTGCTTCCTGCTCCCATTTTATGGGGGAGTTTATCCCATTTACATTCACAATTATGATTACTACTTGTGTATTTATCTCCATCCTATTCTTTCTCTGGTTTTTCCTCTCTCTCCTTTCACCCTTTCCCACCTCACCAGTGTTTTACATCTGTCCACTACCTCCCCTGACCGTTTCTCCCTTTTATGTGTCCCTCTCCTCTTTACTTAATCTCCTCCCCTCCTACTTCCCTGTTGGGTAAGATCGATTTCTATATTCAACTGATTGTGTGTATTATTCCTTCTTTGAGCCAATAATAAAGAAAGTAAGGTTGAAGCAATATCCATTGCTCTTCTTCACATCTTCCCCTTCACTGTAGTAGGTCTTTCATATGTCTTCATGTGAAATAAATATACTCCATTCTATCTCTCTCTCCCTTCTGCACCCATTGTACTCCTCTTTTTCATCTTTTAATTTTTGTTATTATCATTCCCTCAAATTTACCTTATACCCATACCCTCTGTCTATGTATATTCCTTCTATTTTTACTGTTAGTGATACAATTTTTAAGTTACAAATGTCATCTTCCCATGTAGGGATGTAAACAGTTTAGCTCTATTGAATCTCTCATGTTTTCTTTTTCCCTTTTTTTTTTTTTACCTGTTTATGCTTCTCTTAGGTCTTGATACTACAGGTCAAATTTTTGGCTTAGTTCTGGTCTTCTCCTTACAATGACTTGAAATCCTTCTTTTTCATTGAATGAATATTTTTTTTCCTTGATATATTATACTTAATTTTGATGAGTAAGTGATTCTTGTTTGTAATCCTTGCTCCTTTGCCCTCTGGTATATCATGTTCCATGACCTCTGGTCCTTTAATGTTTCAGCTGCCAAGTCCTGTGTGATCCTGATTGTGATTTGAATTTTTTTTTGAATTGTTTGAATTGTTTCTTTCTGGCCACTTGTATTTTTTCTTTGACCTGATAGTTTTGAAATTTGACTGTAATTTTCCCTGGGGGTTTTATTTTGAGATCTCTTTCCTGAGGTGATGGTGGATTATTTTAAAGCCTATTATGCCCTCTGGGTCTAGGATATCATGACAGTTTTCCTTGATAATTTCTTGAAAGATGCAATACAGATCCTCTTTTTGATTATGATTTTCAGATAGTCTAATGATTCTGTAATTGTCTCTCCTGAATCTATTTTCCAGGACAGTTTTTTTTCCCATGAGGCATTTTACATTTTCTTCCATTTTTTTCATTTTTTTGAATTTATCTGATTGAGGCATGATGTCTCATAGAGTCATTAGCTTTCACTTGCTCATTTCTAACTTTTAAGAAGCTGTTCTCCTTAATTAACTTTTGTATTTTCTTTTCCATTTGGCCAATTGTACTCTTTGAGGAAGTTTTCTTCAGTGGCTTTTTGAATCTCCTTTTCTATTTGCCATTTCTACTTTTTTTAAATTCAAAAGCATTTATTAGGCACTTACAAAATATACAAAGCACTGTGCAAAGTGATTCTCTACATTGAAAAACTGCAATTTTTTTTAGCTGAAATACTTACTTAAGAATAAAGTAGACTTCCTGAGTCACCATTTGTTAAATACATAATATTTTATCTACAGCACATTTTCAAACTATGACCTTACTACTAATATTGCAGTATCACACATGGTATGTAGAAATCTCACATGGTATATATACAGTATTATGTCACCTTTCAAAATAAGATACTCATTAAAATAATGTTAATAATTTATGCTAAACTCACAATGATGAATGATTAAGTATAGTACCCACACCTTACCATAAGGTACACATATTTTTGTTTGTACATTTAATGGGCCTCACACCAGACTCATATTTCCCATATTACTCAGGTTCATTGCAGGTGAAATATATTATTTGAGCCACCATCCAGAGCAGACTATTTCACAGACCAGGTAGGAACCACTAATAGAATGGTAAAAAAATTTAATTGAAACACACTAGAAAAGTGACTATGAGAAAAACATAATAAGATCATTCATAGCAAAACCCCAGCCCCATCTAGTCCTACTCCTTTAATTAATTGTGAGCAATTTTCCATTGACACACACCAATGTGGAAGAGAAAAAAATTCCTTCTGCAAAAATTCATCTTCTGAGGGAAGGAAAGACTGCCTTGCATAGAGGCTTTTGCTAATGGTTAGGCTCTAATGCTGTCACTCTCAAAAGCCTTTCCTACACTGATGCTCACAATCTCTAAAAATACTTCTTGGCCTATACTTTCCCAAGCTTATTTACAACCATTTATCTTACTTCTTGGTCACTGCTACTTTTAGTAAGTGTCATTTCTCTTATGTTCTCTCCCAAGGGATTAGGCAACACAGTAGGGAAAAGCACTTGGTCTAGAGTCAGGATCTTCACAAACCCTGTGAAGTACGTGCTATTATTGTTGCTATCCCAAAGCCAATGAAACAGAGGGAAACAGAGATAATGTGACTTGCCCAGGGCCCCAAGTTAACCAGTATCTGAGTGTAAATTTTCACCCAGATCTTCCTGCCTCCAGATAGAAGACTCTATCTACTGCACCACCTAGCTGCTCCAGCTTATTGGATTATAAGATCCTTAAGGGCAGGGACTGTATCACTTTTCATCTTTGCATCATATTCCAGTGCTTAGCATGAGACTTTGGTCATAATAAACTCTTATGAATTGAATTGCTTTCATTTTGCACCCATTACACATATCGCTCTATGATAATATTGATAAAGCTCTTAGCAGTATGTCTGCCACGTAGTAGGTGCTTAATAAATATGTATTCCCTTCCCTTCCTTAGGCTGGACAAGACAGAGACATAGAAGGGGATCATACAAGGTGAATGCGAGATGGGCAAAGGACAAATCAAGACAAAATACTGTAGGAAATATGAAGAGAGATCATATTAAGCTAGGTAAGGTGTCCAGGAAAAGAAACATCTTGAAAGAGGTGGCGCTACCACTGGCCCTCAAGGAAAAGGGGAAAGTAGAAAAGCAGGAAGGAAAAAACACACACTGCTGGACAGTTACTAGCTGTGTGATCCGGAAAAGTCACCTGACCTCTGTTTGCCTCAGCCTCCTGCACCCGCCTGATGGGATTATTGAGAGAAGCAAATGACTCAACACTTGTAAAGTGCCTACTGTGCCTGGTCTGTAGTAGGTGCCATGCAAATACTTATCCCTTTCCTTCCTCTGATGGATAGTTTCATTCAAATTCTTAGGATTTGGGAGTGAGCTGAGGTGAGTGCCAGCCTTTGCTCCACCGCCTTGGATCCACCCTCCCATTTCTACTTTTTAAGCAGTTTTCCAAGCGGTTGAATCTTTTTTAATAATTCTCTCGCATCACTCTCATTCTTTTCCCGTTTTCTCTTTGGCTTCTCTTATATGGCTTTTAAGCTCCTTTTGGAGCTCTTCCATGGTTCTTTCTGGGCTTGAGACTGCTTTGTCTCTTTGGGGTTTTGCCTATCGGCGTTTTCACATTGTTATCGTCTTCCAAGTCTCCACCTTGGTCTTCCCCGTCACCATAATAATTTTCTAGTCAGATTCTTGTTGTTTGCTCATTTTTTAGGCCTTTTTACTTTCTTTCAAATCTGATCTCTCCTTCCAGGGTGGAAGAGGCAGTGACCCAGATTTTGTGTGCCAGTGGCTGCAGGCCCTGGCTATTTACCTGGTGCCGTGCTGATGTTGCCCTGAGGCTCATGGGGAACCCTCCTGTCTGGTGTTGTGTTGAGGGAAAGGGTTGGAGGATGGCTAGCACTGCTGGGGGCTGTAGGGGTCTGGAAGCTTACCTTGTGCTGAGCTGGAGTCCTGGAGGTGGTGTCTGGCATGTGCTGAGGCCAGGTGAGGTTTTTCTGTATTTCCTCAGGCTTCACTGAAGCACGTGGAAATCCAGCCACACTGGAGGATGCCTGCCCACCCAGGACAATGGTGAAGCTGGTAGGGGGGACAAGGTAGGGTCTGACTGTGCCACTGGAGAATTCCTGCTGGCCCAAAGCTATGCAAAAGCACATGGAGGTCTAGCCACCAGAGGATGCCTGTCCAAAGCAAGTGGTGGCTCTTAAAGTTGGAGTCTGCTGGTTCCCCTAGCTATATTAAAGGCATGTGGGGGGGGAGGGGAAGTCTCCTGGTGGCTTTTGCCTGCTCTAGCACACTGGGGTTCAGGATCTCCTGCTTGTTTTCTGAGGTAGGGCTTGCTGCTGATTTCTTGGAATGCTTCCTGTCCTAGAATGCATGTCCTTTTACCCAAGTGAGATGGACCTTTCTTGCAGATCCTCCAAGTCTCCCAAGCTAAAACAAAACAAAACAAACTATTCCACCCCACCTTTCTACTGACTGCACTGTTCCAGGATTTGTCCTGGGGCGCTATTTTATGGTTGCTTGGTTGTTTAGAGGTGACTATGGGAGAGCCACAGTGATTTGCTGCTTACTCTGCCATCTCAGCTCCCAAGTCCCTCTTGAGAGTAACACATAATGCGCTCAACTTCAAATGTAAAGAAATGCATTTTTCTTTTTTTTTTTCTTTCTTTTTTTTTTTTTTGTGATTTAAAATTTTTTTTTTAAATTTTATTATAGTTTGCATCATTCATTTCCACAAGATTTTGAGTTACATATTTTCTCCCCCTCTTCCCCCTACCCACCGCCCCAAAACAGCCAACCCAGTGTGTCCCCCCTCCCCCAGTCTATTCTCTC
>CM053590.1:204735736-204806709 GCA_028646515.1 Pseudochirops corinnae | reverse complement strand
GAGCTGACTTTAGTGGGAAGTATCTGTGTGCGTTTTTGAAGTTCTAGGTTGGTCCAGAGTCCTATTCCATGGGTATTCGGGGGTGGCTATGTGAGAGCTGCGATATATTGCTGCTGCTACGCCACCATCTTGGCTCCGCCCCCAAGAAATGCATTTTTCAAGCTCTGCCAAAGGCACTGAAATGTCTCCTATGGGCTTTTTTCAAACTCTCAGCTGAAGCAGAAATCCCTTTTACCCCTGTCGATGGATAGTTGATGCTTGTCTGAATGAATGCTTGTCTGATGTTGGGGAATTCACTAATTTGCATTTTCTCCCCTTCCACTGCTAGATTGTTAGCAATTCCTACCTTTTGCTGAATTAAAATCTACCTCCTTGTAACTTCCATGCCTTGGTCCTAGTTCTACACTCTGGAACCACCCAATTCTCCTCTTCCACAAGAAAATTCTTCAAATATTTGAAAATAATTGGGGCAACTAGGTGGTACAGTGGATAGACCACTGACCCATAAGGATGTGTGTCCAAGTCCAGCCTAAGACACTTATTAGCTGTGTGACACTGGGCAAGTTACTTCATGCTTATTGCTTTGCAAAAAAGAAAGAAAGAAAAGAAAGAAAGAAAGAAAGAAAGAAAGAAAGAAAGAAGTAAAGAAGAAAAGAAAAGGAAAAAACCCTAATATATGCCCCCTAAACTTCTGAAGCTTGATAACTTGCTTTAATGAACAAGATAAGAATGATTTTAAATAAGTCTCAATTTGTTTGATTGCTTCTGAAGGACTATGCTGAACATATGTGTGTGTGTATACATATATATATATATATATATATATATATAATATATGTGTTCTCTCTCTCTCTCTCTCTCTCTCTCTCTCTCTCTCTCTCTCTCTCTCTCTTTCTCTCTCACTCTCTCTCTCTCTCCTGAGTTTGAAGTCAGAAGACCTGAGCCAGACCTTCCTCTCTAGGCCTCTCTTGTAAAGCAAGGGGTTTGGACTTGGGTCATTTGCAGCTCTGACTTCTGTAATCACATGAATGGGCAAATTCTCTTTTTCCCTCCCTTCCTTCTCCAAGGTTCCCTGTTATGATTTCTTTTCCCCTTCAAGGCTATCCTTGGTGTTCACTTTATTTTGGATACTGATGGAAAAAGAGTATGGAAAAAGAGGAGATACACATATCCTTAGAAAAAGCCTTGACTGCTTGAGCATCTAAGCCAAGGCCAGTTCAGCTCTCCAGAGTTTCTTGAATTAAATGTGCTAAATCATAGCGTGACCGTACCCTGCCTCCGCCCCAAGCCATGGAACTGGACTACCAACTCAGCCAGCAAATACTGGAACTAAATATTTTTTTTATTGAAGACTGAATTCCTTCTGCCAAGGCTTGGTATACTTGTGAGCAAATTCTGATACCTCTCTCTCATATTCCTGAACTAACAATGTCATTTTCAGCAATCGAAGGAAGAAAATGCTTAGGCAAGGCCAACCTAAAGCAAAATGGTGGAACAGGTCTTCAGGACCTCTCTCAGTGGCCTTCCCCTTATCTTTCTATCTCTGATTCTGCTGTCCTTCCATTTTCCCCTCTCCTGCCTTCTCTTTTCTCTCTCATTTTTTTTTTTTTTTGCTTTTTGGAGGGGAAAAGGTAGGGCAATTGGGGTCAAGTGACTTGCCCAAGGTCACACAGCTAGTACATGTTAAGTGTTCCAGGCCAGATTTGAACTCATGTCCTCCTGACTCCAGGGCTGGTGCTTTATTCACTGTACCACCTAGCCACCCCCTCTCTCATTCTTTCAGAATTCAGGGGAGAATCTGATGTACCCTTTGCATTCAGGAGCACATATATTTTATTTTCAATAAGATCGATCATTGCCTTTTGTTTTTACATCACCATCATTTTGGGATATATTCCACCCCCACCCCTATTCTTTTTCCACCTCAAAACCAAATCTTGTCTTGTAACAAAGTCAAGTCAGCAAACATTTATTAAGGACCTACTATGTAATAGGCAGCTTGATGGCTCAGTGGCTAGAACTCTGGACCTGGAGTCGGGAATACCAGAGCTCAAATCTGGCATCAGATATGTAATAGTTGTGTCATCCTAGGAGAGTCACTTAATCTCTGTTTGCCTTCATCTACTGGTGAAGGAAATGGAAAACCAACATTTCTGCCAAGAAAACCCCATAATGGGGTCCCAAAGAATTGGACATGACTGAGCAACACAAAAACAATATTGTAGTCACAGTGGTAAATGCTGAGGGTACAAAGAAAGGTTATCATTTTTATATATCACATATTTTAAATTATTTTTAATCCTTGCTGTTAAGGAGCTCAGAGCATAATGGGAGAGACAGCCTGCAAGCAATTGTGTATGAGACATGTAGAATAAACTAGAGGTAATCTATGAAGTGTCAAGTCCTGAAATAAATCAAACTTATGAGTGGAGGAATAAAGTGTGTTTAATCGGGATAACAGGGTAGTAAACCTGCCACCCTGGGGGATGTCTCCCCAGCAGACCCACAGGAAAATGTTCTTATGCTTTTAAGAGAAAAGGGACAGGGGGTCACATTAGGTAGTGCGTGAGATGCCAACCATCCTCCTCAATCTGAGCAAGGAAAACCCACTTATTCTGGTTAATTTATCCTTCATGATCTAACAGAACGAGACCATTAGCAGCTGAGATCCAATTCAAGCTAGGTTCTTTATGAGGTAAGATCCCAGGGTGGAATTCCCCTCAATCTAATCCACAGCTGTTCTTTGTCCTTCCTTCTCAAGGAGGACCATGACATCAAGAAGATGATGCCATGACTTGCAAGTGCATTGGATTTAAGTGAGGAGGGCTGTGCAGGGTCACCAGCCTCACTGTCTCCTTCAGAACCATCTAGGTCCAGTGGTCAGATATAGATAAGGATGACTGGAGATGGTCCCCCAGTCCATACTAAATATCTTCGGAGTAGGAATGCAGACATTATTAGGATTCCGACATTGTTAGGACTAGTAAGAAGAGTGGCAGGTAACAGGTAATATTATTTGATATTAACAATATTTCTGTCCATGATAAACTTAGATGGGAACCTAGGAAGACTTCTTCTTCTTTTTTTTTTTTTTTTGCTTTTTGGTGGGGGGAAGGCAGGGAAATTGGGGTTAAGTCACTTGCCCAAGGTTGCATGGCTAGTAAATGTATTAAGTGCCTGAGGCTGGATTTGAACTCAGGTCTTCCTGACACCAGGGCTGCTGTTCTATTCACTGCACCACCTAGCTGCCCCAAAAGACTTCTTGCAAAAGATGCAATTTCAATTGAAATCTGAAGGCAGCCAGAGAAGCTGGGAGGTGGAGATGAGGAGGGGAAGCATTCTAGGCATGGAGGATAATCAGTGAGAGTGCCCAGAGTCAGAAGGTGGAGTGTTTTGTATGAGGAACAGTGTGGAAGAATAAAGGGAGTAAGGTATAAGAAGAATGGAGAGGTAGGAAGATAGGCAGAAGGGCAGGAAGAAAAACAGGAAGAAAAGAAGGAAGGAAAGCAGGAAGGTAGGCAGGAAGGAAGAAGGAGGGAAACATTTATTAAATGCTTATTATGTTTTACATGATTGCACATGTATAAACTATATCAGACTGCTCACCATCTCAGGAAAGGGGGAGGGATAGAATTGGAACTCAAAACTTTTAAAAAAACATTTAAAATTGCTGTAACATGTGACCGGGGAAAAGGAAAAAAATATATATACACATATGTATGTGTGTGTGTGTGTGTGTGTGTGTGTGTGTGTGTATATAAGTGCTTACCATGTGCCAGGATTGTATTAAGTGGAAGTGATCAGGTTATGAAGGGATTTAAAAATCAGATTTTATATTTGATTCTAGAAGTAAGAGGAGTCCCTGGAATTTATTGAATAGGGAAAGGTGCACTTTTGGAAGATGGATTTGAAAGATCAATAGATGATGAACTGGAGTTAGGGGACATTTGAGTGAGGGAGACCAACCAGGCTATTGCAATAGTGTAGGCATGAGGTGATGGAGGATTTGTACTAAGGTGGTGTCAGTGTCAGGGGAGAGAAAAAGGGTTTTGTGATAGATGTTCTGAAGGGAGAATTGACAGGCCTTGGTAACTGATAGGATAAGGCAGGAGTCAGCACATACTGGGCAGGCCAGGTTACTGCCACCACCTGGACCACCATCTCCTCTCAGCCCCTAATGGTGATATCCCCAGGACCCTGGAGTCCTGGAGATGGTTCCTCATGAAAACTGCCTCCTCTGCCTGTGATTTCCCTTGGCTCTGCACCCGATGCTGTGGAGGCAGGCCCCGAGGGGTGCAGACTCCTCTTGTGTGGGCTTCTACTGAGCTCAATCCTTTGAGATGGGAAGGGCTTGTTCTTCAGTCAACATCCAGGTGGCATCAGTCAATCTCAGGCTCCAGCCAGTAGTGCATTTGGCAATATATGTGATACACTGCTTCTCTGCCAAGAGCAAGGAGGGATATTTCCTGACCTGTTCACCAGGGCCAAGATATGTTATTACCATTATTCAGAATTCAACTTTCTTTTCGTGTTCCTAATTGTAGTCACTGAGTATGTGGTTCTGTTTCTTTGACTCTGTATGAATTCATATAGATCTTGTCAGAGTACATGCGTTTTAAGGCTTACTTCTAATTGTGAAAGGGAAGCAATTCTCCATTTAAGAAATCTGAGGCATCAGGGAGTAAGTAGGTGGGAGGTGTTTTTTGGCAGGGGGACCTTTTTCCAATGTCCCCGAATTCATAATATGTGGGGCCTGTAAGTAAGATTGGCCTAGAGCCCAGAAGATTTAGACAAAAACCTTCCACTTGCATAATCCCAATGAAAAGGCCTTTAAGGTAGAAGGGTCCAGACCACCCTTCTGACTTCCAGTATAGTTAGGACTCCATGACCCAAAAGACCAACTGGGCATTTGCCCAGAGCGTTGTGAGGCAATGTGTACTCTTTGTGCTCTGTGGTAGGAAAGGCAAGGAGCAACGGTGGTCTAGGCCCCTGGAAAGTGCCCCGAGGCCTGGCCTGGCCTGCTGGTGACCAGCTCCTCCCAAGTCACTGGATCCTGAATCTATGTAGCCCAGAAAAATGATTAAGTCAGTCACTCCCTAATTCCTTTCAGTGAACCGTTTCCTACCCTGCTGCTGTCTTCCTTCTTCCCCAGGACCATCCTCTGTCTCGTATTCCATTCTTATAAGGGCCTTCTACTTACCTACTAAGGACAATATAGAGTACTGGGTGTGGATTCAAGAAGACTCATCTTCCTGAGTTCAAATCCAGCCTCAGACACTTACTAGCTGTGTGACCCTGGGCAAGTCACTTAACCCTGTTTGCCTCAGTTTCCTCATCTGTAAAATTAGCTGGAAAAGGAAATGACATATCACTCCGGTATCTTTGCCAAGACAGCTTCAAATAGAGTCCCAAAGAGTCAAGCATGACTGAAACAACTCAACAATAATGCTAGTATAGCAAATTAAGTATTGGACTGGGAGTCAAGAAGACCTACCTTGGATTTTTAAAAATTGAAAATATTTTTATTGGTAGCTTTTGTTATTACAACACCCTCATTTCCAAGTAAACACTTATTAGGTCAACATGCATTTACTGAATACCTACTATGTGCCAGACATTGTGCTGAGTATTGGGGACACAAAGAAAAGTGAAAACAAAACACCTGTTCTTAAGGAGCTCCCAGTTTAATGGTCTAACTTCCAAGTATATTCTGTAGGCTGATGCCTCAGTCAGGATCATTTTCAAGAATGAATCTTATTTCTCTCCTTGCCCATTCCTGGCAAGTCATTTCTCACGACAAAGAATCAAAGAGTAATGAGAACAAAGGAAGCAGTTCAGCAAACCCAATCAACACATCGATCAAGGCCAGCAGTGTGCGTAATATCCCACACCTATGACTCCCTCTTTTCCTGTATAAGATAGGATGTTCAGGCTGCCTATCACCTCCACCACGAGGGTCCAGTACAAAACTGGCCTGCCCAGGGTGAGAATTTTCTATCTGGGCAGCTTCTTGGAGGAGAGAAAGGAAGGTTAGGGGAGGAGGGAGGAGAGACTAGTGAGGGGAAAGAGGGGAGAAGGGAAGGAAGTATCAAGGTTCATATTCCCCTCAGTTTGAGCCACCTCTCTGGATATTTCACCCAGAACCAGGATCTCAAAGTGGAGACTTGCCCTTTGCTAAGAGCTGAGTCTCCTCTACCCGAATGCAGATTGGCAGGCGATGTCTGTCAGAGGTACTCCCAGAGGTGTGCTCTCCCCCGAGGACGATCCATCATCCCGCTCCTTTCCAAGTTCCAACAAGTAGCAGACAACGCTCCTTTTGCTGCCCCTGGCTCTTCCTCCTGAAATGGTGACATTCGGCCAAGAACCTCAGCTTTGAGGAAGAGCCCAAGTCAGCCATGTTCACTTCTCTTCTGGGGGATCTTGACAGCCGCATGGCATAACAGATAGAATTCTAGACCCCGAGTCAGGAAGATCTGAGTTCAAATACTGCCTCGGACACTCAGAAGTGTGATGCAGGGGTACGTGGAAGGTGCGGAGCTAGATCGCTAAATTTTCAGCATGAACGTTTACGCCTGGGATATCAGCAAATGCTCTAAATCAGAGCTTGATTTATTGTTTTATTGACTGTCTAGACCAGAGGTGGGGAACCTGCGGCCCCAAGACCACATGTGGCCTTCTAGGTCCTTGGGTGTGGTCTTTTGGCTGAGTCCAAGTTTTACAGAAACAAATCCTTTTATTGGGATTTGTTCTGTAAAGTTTGGATTCAGTCAAAAAACCACAGGGTGGTTTTGAGGACCTACAGGGTCTTGAGGCCACAGGTTCCCCTAGACTCTAGGCTGAGGCAAGTGTTGGAGAAAACGTTAATGATGCAGAATTAAACTTGGAAGTGTGTTGTGCATAGATTTGTTTTCCCAGATGGCTGATTTACCAACACACCCTTAGTTTGATAAATCGGAGAAAACTGCAGACCAGAAGAGACCAGTCCTGGATTCTAGACTCAGCTGCGACACTGACTTTGGGGAAATGTAATTCTGGGTACATTATTATCTGAGTCAGGAGTTAGCTACCTGATTTCTGAGACTGTTTCCAGCTAAGTGATCTACGATGGTAGAATTCTGCTGCTCACCAGTTTCCTGTAAGCTCCATGGGGATAAAAACCATGCCGTACACAACTTCGCAGCCCTACCCAGTTCCTAGCATGGTGACTTGTTACTATGAGACACCTAATAAATGTTTCTTGCATGCCTCCTAACTTTATGCCGAAGTTCTGACTCCCATCCTTCTTGATGGCTGCCTTCTGGACACGATCCAAGCTTGGGTCTGACCTTACAGTTAATAGTCAATAAGCATTTGTTAAGCACCTAGTATACAAGGAAAAAAAAGAAGAAAGACAATCTCTGACTCCAAAAGACTCATGATGGAGAGGGCTATCCCCATCCAGAGAAAGAACTACAGAGTCTGAGTGCAGATTGGAGTAAACTACTTGTTCTCTCTTTTGTGTTTTGTTTTGTTTTGTTCCTTCTTTCTCATTGTTCATTCCATTGGTTATACCCCTTCTTTACAACCTGACTAATGTTCAATGCAAAGGTATTTGCAGAACCTATATCTGATTGCATGCTACCAATGGGGGGGAGGGGGGAGAGGAGAGGGAGTGAGAGAAAATATGCAACTCAAGGGATCGTGGAACTGAATGTTGTAAACTAAAAGTAAATAAATAAATTTTTAAAAAAGGCAATCTCTGCCTTCAAAGAGCTTACAATCTAATTGAGGAAGATCACACACAAAAGAAAGATGAAAATGTTGAGGGGGGAGGGAAAAGGAGGTAACTGATGGGTAGGAGCATGGTAGGGAAGTCAGAGATGTCCTAGAGTAGTACAGTTAGGCGAAAAATAAGGAAATCAGCTCAACTCTCTCCTTAAATAGAGGTTTTGGAGTTCCTTGTTCCACCCTTCAATCAGAGGGTAGATGAAAGAGTATGTTCTCAAGTTTTTCCAGTCACCAATGGAGTGAAGAAGGGCTGTGTGCTTGCTCCCATGCTTTTTATTTTATTTTATTATTATTTTTTGGTCTTTTTGGAGGTAGGAAGGCAGGGGAGTTGGGGTTAAGTGACTTGCCCAAGGTCACACAGCTAGTAAGTGTTAAGTGTCTGAGGCTGGATTTGAACTCAAGTCCTCCTGACTCCAGGACCAATGCTCTATTCACTGCACCATCTAGCTGCCCCCTCCCATGCTTTTTAGCATGATGTTTTCCATGATATTGTCAGATGCCATCAATGGCATCAAGGGCAGCTACTGATGGAAAGCTATTTAACTTGAAAAGAGTACTAGCCAAGACAAAGGAGAGGGAGAGTGGTGTGTGATGACTGTGCACTCAACGGAACCTGAGGCTGAGACGCAACAGAGTGGGATTGATTCTCTGCTGTTTGCGCTAATTTTGACCTGGCAGTCAACGCTAAGAAGACAGAGGTTTTCTACCAGCCAGCACCACACCATCTATATTGGTTACAGTAAGCGGTAAAATTTAGGATGCTGTGGATAAGCTCACTTATCTTGACAGTACACTTTCCAGGGTTGTACACCTAGATGGAAAGGTTGATGCATGCCTTGCCAGAACTAGTGCATTGTTTAGGAGGCTGTGACAGTGTGGGAGAGAAGAGGCATATGCCTATCAAACTGAAGGTCTACAGAGCCATTGTGCTGACTTCTCTGTGGTATGCCTGTGAAACATGGACAGTATACCAGCATCATGCCAGGAAACTGAACTGCTTCCACTTGAATTGTCTCAGGAAAATTCTGAAGCTCACCTGGTAAGATAAGGCACTGGACACCGTCCTCTCTGGAGCTGAATTGTCAAGCATTCAAACTCTATTGCAGAGAGTGCAACTCCAATGGGCTGGCCAGTAGTTTGAATGGCTAATGTATGTTAGCCTAAATGACTATCTTACGCAGAACTTGGACAAAGCAAGTGTTCACACAGAGGTCAGAAGAAACAGTAAAAGAACACTCTCAAGGTCTCTCTGAAGAATTTTAGTATTGATTGTGGACTTGGAATCAAGAAGACCTGAGTTAAAATCTTGCTTCAGACACTAGCTGTGTGACCCTGGGGAAGTCCCTTAACCTCTGTCTCAGTTTCCTGTCTTTAAAATGGAGATGATAATAGCCCCTTCCTTAGGGTTATTGTGAGGATCAAATGAAATAATAGGTGTAAATCACTTAGCAAACCCCAGAGGGTCATATAAAACCAACCCGAGTAATAATGACAATAGGGCTTAGAAAATGCTATACATTTCCAGCCTCCTGAAATTCTCTGCCTCCTGTCTCCTTGGCTTGAAGAAAAATCTTGTGTGTGTGTGTGTGCTCATATGTATGTATGCATGTATGTATGCATGTGTGTGGGGGGGCGGCGCATAGGTGCACGTGTTTGGCGCCAGGATGACAAAGTAATTGCCTAATCCAGAAAACTGGTATAGATTTACAAACTGAGACAGCTCTCGAAATGTTTCCTCAAGGGAAAAAGTTGGTGACCCTTCTGGGCAAACAATGTCTGGTGCTCTTTCCAAACCACTTGGACTTTACTCTAGCCACGATCTTACCCCATAACCCCACGCCATGGTGAGTTAGTCCATTAGGTCATAAATGATTCCTTGTTAAGGTCTCATGCTAGGTGCAGCAGGAAACACAAAGTGTGAGACCTTGTCTCTGCCCTTGGGGAGTTTAAAAATCTAAGTGGAGATGCGGCAGCTAGTGGCCCAGTGAGTAGAAGACTGGCCCTGAAGTCAGGAAGACCTGAATTCAAATTCGACCTCGGTCACTTGACACTTAACTAGCCGTGTGACCTTGCCTTGCCTTCCCCCCTTAAAAAACGAAATCTAGATGGGGAGATTTGTAAACAGGATGAGGTAGCTCAAATTATAAATTGGCTTAGACTATGGACCCAATAAGTGATATGGTCTAAGGACTGTGAGGGGCAACTCCTTATAAGACTAGAGTTCAAATACTGCCACTTACTAGCTATGTGACTTCAAGCAAGTCACTTCATCTGAGACTCAATTTCCCCATCTGTAAAATAGGGGTAATAGTACCTTCAATGCCTCCTTCACAATTTTGTTTTAAGGTTCAAATGAAATAATATATGTAAAGTGCTTTAAAAATATTACCCTGCTAAATAAATATCAGATATGATTTTTATTACTAATAAAGAAGTTCAGGGGAGGGAGAGATTTATATAGGTTGAGGTGTGGGAAATCACAGAAGATTTGCTGGAGGTAGCACTTGAAACGGACATCAAAAGATAGCTAATTTTTAACTTGACCCGGGAATTCTCATCTCTGGGTAGCTGCCCCCTGTGCCCACAGAATTCCTCTGCTCTTTCCCATTGCTGGAGAAGATTAGGAAATTGTTCTGCCTTCACTCCCGACAAAGATTAAGTTACATAACCATCCCCAGCTGGCTTACATTTTACCCTGCTCTTCTCAAATCTCTACCCCATTCCTGAGGCTGACTGACTGTTTCAAATTTCTCCCATACTTCCACTCTTCTCCTCTTCTCTCCCCTCTCCTTGCATTCCTTTCCTTCCCCTCTTTTCCCTTCCCCTTTCCTCTTGTCCTCTCTCCTCTCTACTCCTGTCCCCTCTTTTGTCCTCTCTCCTGCCCTGTCCTTTCCTCTCTTTTAGTCTTTCATCTCCTCATATCTCGTTTCATTTCCTCTCCTCTAGTCTCTTCTCCTCTCTTTTCCTCTCCTCTCTTCCCCTGCCTTCTCTCAATACTTCTTTCTTCCTCTCTCTTTTCCTTTATTTCCCCCCATCTCAATCTCAACACCCTACATTTACAGCAGATGACCTAGACTCCTAATTTATTTATTGAGATGACAGAGAATATCTTGGACGAGCTCTTTCAGCTTCACTCTGCCATTCTTCAAAACTTCTCAACATCATCTCTCCCTTCCTTTAATTCATAGAAGAGGTATTCCTGATACTCGTTAACATAGGGCCTACTGGGGCATCCTTGATCAATTCTGCTTCCTTCAGACATTGCTCCAGCAGTCACCCACTCCCTCATAAAGCTTCAGTCTCTTTCTTGCCGCTGACTTCTGCTGATCTACTTACAAATACGCTCAGATCTTCTCAATTCTTAAAAAGCAAAGCAAAACAAAACTCACCTTCTATTCCCTTCAACTACCATCCCTATATACCTTCAAAGCCAAAGGTGTCCATAACTGATTCCTCTACTTTACTAGCAATTATCCCTTCAACTGCCTTCCTCCAGTTTCTGCCCCATACCCAGCCTCCTTTAATAAAGTGATCACCAATAACCTCCTAATCCCCAGATCCAATAGCGTTTTCATATGACACCTTGTCCTCCTTGAAGCTTTTTATACTGTTGCCTTCCCCCTCTCACGATAGATTCTCTCTTTTCCTTTGGCTTCAAAACAATATTCTCTCCTACTTCCCTAAATAATCCTTCTCTGTCCCCTTTTTTAGTTTCTTATCTTGTTCCCAGTCCCTAAATGATGCTTCCTCAAGGGTCTATCCTTTTGAAATGAGACAGTTTCTGGGTAACTACTAATTAATTTATTAATTAGGCTAGCCATCAGTTAGTAACTTGATGGTCAGTGGTTTCTCTCAGCAACCAAAGATGACCCATGGAGGGCCTGAAAGCTTTAAATAACCTTGAAGGGAATTCCCTTGACAACTGAGAATCAACTCTGATTGGTGGACATTTAATGAGGAAGTGGGCTATAAGTCTTCAGTTTCTCTTGCTGAAAACGTGGCTTGATCATGAGATTTAGTTATCTTCAGCAATCTGGACAGGGGAATCTGTCTCCACCCAGACCTCTCTGGTTGTTTTCTCCTTCCTGAATTGGGTCACTATCAACTATAATGGAGGGCTACAAGGGCAGGGGCTTCTTTTCCTAGGGTAAGACCTTGCCCAGAGTGGATTTTGTTATACTCTAAACAGAAGTTAGTCTCCTAGTTTGGTGGACTGAAAGAATGAAGAGCATGTTAGGAAGGGCTGTCTTCGCCTCCTACAAAGATTAAGTTACACAACCATTCCCAGCTAGCTTACATTTTATTCTGCTCTTATCAAATCTCTACCCCATTCCTGAGACTGACAGTGTCTGTTCCAAACCTCTTCTCCTTCAAAATAATAAAACCAAAGAGCTAACAGCAGTCATAAGCAAAAAGCTTTCTTTATTCTTTTGGAGAAGGGAAACTAGGCACATGTGCCAGGGCCTCCTCCATTAGGGCATTAGGGGTAATCTCCTCAATCAGTCAGAGACTGCCTTTAACAAGAGCTGGGTCTCAATGAGGAAACTGAAGAGAAAGGCCTGGATCCAAACTCAATAATTGATCTTTAACATAATAGTAAAATAATAATTTCTCTCACTTTGATCTCTTCTCTCAACATTGACAATTGCATTCAATCTATTGCTTTCAATTACCATCAATCACTACATGAATCACTGGTAAATTTGATCTCCAGTCTTGAAGGTTCAGGCCCACATCTCTAAATGTTTAAAGCAACACGTCTTAAACTGTGGGTTGTGACCCCATATGGGGTCGTGAAAATTTTGGCAACAGTAAAAGGTTTCTGAATGACGACCAAAAATTAATTCAAAATCAAAATTTGAGGTGCTTCTGGTAGCACTTGCCCATGTTGCATCCTGCAACTTCATTGCAGCCTTGTATCTGAACACAAAGCATACACACTTTGCCCTTCACATGCTGTCACATCATGTATTGCCAAGGAACACTGTGAAACTTGAAAAGGGATCTTGAGTGGAAAAAGTTTAAGAAGCTCTGGTTTAAAGGATATCCTAATCTGAAGATCCCATTGCCACCTTAACCTCAACATATCAAAACTAAGATCATTATCTTTCTGCCATCTAAAACCTCCTTTATATAACTTCACTATTTTTATCTGTGGCCGTACCATTCACTGTATCTTCCATTTCTATGACTTTAGAATTTTCTTTGGCTCTTTCTTCCCCCTTACCACTCATATCCAATCAGTTACTACTTCCTAGATCTTTAAAGTTCAGAGACCTCTTCAGTGTTTTAGGACAGAACTCCAGGGACCTCAGAATTTCAACTATGCTACATAATGGTAATCCTCAAATGGTTTGGTACTGGCTAAAAAATAGAGAGGGCCATCAATGGAACAGATGAGGTTCATAATGTGCAGAGGCAAATGGGTCTAGCAGGGTGGTGAATCTTCAGTGGCGAAATTCCCTTAATAAAAGGATCTGTTCTGTAAAACTTGGACTTAGTCCAAAGGTTGTACCCAAAGACCTAGAAGGCCACATGTGGCCTTGAGGCCATAGCTTCCCCACCCCTGGTTTAGCATTTGATAATCCCCAAGATTCCAAGTACTGGGAATATATTTACTATTGAGCAAAACCGGGGAGCAGTTTGGCAGCAATTAGGTTTAGGCTATCAGGATGCCCATGCTAAGACCATCCCTCTCTTTTTGCTATTAGGAGACACCCTATTTTCCAGAGCCAAGGACCAGCAAGCAAGCTGTGCCCTGAGCTTGGCATGACAACAATCATTTGCACTCAGTCTCTGATGAACTCTGATATAGCAAAATCCTAGAATTGTCTCAGAGCAGCCCCAGGTGGTCTCTGAGCTCAGATGAAAACCTGCAGAAGCCAGTCATGAAGCCCTGCTATGAATCAAACTTCTCTCATTGTTGCTGTTTCTCCTCATTGTCAGGGCTACAGCTCACTGAGTGACCATTGCTAAGTGTATTAAAATTTGGCCTCACTAAAGCAGGTCTCCTGGAGGAGGCCCTGGCACGTGTCCCTAGTTTTCCTTCTCCAACAGAATGAAGAAAGAGTTTGCTTATGATTGCTGTTAGCTCTTTGAGTTTATCATATTAAAAGTTATTTCATTTTATTTCTTAGAGTTAATTGTGGTTTCAATAACCTTTGTGGGCGCAGTGTTTACCGTGATTGAGATAAACTGTGTGAGTTCTTTGGTATTTTCAGAAGTAACAGTAGTTGTATTTGGTCATTTGTTTTCAAATTTGACAAGGCCAACATCTTATTCTTAGATAAGTTCCAAATATATAAATGACTGAGATATAAAAATTCACATCATATACAGATTAGAGGAAGAGGGAAGGAATTTCCTTGGAAATTTCCTTGGATGGATAGGAGAAGAGTTCATGACTAAACAAGGGATAGATATAACCACATAAGGTAAAAATAGACTATTTTGATTATGTAAAATGAAAACTTTTTCACAAAAACAAAACCAATGTAGCTAAAAATAGAAGGGAAGTATCTGGGGAAAAATCATCACAGCAAGTTTTTCTGATAAAGATTTAATTTCCAAGACACATAATAAAATTGTTTCAAATTTTTAAGAACAGAATGTTTTCCCTCATTGTTCTCAAAAGAAGAAGCTACTAGACCTGTGCCCCAAAGAGGAAAAAGACCCATATATACATCCATATATCAACATATACATGTATTTGTATAAACGTAATATTTAAAATAGTCATCAGTTGGAGAATGGCTGAATTAATTAAGGTATATGAATGTAATGGAATATTATTATATCACAAGAAATGATGAAAATGATGCTTTCAGAGAAACCTAGAAAGATTTCTATGAAGTGATGCGGATGAATGAAGCAGAACTGGGAGAACATTTAATTTCATTTTGCAAGTCTATCTATAAGCATTGTTCAACACTTTCTATTGTCAGACACTAGAGATACAAAAATAAACCCCCAAACAGCCTCTGCTCTCAAGGACTGTTACATTGTATCTGGGGAAGGAAAAAGTAAACAGATATATGATGAAATACAAAGTATATACAAAGTAAATACAAAGTAATTTAGTGGGGGGGGGGGTATTCAGGGAAGGCTTCCCCAGGAATTTTAAAGGAAACTAGAGAGGCCCACTGTCCACAGAGGCTATTCCAATGTCACAGCTGGGGTCAAGTCAAGGGTTGAACTCCGGTATTCTCTGACTCTAAGTTCAAGTGTTTTTGTCTACGCTGTGCTACAAATTCAGGAATAGCACTGTATGATGATGCAAAGTTAGCAGAACTAAGAAAACAATTTATACAGTAACTATAATAAAGTAAAGGAAAACAACTCTGAAAGACTTAAGACTTATATAAGCTTCCCTGGGTCCCTGGTAAATCCATTAAATGAAACAATAAAGGGGATAGATTCAGAGAAACCTAGGAAATCTGCGTGTACTGATGGAGAATGAAGTAAGAGAAAAGAACCAAGAAAACGCTTCATATGATGGCCACAACATGAGAAAGGAAAACAACTCTGAAAGACATAAGAATCATTTTTTTGTGATGGCAAAGAATTGGAAATTGAGGGGATACCTCAATTGGGGGACGGTTGAACAAGTTGAGGTATATGATTGTTGTGGACTACAATTGTACTATCAGAAATGACAAGCAGGTTGATTTCAGAAAAGCCTGGAAAGACTTATGTGAATTGATGCAAAGTGAAGTGAGCAGAATGGGGAGAACACCGTACACAGCAACAGCAACAATCTGGATGATCAACTGTCAGTGACTTAGCTCTTCTCAGCAACACAATGATCTGAGACAATTACAAAAGAATCATGATGAAAAATTCTATCCACTTGCAGAGAAAGAATTGATGGAGTTTGAATGCAGTTCAAAGCATATAATTTTTCACTTTTTTCCATTTTTTCTTTTGGTCTGTGTTTTCTATTACAACATGGCTAATACGGAAATACGCTTTACATGATCACACATGTAAAAGCTATATAAAATTGCTTTTACCATTTCAGGGAGGGAGGAGAGAAAGGAAGGAGGGAGAAAATATGTCACTCAAAATTTTAAAAAATGAATGTTAAAATTATTTTTATATTAATTGGGAAAAATAAAATATCATTTTAAAAAAGAGCTATGATCATAGCAATGGTCAATCATAACTTTGAAAGTCTGATGATAAAGCATGCCTCCCATTTTTTGGCAGAGAGGTAATGGACTAGAGGGGTAGAATGAAAAATTAATTTCTAAGACAAGGTCTACTACCATCTTGGTCAGCACTTCTCCTTGGATCCTTATATAGGTAGCCCAGGACCTCAAGTCCAAGATTTCAAGAGTAGCATCACCCCCAACCATGCCCTTGTCCCAGACCACCAGCTCTACTATCAGTGTGACCTCCACATCCGTATTCAGGGGAACAACCTGATACCAGTTTCCTTAGCAGCCCCAGCAACTGATGGCCTGGAAAAGAATGTTCTTACCACCAAAGTCCTTAATACTACTGTCAAATGATTGGATATCATAAATAGGCTTGTTTGCTTGTTTTTTAAATCCTAAACTCAATATGTCCAAAACAGAACTCCTTATCTTTCCCCCTAAACCCTCTTACTCACTTACCTTCTCTATTATTGCAGAGGGCAACACTAGCTTCCCAGTCTCTCAGGCTTGAAAGATGGAAGTCATCCTAGATTCCTTACTATCTCTCATTGCCCCCCACATCCATTCTATTGCCAAAACCTGTAGATTTTATCTCTTGAATACACCCGCTTTCTCCTCCAACACTGCCACTACTCTAGTGTTGATCCTCATCACCTTATCCCTTGATTATTGCAATAGTCTGCTGGTGGGTCTATCAGCCTCAAGTCTTTCCCATTCTAATCCAGCCTTCAGTCCCTAAAACGAATTTCTTAAAACATAGGTCAGATCATGCTAAACCCCACCTCTCCTCTTCCCTCCCTCCCCAGTGGCATACCCAGGATGGCTACTAGCACTTACATTCGTTAATTCAGGGGAAAAATCAGCACCCTGAACTTGGGAGAAAATCCCAACAAAGAAAACAGAGAAAATACAAGTAGAGAAATAAAGACCAACAGACAGGGCTTCTAACTGTCTGAGAAATTAGCACAGATCAACAGACAGATGCAACTGTCTGGCTAAGGAAATACATACATAGTTACCAGAGAGAGAAGCACCAGCATCTGGGTTTTTCAAAGCCAAGAGGCTCCTTAATGGCTAGCCAGAGTCTCATCTGGTTAAATCCCAAGAACAATCTTCCAATGAGTGAGCCCCAAAGCAAAATGTTAATCTCAGAGTATATATACCCTTTTTAGAGCAAGAGGACATCAAAACTCTCATGACTCAGTGCCTAATTAGAAATTAACGAAAGGCATGAAAGCCTTCCTACAAGGAAGCCTCCCCTAAGCAAGCTTCCCTTAATGGGCTCCATGGCTGAGGCCTATTAATGGATGGGGAAGATCTTGTATCCTATTAACTTTACGCCTCCCAACTCAATAAGGCTTTCTATTGCCTCCAGGAGCAAATACAAAATGATCTGTTTGGCATTCGAAACCCTTCCTATCCTAGCCCCTTCCCATTTTTCCAATCTTCTTGCACCTTACTCCCAACAAATAGTCTTCAATCCAGTGACACTGGCCTCCTGGCTCTTCCATGAACAAGAAACTCCATCTTTTGACTCCAGGCACTTTCTCCGACTGTTCCCCACACCAAGAATGATTTTCCTCCTCCTCCTCCTCCTCCTCCTCCTCCTCCTCCTCCTCCTCCTCCTCCTCCTCCTCCTCCTCCATTATTGACCTACTTGGCTTCCTTTAAGTCCCAACTAAAATCTCACCTTTTACAGGAAGTCTCCCCTAACCCCTCTTCATTCCAATGCCTTTCCTCTGTTAATTATTTCCCATTTATCCTATTTACAACTTGATTTGTACATATTTGTTTGTCCATGTCTCCCCATTAGAGTGTAAGCTCCTTGAGGGCAGGGACTGTCTTTTGTCTCTTTTTGTATCCTGAGGCTTAGCCAGCGCCTGGCACAGTATAGGTGTTTAACAACTATGTATTTATTGTTTGGTTGATTTTTTTTTTTGGCAGATTATGACATTTTATTTTATTTTTAAAAATTAACAAAAATCTATTTTCTTTCTTTCCTACTCCACCTCTCCCCCAAACAAACCTAACCAAACCTTTGTAACAAATATACATATTCAAGAAAAACAAGCTCTCACATTGGTCATGTCTAAAGACTATCCTTTGTTCTGCACTCCTAATCCATCTATCATTTCTCTGTGAGGAGATGAACAGCATGCCTCATCATCTGTCCTCTGGAATTGTTTGTTGCTGGTCATTGCATTGACCAGAGATCCCAAGTCTTTCAAAGCTGCTTGTCTTTGTAATGGCACTATTTAATGGTTCTGCTCACTTCACTCTGCTAGGTGGGCTTTTATCAATGAAAATTGCATTAAAGAAAATACACCATTATCTGTTTTGCCACTGTACCCTAAGCACCACTGGGGCTTTCTTCAGATTTGTAGCTGAAACCTCCCCATATATGTGGTCTCTTCCTATTAGAAAGTGAGTTGCTTGAGAGCAGGGACTGACTTACTTTTCTGTTTGTAACCCCAGGGCTTAGCACAGTGCTTTGCCCATAGTAAGCTCTTAGTAAATATTTTTTTCAATCATTCATTCTTTCATTAATTCATTTCATAATTTTAAAAAAGGAAAGTGATAAGAAATAACAAGTTAAAAAAAAGAAAAAGAAATAACAGAAGTCTAGGAGTATACTTTGTTATCTTCAAGGAATCCTATTATACATTACTAAAGCATTTTAATTACACACTATGGAATATGCCAGGAAAGCTGAGGCCTGAGAAGGAAGCCCAGTGGGTTCAGCACATGGCTTTGCACACATATCATGCCACCAAGAACAAAACCACAGTCTCTCCTCCATATGTGCTGAGGCTGGTGAATTTTCTAACTATGCTATTTTGTGAAATGCCTTTATTTTGAACTAATTTCTGTCTGACTGACTAGAGGAAAAAAAATAAATGATGAGTGCTTGTGAGCTATTTTTTTATTTAATAATTTCTTTTAAAAACTTTTTATATTTTATTTTCAGCTACATGCAAAACAACTTTTAACTTTCACTTTTTACAATTTTAAGTTCTAAATTCTCTCCTACTGTCCCTTCCCTCCCCTACCGTTGAAAAGGCAAGCAATTTGTAAAGGTTATAAACGTGCAGTCATGCAAAACCTATTTCATTATGAGAGTTATTCTTTTCAATGGATGCAGTTGCACAGCATACTTGAACCTGTGGCAGCTATTTTGGGAGCCTTACCTGTGAGAGGGTGGGGCCTCAGAAACTACACTCATGAATCATCCTTGACTGTAAGAAGAGTTGAAAGAGGCCTTCCACCTAACTATAATTTAAGCTCACAAGACTGCAGAGAGGATCAGACCTCATAATAATGTTCAGATTGGTTGCCATGGAAACCAGTCAGGAATTAAAGGCATACTATGACACCTTGCTGTCCAGGGATCAAGAGTCTGAAGGAGAGTAGGAGAGACTGACAAGAGGAGAGGGTGATATTGAAAGCTGCCTCTCCTTTTAAATTCTACTACTTTTCATGTCTAGTAGTCAGTCCTCTTTGGCACATCCAGCCCCTTCCCCCACTCCATTGTAGGCTGAATCAGCCAGGAGCTTCTATTTCAAGGTACCCGTCAGCAAGAAGCCAGAGCATGTATGTCATGAGAAGAGGTCCAATCAAGGGGCCACAGGAAGGGACTGGGAAATATGCTCAGCTCCAAGGGAAATGGCACAGCAAATCAGATCAGGGGAGCTCCCCTGATTATCACCACCTCCGCCTCTTATACCAAATATGATGGAAAATAAATTCTTATTTAGACACAAGTTGGATGGGATGGCCTCTGAGGTTCCTTCCAGTTCTGTGAATCTGTTATGACACTTACTGAAACGGTTGAGGCCCTGCAAGGATAACACTTCACGGTCCCTTGTGGGTGTAGGGAAGTTGACTGGACTTCCTGGTGACCAGAAGGACAGAAGTGATGGGAGTTAGGGGATGAGGCTCTAACAAGGGCCAGTTCATCAGTTTTAGACAGATTGATGCCAGATGATGGTATATATGGAAAGGGTCTAATTCATGATTTGAATGATGAGAAAATTGCATGTTGGTACCCTTTTGAGGGTTAGGGAAGTCTGCCAAGTTTTTCCTGCTCTTAAGGAGACACCCACTCAGCCAGGCAGGAATCCTTGCCTTTCTTACCTCTAATACAGCTTTATAGGTCCCAAGGGAGTGAGATCTCTTCATTAAGGAGTGGAAACAGTGACATGTAAACTGGATCAATCATGAATCCAGGATTAGAAATGTGGGGTGATTAGGCAGCGCAGTAAATAGAGCACCAGCCCCAGAGTCAGGAGGATCTGAGTTCAAATCCAGCCTCAGAGACTTAGCAAGTACTAGCTATGGGACTTGAGCAAGTCACTTAACCCCAATTGCCCTGTCTTCCTCCCTCCAAAAAAAAAAAAAGAAATGCTTGCAGTTGGTCTGAGAATAACAAGAAGGCAGTATTGACGGCATGTCATTGCAACAGGGCCAGGAGTATTGAACTAGACTGACATATCAATGCTCTGGACAATTAGTGAAGAAATTAAACGTACCTCCACATAGTCCCTACCCAAGCCTGGCTGTTTATTTTTGTACACTTAGGAGTTAAGAATGGTCTTCATATTTGTAAATAAAGTTTTATTGTATTTTAAAATGTACATTTTTAAGTTAAAAACAACTTTTTTAGTTCTCAGACCATATAAAATCCAGCCACAAGCTGTTTGCTTTATAGGCTGTAGTTTGCTGATGTTGTGGCTGTGTTCGTCCTTCCTTCTTGAAGAGGACCATGACCTCTGGGAGGGGATGCCATGACTTGCAGGTGAATTGGCTTTGAGTGAGGGAGGGCTGTGTAGAGTCACCAGCCTCACTCTCTCCTCCTGAGCACTGGGAGAATATGTGGGTTCAAAGCGGTGGCAGGTTCAAAGAAGCAAGTCACAGAAAGAGAGGACTCATGGAAGTGTCCAGTACATTATAAGGGAAGTAGCTGCCCTTGGACACCACTTATCAGCAATTGAGAATAAGCTAAGGGAGTTGGGAGAAAGCCTCATTTTCTTGCTGTAACCTTTGGATGGAGTGAGGAGGAGGAGGAAGGGCTAATTGAGTGAACCTGCAGCAGCATCCCTGAGTCTTGGAAGAATTATGACAATCCTGACAGAAGCAGAGTGAGTGACTGCACCTGAGGCATCTGGAGCTCTCTGACTGGCCATTGAGACCAAGCTTGAAGGAGATTTCCTGACTTTATTTGCTTCCTGCTCTGGAAGGACAGTTTATCTCTCTTGTAGAAATTTCCTTGCAAATTGTTAATTATTTGAAGTTGAACCTATTTGTATATGAGGGTGGGAAATTAAAATGATTTTCTTCCCATTTTTTCTTCAATTTTTCTTTTTTCTTTTCTTTCTTCACTAAATACTTTGCTATTTGATTTGTCATTCTGGAATGGTCTATAAATAGATTGTGCACATAGGAACGGGGGCTTGGGCTATATTGGCTTAATTAGGATTCCCACCAGTCTGAACTAGAGGAAGCTAAGTGTCCAAAGTTAAGTGTTGGCCTGACTTACACTGATCTTAAAAGGGTTTTTCCTCCTCCTACAAAAAAAAAGTATTGAGTCATTTGCTTTGAAAAGGAGAATATATTACAATTTGAAACATGAGGCATAAAGAGAGGAAAGGTCCCTACCTGTCCCACAGCCTGCCTCCAGGAACAAACTGCTGGGCATATAGGATAAGGAGAACCAGGAACCTGAGTCGCAGCTTAGTAATGGCTTTCACAAGAACAGAGCTGAAGTCAGCACAGAACATTGTATTTTTATCGACTATTAAACCAAGTCAAGTGTAACCCATTGATACAATCTAGTTATGAAGCGGCCAGGATCAAAAAAGGCAAAAATAATGGTTTACTATGGGCTTTGTCTCCACAGGATCCTACCAAAATAATCACCCAGAGCTCTATGAGCTGTTTGCCTCATTTTAGCTTCTGTGATAAACTTGGAGAAGATTTTATTTTTGCAGGCAGAAGGCCCACCCAACAACATGTCCAGCAGGGCCCATTTCAGTCTGTAGAAGAGGAAGACTGGAAGCACAAGCCACTTTCTGTCAAGGACTGCGTATCATTAACTTAAGCTTTTCAGCTGCTTTTTGCTGGCTGGACTCACATATCAACTAGTCCATCAATGAGAACTTGTTAAGCGCCTACCATGCTAAGCCCTTTATATATAAGCAGTAAACAGCTTCTGCCCTTGAAGAGCTTACATGCCACTGGGGAAGGCGCACACATACACATAAAAATGTAGGTGGGTGTGTTTGAAAATAGGATCATGGGGTCACCAAGTATTTTTCAAGAGGTCCCAGATTATTGTATGGGTGTGAGATGAGAAGACAGTTTGGGGCTCCTTCCTGTGCCTAGGCCCATGGGAACAAAGCATCTCTCTCCTCGCTTCCCATATCCCATACTCCTCCTCAGGGAACTGAGTATTTCATCATAGTGTGTTTGTGGAGAACAGAGGTCGTGGGGAATATATCACCCTTCAAACATACTGGCTCTAAACAAAAAGACATTTGCCTGAAGAGACCAATTATATTGGAAGAGATTGGTCCAAGGATAAAGAAGGTCACTCACTCAGATGACTGCTTCTTAGAGGAATCAGAATCTTTCATCAGAACATGTGAATCACTTCTAACTGGGCTGGCTAAAGCTGTAGCTGTTGTGGGGAGGAGAAGGGTGGAGACCAAGCCTCTACTGTCTGAGAGAGGACATGGCTGAGATGAGAGTTGGTGATAATGCTGCACTTAGCTCTGCTAATTTTCAAAGTCCTTCTTACACGGATCAGTGATTCTTCTGGGAAGTTGGTGAGAGGTCTCTGATAGGTTAGTGACTACAGTTTCTGTCTATGCTCCTACAAGAAAGGAGATGTTAAACAAACATGAGATCACAAAAATATCAGGAATGGTCCTCAAGTTCCCGTCTTGGTTTTGTTCCACTTGAATCCACTTCCCTTAAATTCTCAGTGTAGACCACTCCTACCATAACTAAAGATATTAAACAGGAGATTGTTAGGCATATTTATATGTGTGGGAAAGGGTGGATCCCACTGAGGGAGGGAAGGAAAAAAGACAGGAAACAAGCATTTATTAAGTGCCTATTCTTGCTAAGTATCTTACAAATTATTTTTTCATTTGATCCTACATCAGTTCTGGGATGTAGGTACTATTATCACTCCTATTTTACAATTAAGGAAGCTAAAGTAGACAGAGGTTAAGTGACTTGCCCAGGGTCACACAGTTAGTAAATGTCTGAAACTGGAGTTGAACTGACTCCAAACTTAGCACTCTATCTACCATATTAACTAATTGCAGAAAAGGCAGGAAGGAGACATCCTGGAATTCTTCTTTCTTGAATATTCCAGTTAACTGAGTGTTTGACATGGACAGATGATCAATATTAGAACAATTAAAATGCACCAAACACTAAAACCTTATTGGCTCTAAGTGCCAATTTCTTTTTTCTTTTTTTAAAAGATGTTTTATTTCCCCCCGTTACATGTAAAGACAATTTTAAACATACTTTTTTTTATTGGTATCATTTATTGTAACTCATCTTCATTTGTTTTTTTAAAATAGATTTTATTTTTTCCAATTACAGATAAAGACAATTTTTAACATTCATTAAAAAAATTGAGTTCCAAATTTTCTCCCTCCCTCTCCTTGCTCCTCCCTAAGCAGGTAAGCAATTTGATATAGGTTATATAGGTACTGTCATATTAGTGTATTGTTTGAGAAGAAATGGAACAAAAGGAAATTACTATGAAAAAATAAAGTAAAAAACAGTCTGCTTCACTCAGCATTCTGACTCCATCAGCTCTTTCTCTGGATGTGGTAGCATTTTCCATCATGAGTTTTTTTGAATTGTCTTAGATCACTGTATTGCTGAGAGGAGTAAGTCAATCACAGTTGATCATCACACAATGTTGCTGTCACTGTGTACAATGTTCTCCTGGTTTTGCATCAGTTCATGTAAGTCTTTCCAGGTTTTTCTGAAATCTGCCTGCTCATTATTTCCTATAGCAGAGTAATATTCTATTATGATCATATTCTCCAACCTGTACGCCATTCCCCAATTGATGGGCATCCCCCCAATTTCCAGTTCTTTGCCACTATAAAAAGAGCTGCTATAAATATTTTTGTATAAATAGGTCCTTTCCACTAATAAGTACCATTTTACTTCGGGATTCAGAAGGATTTTAGGATCTTCCAATAACTCATGGTCACAAGAAGCAACATGGTTATTTGCTTGGTATCCCCAAACTGAGGCCAAGGGTCACAGACTAGTAAGTGTCCAAGGCTAAATTTGAATTCAGGTGTGCCCGACTCCAGACCCAACGGCTTTATCTACTAGATATGCACTATTTGTGTACCACTTAGCCACCTGGTAATATGTTGCATCCTCCTAATGCCCCTATGGCACTTTGGATTACCTGCAACTTTAATGCTTGGCGGCTGTGATATTCCATGACATAATCATATATCACCAATGGAAGACTATTGTTGCCATTATTTCAGGTAAAAACTCAGGGTCATTAAAAGTACTACAGTTTCTTTAGGGCAAGTCAGCCCATCTTCTTCCTCTTGAACATTCTCCATCTTCAGTGTCTAAGATGTCAGTGAATCAGCTCTACTGGTTGGCCATCCAACCACACAACTAGCCAATAAATATTTTTCATCGACTTTTTTCCTATGTGTATAGTTAAACCTAATTCTTTTGAGTCTTTAAGGGTCTCTTTCAGGACGTTCTGTAAAGTTCTAGGTTATGATTCAATCTGTAAGTCACCTGCAAACAGTCTTGTCTGAACACTGTGTAAATGTCAGCGCCTTGTACATTGTAGGAACACAAATAGAACTGAATTGTTATAAACATCAATCATCAGAGTAAAAGATTGCAAAAGAAAATCTGGTCTTTCTGAATTTTCTGTTGGGTTGGATTGTGGGTAAACAAAATTATTCGCAAATGAGGTCAGTCCTCTTACTTATAAGGATATTTTGTAATAGACATAACATTTTTTATCTGGAATTTCAGGCTGAGAAAACTGATACCTAATTTCTGGTTTCCTTTCACTTTTGTTGTGTTTAAACTATGAATTTAAAAATCATAGGAAATTAATATTTCCATAGGCAAAGAAGGAAAGAAAAAGAACATTGTATATGACATCATTGTATATGACTTATGTTCGATCACCCTTTTGCCAAGAAATGGGAAGCATCCTTCATCATCAGTCTTCTGTAGTCGTGCTTGGTCATTGTAAGGATCAGAGTTTTGAAGTCTTTCAAAGTTGTTTTCCTTTATAATATTGTGGTCATTGTATAGACTGTTCTCAGTTCCACTCATTTCACTCTCCATCAGTTCATATGCATTTCCTAGGTTTCTCTGAATCCATCCCTTTTATCATTCTTTTAATGAATTTACAAGGACCACAGGGACCCAGGGCAGCCCATGTAGCCTGGGTAGACAGATATTAGGGATGTGGAAGCTGTGCTCTCCACCTTTGGGTTGAGCAGGAAGAGGCTGCATGTTTACTCCAAGATGTGTATTGACCTAGAATTATATCCACTACAATCAGATATTTGCAGTCTAGGGTACAATACTCTTTTGTGGGTTCAGAATAAAAGTTATTTTCTGAGCAGCTTTCTCCAAATAGGAAGCAGTCTCACCATAGACCAGGAGGATAATAGTTGACTTACTCTCCGCCAGTTTAGCTCCTTCTCACCAAATACTTATTACACAAAAAGAAAACACAGGTGGCAAGCAAACATTTACTAAAAACAAACAGTAAAACAGAAATTGGGCAAGTTATGCAGGTTAGGGTAGATAGAGTAGGGAAATGGATTCTGACTCGGGGAACAAGATAATAGCTCAGCTCAACCAAGAAAGGAATTATCTCACTGGAGAAATCTGCTCTTTTGCAATGGCCAGTGTTGGAAATCAATGTACATGTTGGGGTTCAGACTTTCTCCAAATGTCTGTGGTTTCAGGGATTCCTATCATTCATACAAAAATTGGTGTTTTCTCTCTAGCTCTGTGTCTCTCAAACTTTGTTATCTCTGAAACCTTAGAGAGGGAAGTTGAAGAAGTATCTTCTATCATATCTTCTTATATTTTTAAATATCTTTACAACCTATTCCTTTCTTTGTAAAGAAGGTGGTGAGAGAAAAGAAATGGGATCAATACTAGTAACCTATAATGGAAAAATCAAAGTTCATTTTGCTTGTGATTACTCAACCTATGTGACTACTCTCCAACTCCACCCTACCTCTTAAACCATTCTCACCCCTCTATCTGCTTCCAGCCATTTTCCTGTTGAATTTAATACATTTTTACACCAAATTATTTGTGTGTTCAACCATCCTTTGCCTAGTTCAGGTAAGAGTGAGGTACAAAAGATATGCTTATTTTTATACATTCTTTTTTAATACTACAGTTATGAAAAATAATAAACTCTGTCCCCCTTTCCCTCATTTTTCCCAGTTCTTTTTTTCCCTTTCTTTTTTTCCCCCCTTAAAATGAATGAATTCATCCATAGGTGCTATTTCTGTTTTGTTGTTGTTGTTTTTTTTACTTCCTCTATCAACCCAGGAAACAGTGGGATTCTGAAAAGACACATCCATTTTCTCCCTATTAGAATGTAAATACTTCATCATCATTTAGCATCTTCCAATTGCTCAAATGTATTTACCTTTTCTAGGTTTCTCTTGTCTTTTGGGTACGCATTTCCATGATTCTACCCTCTCCAAATTCCATCAGCAGCTCTGCTTTGGTTTGAACTACAAAGAACATGATGTCCCTCTCAGGATAAGCTGATTGCCTAAGATTTCTTCATCATCCTGTTAACTCAGCTCTGAAAACTCAATACCTTCCCATCTCCTCTCAGCTTCCTCTCTCCTCTGATTGGAGGACTGGAGGGTGGAGCACTAAACTTCTCCCAAAGCTTTCCTTTATAGAGGGCTGGATTTCAACTCTCCAGCTAACTTTCCACTTTCCATCAGCAGCTCTGCTTGGTTTGAACTCCAGGGAATGTGATGTTCCTTTGCCAGCCCCCATCCCCACCCCTTTCCAGCTGTCTTTTGTGTGTTGTCTCTTCTCACTAAATTGTAATCTCTTTGAGGACAGGGACTGACTTTATTTTTTTTATTTGTATTCCCACATTCAGCACAGTACCTGGCACGCAGTAGGCACTTAATAAATGTTTATCGTGTTGTATTCTAGTCAACTCTAGTCTTTTCATCAAGAATACCTGAAAGTCGAAAGTCCTTTATCTGTTAAAGCTCCATTTTCTCCATAGGTTTATACTCAATTTCTCAGGGTGAGATATTCTTGGTTGTAAGTCTTTATGTTTATTTTTTTTTGAAATGTCATATTCTATGGTCTTTTCTCCATTAAAATCATTGCAGCATAGTCTTGTATCTTCCTGGCTGTGGTTTCTTGATACTTGAACTCTGTTTCTGGCTGATTGAGGCAACCTTTCTTTGTCTTAAATGTGCTGGATTTTGGCTATGACATTCCTGGGAGTTTTCATTTTGGGGTGGGGTTTTTTTCCTCTTTTTACTTTGCTTTCTGGTTCTAGTACAGCTGGACAGTTTTCTGTTATGATATTTTTTGAAATATGGCATCCAAGTTTTTTTTTTGTTTGGTCCTAGTTATTAAGAAGTTGATAATTGCTAAATTGTATCTCCTTAACTTGTTCTTCAAGTTAATTATTTTTAGAAGTAGATACCTCACATATTCTTCTATTTTTCTGTCTTTTAACTTTATTCTCATATTTCTTGTTGCCTCATAGGATCACTATGTTCTTTTTTTACTCTGTGCTATTTTTCAGGGAGTTCTCTACAGGGGCAGCTTTTTCTGCCTGCTCTTCTAAGCTACTCAATCACCTTTCTTTTTTTTTTCCTCAAACACTCTGATTTCACTCTTTCATCTCTTGCCTTGGAGGCCTCATGGCCAAGTCATTCTGTTCTTGAGGTCTCAACTGTACTTCTTATATTTGTACTCATTCTGGGTTCACTTCTCATACTTTTCTTAACTTGTGGTATTTCTTAATTTTGTTTGGCATTTTCTTCCACTTGATTCCTATCTCTGATCTCGTTTTCTAGGCTGAGACTTTGTCATGGGTAGTCTCTTCCTAACCTTTTCTCCTCTGAAGTCTGATATTGCTGCCATTTGGTGACAAGGACTGGGCTCTACTGTCCGCAGGACCTTCAGCTTTCGGCTCCCTCTCTTGTACTCCCAACACTTGTCTGGGCCTTGGCAGATTCTTTGCATCCTTTTCCTTTCTCAATCCTCTGACCAGCCTCAACTGGATAATGTGGATGTCATTTGAGGGTCTTTTTCAATATTCCTGCTTCTTGTGCTGCTTGGGCACTGCTCTGGCCTGGCTGTGGTTCTTGCATAGGCTTTCTGGGCACTGCACTGACCCTGTGTTCTGCTCCCGTGCTGGCGAGCACTGCCCAGGTGCCACACTGGCCCTTTCTCCCACCATGATGATTTATGGTTCAGGCTGCCCGTGTGTGGTGGTTTTCATCTCCCTGGATTATCCATGCTTAAGAGTACCCACAGGTTTCTGGCAGTCTCTTGGGCAGTCTTGGATTTGATGAAGTACCTTACTGTTGTTTCTCTGTTTTCAAAACAAATTATCATTATTTCTTGCTCGGTGACACAGTGGATAGAGTGCTGGTCCTAAAAGTCAGGGAGACCTGAGTTCAAATCTGACCTCAGACACTTACTATCTTTGTGACCCTAGGCTAGTCACTTAACTTCTGTTTGGCTCAGTTTCCTCATCTGTAAAATGAGGATAGTAATAACGCCTGCCTCCCAGAGTTGTTGTGAGGATCAAATGAGACGTTTGCTCAGCACAGTGCCAGGCACGCGGCGGACACCCCATAAAAACTTACTCCTTCTCCTCCTCTTTTCTCTAGCCTGAAGAACAGAGCTCCAGTTCAATCTTTGCTCTTAGCCTCAGTACAATTCTCCTCAACCTGGTGCATTTATTGTAACTTTTTATGTTCTCCATTCAGGGATTTATAACATACATATTCATGTTAAATCAAACCCCACTGACTTACATTACACATTTAACATCTGTTAAAGACCCTATATCTACATTAACAAATGCATCCGAACTGCTGGATCCGGACGACTGGCCAGGAGACGTTTTATCCCCCAGAGCGCATATGTTGGACAAATCTCTTCCTCATTTCTTTTCTCGTTCAGTCTTCAGCCAGATTCTCTCCCAGGACTGTTCCACTTGGGCCATACAGAGCTGATGTGGCATAAAGAAGGCTTTCTATTACCAAGTGACACACTAGGATAATTTACATGACCTTTGCATAGGCGACAAGGGCCACGATGGAAACATAAAGCAATTTATTCCCCCTCAAAGGAGCGAGAGCACTCATTTTGAGGACAAGAAACCTCACCTACCAAAGAGGCCTTTCAGAAAATGACAGCAGTTCAGTAGCGGAAGAGAGCATCACCTCTGGGGCACAGTGGAAAATCAGCCCAGTACAGAAGCAGCCCAGCAGCCGAGGACAGCCGCCCTGGGGGGGAGCAGCAGATGGCGACTTCTGGAACAGAATGGAGCATTAGCTTGGTCCAGGTGGCGGCCTTGGGATGCAGTGAATTGCTGAGAGATTGACCCAACAGAACCATGAAAAGTATTTTGGCTGGGATGCAAACTCAGCAAGATGAATGACCTAGTCCTAGGCAGAGTCTTTTCTGCCCCCCTCCCTTCCCTATTGCCCTTCCCCGGGGAACATGGGAGTCTGGGAGGAGGTTGTGTTACTACCTGTATAGGACGTTCTTATCATTATCATATTCATTATACTCACCTGGCTATTATGTTTAATTCATTAAATAATTGTGCTTTCAATTCAAGTGTCACCTGGCTTAGGCCAGTATAAAGTGCTCCCTGGTGGGACTTAGTTTTACAGGGTTGTGGTGGAACCAGTAGAACCAGTTCTGAGAACTGATGATGAAAATTTCAGTGTGAGCATTTATAACTCAGAAATATGCAAATACTACAAATAAGGACCCAATGACCTGATTTATTGTTTCGTTGGTTGTCTAGGTCTATTTGCAAGCCCAGTGAACTAAGAATGGTTTTTATATTTTTATTAAACATGTAAAATCCATTCTTAGCTCATTGGCTAAAAACAAGGGATATACAGACTTGGCCCCAGGGCTGTAGTTTGTTTCTCCCTGGGCTAGATTTAAGACAGTGATGGAGGAAATACTAATAATGAAGGTTAAGTTTAGGAGTGTGGCACACATACATTCCCCCTCAAGCTGGTTGTTAAACATTTACCAGCATTACCCCCACCTCTGTCTTGGAATAGACAACTCCTCCCAAATATATCATGACTTTGGGTATAGCTGAGGGGTGGGCCATATCAAAGGGGGCCTCAAGAGACATTTGCAATGCCTTTCATATTCATCCATCTTCCTTCCCTTTCTAAGATCCCTCCCCTAACCCAACTTCATGTTAGAATTATCATAAAATAGAATCAGTCAGAGCTGGTTTCCCTGCTTTTATTTCCTTCTAGCATTCCTGAATAAGGAAGGTGCATTAAGCCTCCTAAAATATCACTTTCCTAACATCACTTGTAAAGAACCTAGAGTCGTTCTCTATAGCCTATCATGTCAAAGCCACACTGGTCAAACCTAGTATTTGGAGACATCTATAAGCAGACTTGATCAAACCCATTAATCTTGTAATCAATCAGTCAGTCACATAAACATTTATAAGCACTTATGTGCCAGGCATTGTGCTAAGTGCTAGAGGTGTGAAAAGGGCAAAAACAGACCTCATCCTCAAAGAGCTTACATTCTAATGAAGGAATTATAGGTAAAGAAATAGGTACATATGAGGGAGGAAGGTTCAAGTTACTGGGGGAAGGAGGGGGGTCTGGTAGTGGTGGTGAGGATTTGGAAAGGCCTCAAGCAGAAGTGGTCATCTGAGCTGAACCTTCTTCAAAATAGTATTTTATTTTTTCAATTATACATAAAGGCAATTTTAATATTCATTTTAAAAATAGAATTTTGAGTTTCAAATTTTCTCCCACCTTCCTTCTCTTCCTCCTCCCTAAAATGACAAGCAATTTGATGTAGATCATATATGTGCAATCATGTAAAACACATTTCCTTATTAGTCATGTTATGAAAGAAGAAACAGACCAAAAAAGGAGAAAAAAACTATAAAAAAATAAAGAAGTGAAAAGAGTACGCTTCTGTCTGCGTTCAGGCGCGGTCAGTGTTTCCTCCGGATGCAGACAGCACTTTCCATCCTGAGTCCTTTCTGACTGCCTTGGGCCACCATGCTGCTGAGAAGAACTCAGTCATTCATAGTCATTCATCGCCCAGTGTTGTTGTTACTGTGTACAGTGTTTTCTTGGTTCTGCTCATTTCACTTTGCATCAGTTCATTCAAGTCTTTTCAGTGAAACTTTCTTTATAAAAAAGAACATTTAAGCCGAGTCAACACACATTGCCACCAAATGGGATGTACAGCCACATCCCTCTCTATAGTATGCCACCTCATTAAGGAAAGGAGGGAAGCTGGATCATTCAATTTTGTACCTCACTACACTTTGTTTTCTTCTCCAATTTTCTCATTTGCTTAGATTATCTTCTTAACTAGGTTGTAAATTTTTAATTTAAGAAAGATAACACTTTATGGTTTGTGAAGTGTTTTATGAATAATATTCCACTTAATCCTCATAACAACCCTGGGAGGGTGGCATTGTTATTATACCCATTTTATGGATGAGGAACTGGGGCACTGGGAAGTTAAAGTGACTTGACCAGATTCATAGAGCTAGTATCTCAGGCCGGATTTGAACTCAGGCCTTCCTAACTGGAAGGCATCACGCCACCCCTCAAAGCTGTTTCAAAATTTCATTAACTTTCTGGTAAAGTATCATTTAAAAAGTTTTGTCTTAATATAAATGTTTATAACTAGAAAGAAGTTCTGGAGGAGAGAAAGCTGTTTGAAAGGACAGGGAAAAAATAGGCTGGTTGATAAGAGGGACTGTAGTGGCTAAGGAAAGTCAATGGTTCCATAGTCGTCCGAATTGTGAGGTGGGCCTTTCTCTCTTCTAAGAAGAAGATGGACATCATCCCTTGTGATAGAGAAGAAAATGAGCTGTCAGCAAGCAAGTTCCATACTACCAACAAAAAGATGTATCTTCAAAACAGTAATTTCATAGAATTATAGAGCTGGACGTGACCTCAGAAGTCATTCGACACATTCACGTCACACAGATGAGCAAACTGAAGCCAGATTGGAAAAGGTGACTTTCCCAGGGTCGCAAAACTATTTAGTGACACAGCCAGAACTAGAATCTCAGCTACCTCCCTATCCAGTGTGTGTGTGTGTGTGTGTGTGTGTGTGTGTGTGTGTGTGTGTGTGTTCTCTGTGCTCCTCCACTGCCTCCTCTTCCAGTTTCTATGCCATGGAGAAGGAAAGAGAGGAATCATTCTTTCTTTTTCTTCTCTCTTCCAAGCAGTTCTTTTTTTCTCTCTCTCTTTCTTTCTCCCTCTCTTCCTCCCTTTTCCCTCCCTTCTTCCTTCCTTCCTTCCTTTCTTCCTTCCTTCCTTTCTTTCGCTTTTTGGAGGACAACTGGGGTTAAGTGACTTGCCCAAGGTCACACAGCTAGTGTGAAGTGTCTGAGGTTGGATTTGAACTCAGGTCCTCCTGACTCCAGGGCTGGTGCTCTGTTCACTATGCCACATAGCCACTGCTAAGCAGCTCTTTCTCAGGTAACAGAGGGAAGAACCTGAGGTAGCAAATAGATCCAGTGATTCAGAAAGAACCTTCTGGCTAAATCCAGAAAGAAATTATGGGGACAAAGCCCATCCTAGAAAAAACAAACTGTGGGAATGATGCTAATTCCTAGAGAAGTTTGAAAACTAGATCAGAAATAAGCTACAGGATTTCAAGACTGAATTGAGTAAATGAGAGTTGAGTCAACTTCTCTTTAAAGTTGTGAAAGGGAAAATGAAAAAGGGTTACAAATCAAGTAGTTAAGACGCGATAATGACACCAAATTCAACTTCAGTGTTTATTTTTTAATAACAATTAGGATAGTTAGCATTTATATGGTGTCTTAAGGTCTGTGAAGTTCTTTAATAAATATTATCTCACTTTTATTCTCATGAATAAATAACATAACATGTCAGGCCCTTCTGTCCTCCACTATCTCTCTACGTCTGTCCAAGTTTATGTTCCTTGCTTCCATGACACTCTCCATGCATCTCATTCTCTGCCATCCCCTTCTCCTTTTGCCTTTAGTCTTTCCCAATATCAGTGTCTTTTCCAATGAATCTCCATCTTCTCATTATGTGGCCAAAGTATTTAAGGTTCAGCTTCAGTATTTGTCCTTCCAATGAGTAGTCTGAATTAATTTCTTTACGTATTAACTGATTCGATCTCCTTGCTGTCCAAGCGACTCCCAAAAGTCTCCTCCAGCACCATAATTTGAAAATGTTGATTCTGTGGTACTCAGTTTTCCTTATAGTTCAACTCACAGACAAATATTACTGCTGGCAAAACTGCAAGTGAATGCAGAATTCCAGTAGCAATGAGGTAAGAAGGATTTCTTAAATGAGTAAGGCAAAGAAATAGAAGAAAACAAAAGAATGGGAAAGACAAGCGATCTCTTCAGGAAAATTAGAGATATCAAGGGATCATTTTGTGCAAAAAACAGGTATGATAAATGACAGAAATGATAGAGATTTAACAGAAGTAGAAGAGATTAAGAAGAGGTGGTAAAAAAGAACTATACAAGCAAGATAGCTCTAGGAAGTAGAGACTATTATATAACATCCATTTTACAGAGGAAAAACTGAGGCTGAGAGAAGTTAAGTAACTTGACCAGGGCTACACAGCTAGTAAGTGAATCTGGATTTGAATTCAGGTCTTCCTGACTCTAGGCTCAGCACTCTTCAAACCTAGGTGTTTCTTGTGCCTCTATTTCACCTCTAAATATAGTGAATGTTCTTTAAGATTGTTAGGTTCAGCAGACTTTAAAAAGAATTACATTTTTAATGAAAAGAAAATGGATGCAAAATAATATGAATTTCTCTCTAATTCAACCACGTCTATGGCAGAAGCCCTACAGTTCCCCAGAGCAAATTTCTTTGCTTTGACCTCTGCCAACAGCTTCAAAACAAAGCGGTGCTCAGGGGAGAGAGGGTGGGTGGGAGGTAAAGGACCTGTTCTCTTGGCTTAAGTGACACTCTGCTCAATGAGAGGGCTTTTAGGCTTTTAGAAAAGAAATGTCTCACCATGCACTTTGCTGATTGAGCCCTGCTGAATTCTGCACTTGTAAACAAGTTGGCTCAGACCCTAAGGAGATTCTGACGAGTGTACTGAGCCTTTCTGACACAGAAAACACAATTAGACATGCATAAGTGACCTGTAAAATATCCAGCTGGACCCAGGGGCAGTCAGCCTTTTGCTAATTCCCCCCAAGCAGATTTCAGGAAAAAACATGGTTTAGGTTCATTAGAAGTGATAATGGTTAATATGTGAAGAGAACACACTGTGTTGAGGTCAGACCCTTGACTGTAGTCACAGTGTTGTGACAGTGGTAAGAGGTAGGGAGCGAAGGAAATACCACCCAGAGTGGGAGAGAGAGATAGAAGAGTCATCCACTGGAAATCTTGTCATTTTTTCATAGGATCATAGGTTTAGAGCTGAAAGGGACCTCAGAAGCCATGTCATTGCACGGTTCTCAAGCTTTTTAGTGTCAGGATCCCTGAGGTCAGTCCTCCTCCTCCTCCTTTTAAGGATACATTGTAGTAGGCATGACAATTTTCATCTAGCATTTCAGACTAGAAAACAGATTTCCTTCTACTACCACTAGTAACTCATCCTCCTCTGTAAAGTTTCCCAAGATGACCACAATCCATGCTGGCTTTTTCTGCCTTATAGTGTTCTCTAATGATCTGATGTGTGTTAGTTCTGTCTCTCCTGGTGGATTACCAATTTCCCAAAGACAAGGAACGTGTCCTACCCAACTTGTAGTCTTGTATTCTTGCTCATACTCTCATAGTGGCTTGCTTCCACACCGGCTCTATAAATAGAATTATAAAGAACAGAAGAAACAACTGATGCTAAATATAGAGAGGGACCTCAGAGGCCGTCTAATCTAACCCTTCATTTTACATCTATGGAAACTGAGACCCAGGGAGGTTAACTGTCTTAATTTGTACCAATGAACTGTTGGCGGAGCTATTAATCAGTCCACTCAATGTGGAAAGCAATTTGGAACCATACCCCAAAGTCACTGAATTGCATACTCTTCAACATGGCATATTAACCAATAAGTGTATTCTCCAGAAATGTCAAAGACAGAAGGAAAGTGGCAACACGTGAAAATATCTATAGCGGCCCCCTTTTTCTTGTGACAAAAATCCAGAAACATGGGGGGTACCCATCACTTGGGAAAGGACTGAATAAATTATTGAATAGAAATGTAATAGAATATTAATGAGTGGTAAGGAATGACAAAAGGGATGGAGTCAGAAAAGGAAGGCATGAAACAGAGCGAAGTGAGCTTGCAAACAATTTATACGACTCTAACAATGTGAAGGAGAACAACTTGGAAAGACGCAAGAATGGTGGCCAATGTAAGGACTCATCATGACTCTGGAAGGCTGAGAACAAATCGGGCTCCCCATCTTTCGGCACAGGTGGGAGATTAGGGTGCAGAAGGAGACATATTTCACACAATGTGGGCATTTGTTTTGCTTGATTATATTCATTTGTTACAAGGTAGGGCTGGAATTGGGGATGAATGGGTGGGTAGTGATAGTGATGCAAAGAAAGAAGAAAAGAAAGACTAGAATGTCCACAAAACACACAGAAGAGAAGAGAAATTCAGAAGGGGACATAGATGAGCAGGATGTATAGAGATTATTGTGTTAAATAGACTTAAGGTACATGTTCTGAAAATAAAGAAATAAAAAAATGAAAAATATCACGGAGACTCGCAGTTTCATATATAATCCTTTTTACTGGCCTTCTTTGTACATAGAAATTTTCATGCTTGTTAACAATGATAATAATTTAAAAAAAAACAAAAAATAATGATAATAATACCTAGTATTTCTATTGTACTTTAAGGTTTACAATGTGCTTTATATGTGTTATTAAATGTGATTCTCACAACAACCTTGGGAAGTAGATGCTATTATTATATAAAATAAATAAAATTAGCTGTTCAAAAAACTAATAAAAACTCAAGACTTTTTTTCCTTTGTAAATAGTATTTTATTTTTTCCAATTATATATATAGTTTTCAACATTTTTTTATTAGATTTTGAGTTCCACATTTTTTCTCCTTCCTTCCCTCTCTTCTCCCCTCCCCAATATGGCAAGCCATCTCATACAGGTTATACATGTACAATCATGTTAAACATATTTCCACATTAGTCGTGTTGTGAAAGAAGAATCAGAACAAAAGGGAAAAATCACAAAAAACCAAAACCAAAACCAAAAAAAAGAGTGAAAATACTAAACTTTGATCTGCATTCAGACTCCGCAATTCTCTCTCTGGATGTGGATGGCATTTTCCATCACGAGTCCTTTAGAATTGCCTTGGATCATTGTGTTGCTGAGAAGAGCTGAGTCAGTCATAGCTGATCATCACAGGAAGTTGCTGTTACTGCGCACAATGTTCTCCATAACTTAGGGCTTCTTTAGTCCATTCATGTTGTCATTATTGTTCAGTTGTTTCAGTTTTGTGACCCCACTTGGGATTTTCAGAGATACTGGAGCAGTTTGCTACTTCCTTCTCTAGCTCATTTTATAGATGAGAAAACTGAGGCAAGCAGGGTAAAGTGACTTGCCCAGGGTCACACAGCATTGTGTCTGAAGTCAGATTCAAAGTCTGATCTTTCTAGTCTTCTTGCCTCCATATCTATTAGCTGTCCATATATCTATTATATATATATATATATATATACATATACATATATACATATATATGTATATCTGATATACACACATACATATGTAGAAATGTATATATGTGTGTAGATGTACATGCACACATGTATATATGTGTGTATATACATATACATTATCCTGACTGAAATTAAGGTTAACTGAGGCACAAAGTTCCTAACATTGTCATTTTAGAATTAATTTGAATTTCTTAACACTCTACCTCTTCCTCTTCCTCTTCTTACTTTACAGCTTCTCATTTAAATATTAATCACCAAGAAGTGAACTGGACATACTCTTCTCTGATCTGGGGATATGACTGTCCTGTTCCCTAAAAGCCAGAGAGAATTATTGCTACAGTATTTGGAAAAATAGCTCAGTCTCATTTTTGCTTTGCCTGAGAAATTACTTCTTCATCATAGGAAGGTTTGGTGATGCTGGTGAGTGGTGGAAGAGGAAGGGCCAGAAGGACAGTGAAAAATCAGGGAGAGGCTGGAGGTCAGTCATCCAGAGATGCTCCATTTGGAAACGTTCCTGAAAAGGTCAGCTTCTACATCAACTGGGGTTTAATAAATGAGCCTTAAATGTCTGGCTACTTCCTGCTAGTCATTAAAATCCATTGTAAACAGATCCAAGAATAAAACCAAAACGAGCAACATTAAATCATGAATAAATTTAATCTGTATTGAGCCTGACTTCTGAAGGAATGAGAAGTTTTTTGCAGACGTTTTAAGCCCTCTCAGCTCCCTTTATTTCATGTCAGATTAAGGCGTACTGCATTGAGAGGGTGGGGGAGACAGTTAACATTCTATTAGGATCATAGGATAATAAATCACATATTTGGAGTTGGAAGGGATCTCAGAGACCCTTTAGTCCAACCTCCAATTTTACAAATGAACCTAAAGCCCAGAGAGGTGAACAGATAGTAAGTTCTTCTAACTCCAAATCTAGTCTCTTCCACTGTACCACATTGCCTAAGGAAGATGTATTCTTTCTCTCTTGTATTAATACTGATTCTTATCTGGTCCTCAGTTCTGGAGTCCAAAGCTAAAGGGCACAAAAGTAGGGAGAACAAGGAGGTTCAGTCCTGACCAGCATCAGTCCACAGTTTTGTGGCTGGCAGACGTTAATCAGGAGTGGAGTGAACATCAAGCGTCTCTGACATTGTCTCTCCACCAGGGAGAGGCTAGAAGCCTGCTCCAGTGAGTTAGGATGATGGGTACCTCAAGTGCCTTGGGTTGACTTTGTAGTCTACATCCATATTCTGTAACTGGTTCTGAGTGGCTGGCTAACTGCTTGGTGAACAGGAGGCTTTTTGGCAATGGAGGCATTCAGAAGACTTGGGTTGGCTTTCCCCATTCACTGATAGCATCTGGTGAGAGGCGATGCTGTAAGGAGGGAAGACTTTGGCCCTCCCCACCAAGGCCAACATGTGAAGAATACATGCCTGGGTTCTTTGCTGGCCACAGCATTTTTTTTTTCCATTTGGGGAGAAAGCACTGGATAATCATACCTTCTGAAGTTTGAATGACCATGCGGTTGTCTCAGAACCTCAGTATTCTAGAGTCTAGGTCAGCGGTGGGGAACCCGTGGCATCGAGGCCCTCTAGGTCCGCAAGTGCAGTCCTTTGATTGAACCCAAACTTCACAGAACAAATCCCTTTATTAAGGGGATTTGTTCTGTGAAGTCTGGATTCAGTCAAGGAGCCTCACTTGAGGACCTAGAGGGCCACATGTGGCCTCAAGGTTGCAGGTTCCCCACCCTTGGTCTAGGTTTTACAGCCACATCATTATCAATGCCCCAAAGAACAAGGGTGACTTTCATGACCTAGCCTAGAAGTAACTGGTTTGAGCATTCATCTGCCTGTCAGATTTATATGTAGATGTGAACTTGGTGGGACCAATGCTATGTAGAAGTGGAGCTATGGTTAAGCTCATTCTCCCCAGACATGGAAGGGGGATAGAAGACAGTATAATTTCAAGGTGTAGAGATTGGAGGATGTTTGTAGTTTTGTTGTTGCTTTGCAGCAAGAACATTTTGAAGCAAAGAAGCATTTTGCTTCTTTGAAACAAATATTTCATTGTAAAAACAGCTAATTAATATTAAATGGTCAAATGGAACTGGGACAGCAACAGTAGGGGGAACAGAGTTGGTGGGAGTCTGAGCTGAGGAAATTAGGGAAGAGACTCCTCACACTGCTCAAAATACCCACTGAATACTGGGGGGACAGACTCTCAGCCGAGAGAGTGAATCAAGAGCCTACTCACTACACAGGCATACACAATAAAGGCAAGAGTGCAGAGAAGGGGGGCTAGGAGGTGACTTTGCCTTCCTCGCTTGAGTTCTGTCTGACCTGTCTCTTAATTCACGTGCCAATCAAAGACTATCTTGGAAACCAGGGGATCCTAGATAACCCTGCTCTCCATACAACTGCTGGGGAGGTTTGGGAGCAGAATCCCTCTCCAAAATGCATACTGGGGAAAGAGCCAAGAATTCAGACTGACTTTCCCTGATGGCAGGCAAATGTTCTCATACTAGCACCAAGGATTTCTGGGGATTGTAGTTCTGGTAGATAGTGTGAGTTCTTCACTGCCCTCGTAGAGAGGGCAGTATCACAACATTCTCGAGGGTGGATGTTGTGCTGAAAGAGATGCCTGAGAAGTGCATTTTGGGTCTGGAGAGGAACAAAGGGTAACAGGAGTGCTCTAGTTGTCAAAAATTATTTGTGATTCACATCTGCCCATGTAGGGATGACAATGGAAGAAGGTGGGACTATGTTGGACTTAACACAACAATAATAAAATCCTCTCGCCCCCCAAAGGAAAAAAAAAAAGAGAGTCAATGGGGCATTTAAAAAAATACATAAAAGAGAACAGAACCAAGGCTGGAGGGAAACACAGTCATGCAGGATAACTCTGAAAGTTACATGCTGAATTTATTATATACTTGAAAAGAAAAGTTATACATGACAGAGATTTGTCATTTCACATGCAGTACTCTTTTTTTCTGTTCCATTTATGTAGAAATGTTTGTGTTAGTGGGTATTTGTTAAGCTCAGAATTTAAAATAAAGAAATAATAACAACGGTAGCCCATAGAAGGAGATAGGCCAAGTGAACCAGGTTGAAGCCAAGATGAACTCTAACATTCAGTGAGAGCATACCAGTGGTGGAAGGGGTAGAACCAACTTCTGACTGGGGATTGAGCAAGAGGAGGAAAGATGAGCTAAGATTATAACCTTGCTCCCCTCTTCCATGAGCCACTGACGCTTGCCTCCTCTCTCTTCCTCTTACAAGACATTCTATCTCAGAGTTCCAAGAATTTTCACTGGCTAGAATTCCCACCCTTTGACTTCCCTGGCTTCCTTCAAGTTTCAGCCAAAATCCCAACTTTCACAAGAAGCCTTTTTGATCCTCCTAGATACTCGTGCCTTCCCTCTGAGATTGCTCATCTTTGTGCACAGTTACTTACCCCCATTAGATTGTGTGCCCTTTGAGAACAGGGACTGTTTGTGCCTTTCTTTGTATTCTTAGCACTTGACACAGTCAAGACATACCACGTAGTAGGTGCTTACTAAATGCATGTTAACAATGACAGTAGAAAAAAAAATCTAGAGCTTTGAAGTCAAAAGGAAAAATACTAAAAGTCATCAGGTAGAAAGAGTTCAAGCCTGAGGTAACTGTAATCAGGGTCACACAAGATTATGCTAGAGTTATTATGAAGGAATGAAAATCCTCTAATACATTCTGAAAGGTTAAAGATAAAGGCTGACAGCCGACAATAATTTGTCTGCAAGATGGAGTATAATTCCTCATGGGGGAAATGGATCTTTAATAGCAGAGAAGACTGTCAAATAGTCCCAATTAAAAAAAAAAAACAGAGCTCAGTAGAAATTTTAGGATGCAAACATAAAATTCAAGAGAAACATAAAAAAGTAAGTGCATTTGAACAATTGGAGGGCACTTGGATGATGAAGTACTTACATGCTAATAGTGGCAGAAGAATCCTACTTCTTGAAGGCAAACACATAACCTGGGAGTCCTTTTGTTCTGTTGGTTGGTTTTGGGAGAGGAAAGAAAAGGGAAATAAAGAAGAATAACCTTGGGAATAAATGAGGAAGGAGGGAAAGGAACTTACTGTTTTTAAAATGGGGTTCATGAGAAGAATATATAAACATGGAGGAAGGGATTAGAGGAGTAGACATTTTATGAAATTCACTTTTGTCTGAACTCTGTGAAAGAGTTTTAAAAATATACATGTTAAATATCAAATCTATATTAAATATAAAAATACATATACATATATGTAGTAGGAGCAGTTATCGGACTGCCGGGGAAGAAAGTTTAAACTCAACAGTGACATAGAGGGTGACAGAGAAGAGGAGACTTAGCAAAGGAAAAAATCACAAGCAAAACAAGCTTTCATTTTGGAGGACTGGCCATAAATGGAGAATTAAGAAGGGAGAGAGTGTGATGGCAAACGCCGTCTACATCTAGAAAAAGAACTATGGAGTCTGAATGCCGATCAAAACACACCATTCGCTCTTCCTCAGTTCTAGTTGTTTTCTCTTCTTTTTCATGGTCTCCCATTGGTTCTAATTCTTCTTTACAACCGGACGAATGTGAAAAAGAAATTTAATATGAAAGCAGAGCTTCCATCAGATTACACACTGTGGGGGGGGAGGTAGAAAATGTTAGAACTCACAATCTTAGGAAGTGAAGGATGAAAATTACAAATAAATAAGGAAAATTAAAAGAGAGAAAGGGGTGTAAGAACCAGAGTCACGCTAAGGTCTCAGTGAAGAGCAGAGACCCCATCAATCACAGGCGGCCTGTGCTGGCCGCATTCCTCCCCCTTCTCCACTCCCTCCTTTGTGCAGCAGAGATTGCAAGGAGCAGGCATGGAAATGGGCTTAAGCCTTGAGTGATTTCCCATCAGCGTGCCAGACTGGGGGGGGTAGAATGAGCCAGAGAGATGGTCAGACTCCCCCAGGACTGAATGCTGTCACCACGCTTGTGGGTCCAGGTCAGAGTGGCCCCTTAGTGGAGAGCGAAAGAGGGCAGTTCCCTCCCATCCTTGGGCCCAGCAGCTGTTGTCATTGTTGTAACAGGGGAAATGTGTGTAGGGTAACAGAGGGAAAAGTGTAAGATGCTCTGGAGAGACGCAACCTTGGGAGGTAAGCAGCATTATCATCATCGGTTTACAGTTGAGGAAACTGAGACAAACTGGTTAATTGACTAGCCCAGGGTCATCCAGCTAGTTGGTATCTGAGGCTAAATTTGAATTCAGGTCTTCTTGACTCTAGGCCCATTGTGTCACCCGGCTAAATAAAATTAGCTGTTTTTGAAAACTCTAATTAAAAACTAATTAATCATTGCATTACTGATGTATGTTTTATGGCTCAAATAAAGGTAAAGAAGAGTCAATAGATAGGCATGTGGGGGAGAGATAAACAGATTTTACTACTTCTGAGACCTTCTCTGGAAACATGTGGGCTCAGAGCTAAACAAAAGAAATTTAATTGATTTACATTTTTATAGCTTCCCCAAAGTAGGGCTGTGACAGTAACAGCTGACATTTATGGGTCACTTTAAGGTTTGCAAAGTGCTTTACGTATATTATCTCATTACAGCCTCAAAATAATCCTGTGAGGGAGGTGGTTTTATTATCCCCATTTTATAGATGAGGGAATTATTAAGACAGAGAAAGATTTACCCAGAGCCACATGGCTAGTAATTGGCTGAAGTAGGATTTGAATTCAGGTCTCACAGTTCTATCCACCATGCCACCTAATTGCCTAGAGGCTAGAGGCTAGACAACAAAGATCCAGACGGGTTCTAGACAAATGAGCTTAGTGGCCTTTGGCTAGGGGTGAAGGGAGGGAAAGCAAAGGTCTGAAATGAATTGGGAGATAGTTTCTCTGAGGCAATTGCCGCAAGTATAATTTTTCTTGTCATTGTCTTCCTAAAACAAGTCTGAAAGAAAAACCTCTTCCTCAACCTTCAGTTAGAGCTGAAGGATGTGAGGAGAGAAACTGAGGCCTGAGGGGAGGAGATGGAGAGAGGGGTACCATCCCAGTAAGGATGGGGGTCATTAACCAGTCTGCTCCCCAACAACCCAACAGCACCTCCTCTACCTCATACATACAACTGGTAGACGTGGATTTTGTCTCCTGTTGATTTCTCATTATTCTTCTCTCTGTAATGAAGCCACTCTCCATGGTATCTGGCTTGGATATCCATAGGCAGTTTGCTCTGAAATTTCTTCTTCTTTTTCATTTTAAAGACTTTTGCTGGATATTTAAGACCCTAGGAAAATACATTCTTCACAGCTCTTGTTGGGGACAGTACATCAGTGGCTGCCATACAGCTGTTTTATATTGTAAGCTATGCTCTAGAAATCCCAATGCCATTGGCTTCTCACTTGCCAATGTATCAATTAAAACTGCACAACCTGTAAGCACAGGATTCCCTGCTAAGCATTTCACATTCTCATTTAGGCTCTTCCAAAGGACTTTCATCAATGCTGCCCCCTTCTAGTGCAGGATGGTGCTCAGCTGGCCACATTCATTGATAGAAGGTAATGACAAGACTTCTTTTTGTCACAGTCCCAGGGAATCTGTAAACAAATCAAACAGAAATTCTCAAATAGCCAAAAATCCTGCTTTGAATTAATGATAGCTTCCACAAGAGCATCCTTTCCTCCCTCAGAATCAACTGTTCAAGTCACTTCAGTCACGTCTGATCCCATGGAGTTTTCTTGGTGAAGATAATGGAGAGGTTTGACATTTCCTTCTCCAGCACATTTGACAGACAGATGAGGAAACTGAGGCAAACAGGGTTAAGTGACTTGCCCAGGGTCATGCAGCTAATAAGTATCTGAGGCTGGGTCTGAACTCAGGTTTTCCTGACTCCAGGTCCAGCACTCTCTCCACTTTGCCAACTTGGCTGCCCTGTTCCATAGAGGGCCATCCTAATTTCTTCATCATGAATATGTCCCTACCATAAGACTCCAGATCTAGTACAAGTGAGGTTGTTTTACACTGGACCTGTAGTCAGTGAGACCTGAGTTCAAAGCTGACCTCAGGCATTTATTGTGACCTCGAGGATGTCAATTAACTTCTACTTGCCTCAGGAAACACCTAGAAAACAGGGACAATGATGGCACCTGCTATTAGCAAGAGCACCCAACAACCAACCAGGCAGTTGTTCGATACAAATAAAATGATATTTGTAAAGTGTTTTGCAGAGCTTTAAGTGCTATAAAAAATGCTAGCTATTACTTATTAAAGTCTCATTTATGGGGCAGCCAGGTGGCACAGTGGATAGAGCACCAGCCCTGAAGTCAGGAGGATCTGAGTTCAAATCCAGCCTCAGCCACTTGACATTAGCTGTGTGACCTTGGGAAAGTCACTCAACCCTGCTTTCCTCCAAAAACAAAATCTTATTTGCACTAGGCTCATTTCCACTGCCCTTGGAAGGAAGGGGACAATTTTATAATGGGCTCAGGTTGGAAGTAGGACCAGGGGCATATAAATAGGTCACTCTCACTGAGAGACTAATTTGTCAGGAACCAGTTAAAACTGTTTCACCTTCTCCCCAAGACACTGAGGAAGCAATAACAATGGAACTGTGTAGGAGGTGGGACTTGAGCTGAGAGCAGAACAGAAGCAGGGAATCTAAGAGAGGAAATCAGGCAGGGGAATGCTCCAGTCATGTGGGACAGCTTATGCAAAGGACTGGAGACAGGATTTAGAATGTTGTGTACAGGGAACAGAAAGCAGCCAGGCTAGCTGGACCACAGAACACATAAAGGGTAATAGTGTGTAACTGGTGTGGAAAGGTAAGCCAGAATCAGATTCTAATGCCAAACAGAGCAGTATTTTATCCTAAGGCAACAGGGAACTACTGGAGCTTTTTGAACAGGGGAAATAACATGGTCAGATCCGCCCTTTAGAAATATTGCTATAGAGGATGATTAAAGATGGGGGAGGCAGAGAGACCAATTAGGAGACCGTTGCAATAGTCTAGGTGTGATTGAAGAAAATACCTCTCAGTGTCTCCCACCATATGGGTTCTGCCATTTCTTTTCATTAAAAGGTGTTGGCACTATCCATGAGCTTTGATTGGCTCAGGACATTAAATCTCTGGCCATTATCTGGCTTCCTGGTCACTTGAGTACAAAAAAAACCCAATCCACAAACAACTCCAACGGTTCTCTGAGGCTTGAGCAGTGGACCACCGTGGGCAACAGAGACATGGAAGCTGTATTCAATTTCAATTAATGTTGCAACCTCAGCTACAACAATTCTTTCCCTGCTCTAGATATCTTTTCCCTGCTTTGGCTAAATGAACCTTTTTATAACTGTTTGATAGACTCTAAGTGTCTCATTTCATCCTAATTTTAAACTTTAGGTATCAGCCTGACTTGGGCAGCTCCAGTCTACTACACTAAGTAAGAGGTTTAAGGGCCTTCACTACAATTGTTTCCACGTGAGTGGAAAGAAAGGGATGGAACAGAAAAGATGTGGAAATAGAATTGATAAGACTTGACAACTGATTGGAAGTGAAGGGTGAGGGACAGGGAAGAACTGAGGATGACGGTATAAGTCGTGAACCTAGATGACTAGAAGGATGGCTGTAGCCTTGAAATAAATAGATGGATTACAAAGTGGAAGTAAGTTCAGAAGAAAAGATAACCTCTATTTCGGACATGTTGAGTTTGAGGTGCCTTTGGAACCAGCTGGAAAAGCCCAACAGGTAGCTGGTAATGCAAGAACTCAAGAGAGAGGTAAGGGCCTTCTATATAGATCTGGAAATCACCTACAAAGAGATGATAATTTAATCCACTGGATCAAGGAGATCACTTAGGGAGAGAGCATAGAAAGAGACACGGGGGAAGGGCATGAATAATGATCCAGAGACTAAATGTATTGGTTACAAGGGTAGGATGAGAAACAAAAGAACTGTATCATGAATGGAGAATGTCTGGAAGGAAACAGGAGTTGGCAGTGCCAAATGATGCACGGAAATCAAGAGGGATAAGAATGGAGAAAAATCCATCAGATTTGGCTGTTACGAGATCATTGGTAACTTTGGAGGGGGTAGTTTCATTTAAGTGATGAGATATGAAGCTAGATTCCAGAAGGTCAAGAAGTGAATGATGAAAGACATAGACACAATGGGTTGAGACAGACTTTTCTAGAAGTTTAGCTGTGAAAGGAAGGAGAGGTATATGAAGATAGCTTAAGGGGACAGGAGACACTAGTAAGGATTTTTTCCAGGACAGAGAAAGGCATGAAGATCAAAGAGTATGCCTACTCCTCTTGGCCCACTGTTTAGGAGGGAGAGTGGAAGAGAGGATGGACAAACAGCAGACTGTGAGATGAAAGAGAAATGGATTAACAAAGCAGTAGGGATTCCAAAAGGCACAATGGAACAGGAGGGCAGAGGAGTACATGTACTGTGGTGGGTGAGATTGAGTGGGGTAGCTGTGAGAGGACAAGAAGAAACAAGGGGAGGAGGATGATTTTTGCCTCTGCAGGGGAGCTCTGAACCACGGGGATAAGGGAAGCAGGGGGTGGGAGGTGACTAGCCATAGGAAGGGGACTGAATAAGCACAGGCCTAGTAGAGCCTTTAGCACCTCTGGGATCTCCGGTGGAGGTGAGCTGCGACTCTCCTTGTCCATTCACTCTATATTTGTGCACATGCACCAGTAAATCAAGGAGCTGTGCCTTCTTTGGGACGGGAATGCCCAACAGCAACAATAATTAGCTAGCATTCATGTGGCACTTTAAGGTTTATAAAGTACGTCTCAGTTGATCCTTACAATAACCCTGAGAAGGGGATGCTGGCATTGTCCTTACCTCCATTCACTTCTCCGCTTCGCTGACAACTGGCTGACCTACAACTTTCAGCCTCAGAATTGTCTGAGCCTCAGAGGGCTAAGTGATCTGTTCAGGCTAGGTGGAATGCTAGGTATAGCATTCACCTTGGAGTCAAGAAGACTTGAGTTTAAATCTGGCTTCAGGTCTTTCCTTCTTTTTTTTTTTTGCTTTTTGGAGGGGAGAGGGCAGGGCAATTGGGGTTCAGTGATTTGCCCAAGGTCACACAGCTAGTAAGTGTTAAGTGTCTGAGGCCTGGTTTGAACTCAGATCCTCCTGACTCCAGGGCTGGTGCTCTATTCACTGTGCCACCTAGCCACCCCCAGATCTTTCTTAGCTGTATGAACCTGGGCAAGATATTCACCCTCTGTCTACCTGAGTTTCCTCATCTATAAAATGCAGATTGCACTAGTACCTATGTTTTAGGGATGCTATGAAATGAGCTAATATGAGATAATATTCATAAAGTGCTTTGTAAACCTGAAGGTACAATATAAAGTTATTATTATTATACAGTAGAGATATGATTTGAATCTGTGTCTTCCTGACTCCTAACCCCAAGCCCCATTCACTTACATTATACTGCCTCTCATTCGTGTACATATGATCCTTCTGTGCAGTCATATATCAGTGTGTACACTGGCATTTTATAGACTTTTCCCATGCATATGCTGATAACTGACTCTTTTTTAGCTGGATCCAATATAATCATAAGGAATTACAGGAATATTAATCAGTTTTTGTTATACAAAGGTAGATGTATTATAGTATATTATTACAATTCTTTTCTAATGACATCAGGAAAAAAATTCCTAATGATCTCTGAACTAATCATCCATCCTGATACCTCCATGAAAGTCCCCCAGAGACTCTGGGTTCTTGAAGGCTAGGCCAGTGAAGGCCAAGTCTTGGCAGATCCCCCCAAGCTGGAGACTTTTTTCATATGGGCCTGGTGACATGTAGTATGTCTGTTGTCTGAAGCTCAATCTAGCTAAGTTGGGAAAGATTTATCACCAAGGTTAGTCACATGGTACTAAATTACCAGCCATGGTGTCTCTTTTTTTGTTTGTCTGTTTTGGGCAGTCAATAGGGGTTAAGTGACTTGTGCAGGGTCACACAGCTAGTGAGTGTCGAGGTCAGATTTGAACTCAGGTCCTCCTGACTCCAGGGCTGGTGCTCTATCCACTGTGTCACCCAGCTCTTGAAGACCATTCATTCACCCAGAGAGAGGTTCCCCTATCTGTGTTTTACTGCATTGATTATACATTTCTCAAAATAAAAATAAGCTCAGCATTTTACTCTTTGTCTTCTCTTATTCCTCCTTTTTCTTTCCCACGTGTTCTTTACCTCTGTTACGCTGTCACAGTCATTGGCTCCTTTTAATTCCAGGGACAATATTATGGCATCATCAGGTCCTTATGGGTCATTCCTCTGTTGCTTTAGACAAGAGGAGTTTTGTTTTTTTAAACATTTTTGTGTGGGGTTTTAGGTGGTGCAGTGAATAGAGCACTGGCTCTGGAGTCAAGAGGGCACGAGTTCAAATTCAGCCTTAGACACTTACTAGCTGTGTGACCCTGGCCAAATCATCTAACACTGTCTGCCTTGGTTTCCTCATGTGTAAAATGAGCTGAAGAAGGAAATGGCAAATCACTCCAGTATCTCTGCCAAGAAAACCTTCAATGGGATCATAAAGAGGTGGATGCTACTGAACAATAATCCATCCCCTTGGTATTCTGATAAGGCCTACTGACTCAGGATAATGATTTTAAATGCACAAGTCCCAATACATAGGATTCTTAGAAACAAAACAGAATAACCCCGCCCCCCCAAACCACAACAACATTATATTGAAATATGGTTATCAAAACAAAAAAAAAATTCAAAGACCCAGGTTGACTTAATTTTAGGAGAAAAAAAAGAGGCAGAGTATAGAGACCAGCTAAAAGCTTCCCCTCGTTATGTAAACCAGTCTGTGCTCCTGGATATTGCCATGGGCTCCGCACCCAAGGGAGGCAGGGTGCAAACTGCTAGAGGTCAGGGGCAGTCTTTGTCTTTTGGGAAGGGAGGCCAGCAAAGTGTCTCCGGCACATCCCGAGTGCATGTGAAACTGAACCGAATTGTTGAACAATTCTTTGTTCACACTAAGTAACCCACTGGTAGTCACAGCTGGCTACAAATCATGGGTGGTTCTGCATCCATTGGATTACAACCCTTAAGTAGTTCAGCATGACTTCCACATCCCATAGGTCAGTATCGGCACTAACTCTCCACCTCCTGGTCTTCAAACATCACTGGCCCAGGCTCCTGACAGGGAGAGAAGGAGGGAGTTCTTGGCAAAGTTACACGGACCAGAAGTTTAGGGAAGGGTTGGGACCTCTGAAAGGAGAAGATTCGTATTCAAGACTGCATCCTTATGCCTCCGATATTATTTTAAATTCCAGTAGTGAAGCATCCTTGGACAGTCTCTCTCCATTGGGAATTATTAGACTATCCGCCCAAGTGGCAATTCTACAAGATAACCAGGAAGTTAGCCTTTCCCTGTTCCTATTGTTCCTGGGTACTTCTCTCAGTTGTTCAGTTAGGTCTGACTTTGCGGGACCCCATGGACCAGAGAATGCCAGGCCTTTCTGTCCTCCACTGTCTTTCTAAGTCTGTCCAAGTTTGTGTTCATCGTTTCCACAACACTGTCTATCCATCTTGTACTTCTCAGTAATGATAAAACACAGCAACTGACTGATACAGAGCGCTCAATTGATGGAATATTCAGCTGAACAGGGAACAAGGAGACTGGTCTACTTAGTCATAAATAATAGCTCATCCTTTTGGCATAGATATGGATAAATTTCCAAAGTAATTAAAATCTAGGACAATGCACCAAGCATGGTGCAGGGCCAGAACAGGAATGGTAAGGTCCTCATTGTTCTCAGCTAGGACCTCCTAAAATCTAGGATCTAGGGTAGAATCTAGAATCTAGAATCTGGGACCTAGATGCAGATCCTGAAATCAGGCCTTGCAAACACTTTATAGAGCAGATCCAGGGTGCCTAGTAACACAAAGGCTTAGTAAATCCTCATCATGTATTTGGCATTCGCAACCTCTCTGAGTCATGTTTAGAGTTCTCTTCACTGGTCCATAGAGTCCCACTTAGTTCCAGGAAACCCCAAATCCCATTTGATGGGCAGCAGTTTACTCCTCTTTGTTCCAGAATCTGAATTACCATTGTCCTCATTTTCTACCAAACCAGGCAGGTTAGGCTGAATGGAACATCAAACCCTATTTGCACTGGCTGGTTTCTACCCATGAAGTGTTACAGACAAAAGTAGTCTCAGAAATTCAATTTAGCAGAAATCTTGACATCTGCATTCTAATTGGACAAGTAGGAATGAGCCTCACTTGAATTTGCAGGGCTCATTGTTGAACACTGGGAACAGATAATAGCGCATTTGAAAAGAAGCATATTGAGTCTCTCTGCATTTTTTTTTTAGAGATATTGTTCTGTTGTAATTGCCCCATGACAAAAAAAATATTAATTTAATGAGATTTTTCAAAAATTGAATAAAAATACTTGGGAAATTTTTATGTTACCTGGATTTAAAATATAAAGCAAGTGATATGGGTTTTAGCCTTTTCCAAACCTTGTGCGTTCTTGTGCTGGGGTCGCCTTATTGATCACTGTGGCATGGTTATCTTCCTGTGTGAATTTTACCTTACGTTCTGTTTTTGATTAAATAATTTGGTATTTGATTTATGGTTTCTATTTGGGCTATGAAGAGAGATTGTAGCACTGTTGGAGGGGAGATTCAACTGTACTTTCTATAACTGATTACCTATAATATCCCATATTGAAACCAGGAAAACCATAAAAGGATTCCAGTGGCAGAGTTTTCAGAGACCTCTTCTTACACAAATTATGTCCCTGAAATGATAAGTTAACGTGTTTAAATTTCCTATCAGTCTATTTGAATATACTCAGGTTCAGTATATTTTCCAGGACTAACATCTGTTATAAAGGCATAAAATCTTATGTAAGCTAACAAATTATTAGCCTTAACAGTCTAAAGGGAGCTGAAACCCCTGCTACAATAATTTGTAAATTGTTTTGCTCTGCTTGAGTCTTTTCTATTCCTATTTCTTATATATGTATTTAATACTCGGAACTTTCTTCTTTAAAAAATATTAATTTATTTATTTTTGATTTTCAACATTTACTTCTGTAAGTTTCAAATTTTCTCTCTCTCCCCAAGATGGCATGCAACCTGATATAGGCTCTACATATACATTCCTTTCAAACATATTTTCATATTAGTCATGTCGAATAGAGGAATTAGAAGGAATGGGAGAAACCATGAGAAAGAAAGAAAAAAACACCCAAACCAAACCAAACAAAAAACAGTCTGCTTCAGTCTGCATTCAGATTCCATAGTTCTTGCTCTGGATGTGGATAGCATTTTTCCTCATGAGTCCTTTGGAACTGTTTTAGGTCCTTGCATTGCTGAGAAGGGCTAACTCTATCAAAGTCAGTCATCACACATTGTGGCTGTTACTGTATGCAATGTTCTTCTGGTTCTGCTCACTTCACTCAGCATCAGTTCATATAAGTCTTTCCAGGTTTTTCTGAAGTCTGTTCATCATTTCTTACAGCACAATAGTATTCCAGTACACTCATATACCACAACTTGTTCAGCCATTTCCCAATTGATGGGCATCCCCTCAATGTCCAGTTCTTGGCCCCCACAAAAAGAGCTGCTATAAATATTTTTGTACATGTGGGTCCTTTTCCCATTTTTATGATCTCTTTGGCATACCTGGAACTTTCATAGCAAACTGAACAAAAAAGCAAGAATCATTATTATTTTTTTTGAGAAGAGAATTTCTGTGTATCTCTTTCCTTTAGGAAAAAAAAGTGACAAATGTCTTCAGGAGGAGCCTTTAATTAGGTTTTTTGAAGAAAATATCAGTTTTTCTTGATCCAATTTGCACAAAATGCTCCTAACTTGAGGCCAGTCATGGAATTGGTTCCAGCTGAATTTGGTCTTCAAAGAAAACCTTGAGTATCCCATTCAAATCAATCAATATCAGTAAATTTTTATCAAGTATCGACTTTGTGCCAGGCTCTGTGCTGTGCACTGGGTATGAGAAAAGAGGCAAAAGGCAACCCCTGACCTCAAGGAGCTTATAATCTAATGGGGGAAGATGGCATGCCAGTGAATATATACAAAGCAAGCTACATTTAAAACCTAGACCACCAATCAGATGTAGCATGCCATGACTACTGCACATAATAACGAGTGACTTTTAAGATGAGGCATTTTTTTAAACTCAAGTAGAAAAAACAAACACACTGGACATTGATAACAAGGAAATCTTCTGCAATGGCCTTGGTGTCCAACACCCTTCATCTTGTATGGAGTGTAAGTAGCACATGAATGAGAGGCATGGTAGATGGTTGGGTGGATAACATGCTGACCTAGAGTCTTAGGAGACCTTGGTTCCAATCCTGCTTCTGACACTTCCTAGCTGTGGGGCCATGGACAGATTACTAACTTCTCTGAGCTTCAGTTTCCTCATCCATAAAATGGGATGACAATAACCCCTCCCCCACAGGGTTGTTTTGAACTTCAGATGATATACTATATAAAAAGTGCTTTGAAAACTGTAAAGTGGTATATGAACATCAGCAATTATTATTAAGTGGTCACTGATAGTCAATACAACAGAGATGTGTCCAGTACAGAGAGAAGGGGAAGAGGGAAGCAGGACTGTTTGTGGCAGAAGAAAAGGTAACCAAAATACCACCCCATTTTACTCCGACTGCCCAACCACCTTGCCAATATTTCTTCGGTTCCCAACTCTAGTGACTTTGGTTTCATATCCCTTCTTCCCTCTGCCTAGAGACTATACCATCACCAACAGTCATGATGACCTAGAGAAAACAGGACTGGAAGACAAGAGGGTGGAGAGGGAGAGGAAAAGAAGGATTAAAGATTAAAGTATCAACTCAGAAAGTTGAAGTCTAATTAATAATAGGGACAGGGACTTTATGGGATAGGGAAATCCCAGATGAGGAAGCTGCTTCTACCAGTGCAAATCCTTGGAATTTAGTCTTAAAGAGCTGCTTCTGGGCACCGAGAGGTTCATTATCTTTTCCAGGGTAACATAACCAATACATATCAATAGTCGGACTTGAATTCAGGTCATCCAGGTTCCAAAGCCAGATCTCTATTCACTACACCTAAATAAGAATAGTGTACATTTAAGAAAGTTGTTTTTTATAATTACCAAACCCTTTCATATACATTATATAAATTGATCCTCAAAAATAGAGAAGTAGATTTAGTTCTCAAAAAAAGAGCAGGATGGCATATTCCTGACCCATTTTTCCTTTCCCTCACTCCCTCATGTACCTCATTGTATTCTCTCTAACTGAAAGTTTGATGGAAAAATTAGGGAATTGTTATTTAATAAGCCTTTTGCAAAGAAGTTCAGGCCAATAAATAAAAAATATGCAGGAGTTACATTGTGCTTCTAAATTGTTAGCCAATTCTGCAGCACTCCTGGAAGAGCCAGAGGACTCCAATCTTTTTGTTGCAGAAACTGGGGCACACAGTAACCAAGTGATTTGCTCCAAATAGGCTAAACTGCTGCCTTGATACTTTGCTGAGAGTTGTGACAGCAGCAGGAAAATCCATGAGCTGGTCACTTCCCTACACTTACTGCCCTCACTTTGGGTGTGTGGCCTGGGGCAAAATTGCAATGGAGGTACAGATTTCAGAGGGAGAACTGGAAGAAACCTTAAAGATCAAGTCCAAACCCTTTTGGGTGAAATTAAAGTTTTACTGGTGCCTTTTATTTTTACCTAATAGTTATTTCCAGATATACCCCCTTCAAACACATATACATCCTCCCTCTCCTCTCTTTTTCTCTGTCTCCTATTTCTCTGTTGTCCTGTCTCTTTCTCTCTCCTCCTCTCCTCTCTTTTCATCTCTTTCTCTCTCTCCTCTCTCATATTTCTTCTTTCTCTCTTTTTCTTTCTCTCCCTCCCCCTTCTCTCATCTTTTTCTCCTCTCTCTTTCATCTCCCTTCTTCTTTCTCTCATCTCTCTCTCATTTCTCCTATTTCATTTCCCTCCTCACTCTCCTTTCTCTTTCTTTCTCTCATCCTTTTTTCCTCTCTCTCCCTCTCTCTCTTACACACACACACACACACACACACACACACACACACACACCCCACAGACATATGGGAACAAAGGGAAACAATCAAGAAAAACTAAACAAGGCAGTGATCACGTCCAGCATTGTAAGCAACATGCCACACCCATAGTTTCCCATCGTCCCAAAGAAAGGTACATTTCCTCATTTCTTCTCTGCTGTTAAGAGAGTTCATTACAATTGCACAGTGTTTGCTTTCCAAGACCCATGTTTTATTGATAAAGAAATAAAACCCCAAAGAAGTTAAGTGTGTTGCTCAAGGTCCCATGGTGAATGAATGACATGGCCAGAACTAGAACCTAGATCTCTCGATTTCCAGACCAGGGAGATTTTCCTTATACCATGTTCATTCTAATTGATCAAGGCTCATCTAAGGTGAATTTACAAGAAACAGGGCTGACCTTTGCTAATTCTCTACAATCTACTGTAGGACCACAGTGATTAACATTGGTGAATCAGGCTTTTTTCTTTGATATGTCCATTTCTGAATCAATCCCATAGTAGACAAAGCTTCAGTTTCCTTGATCATCAGAGGTAAAGTCTCTGAACTGGTAAGAGCAATCTGGATTCCAAGACTATGAGGCTTAAGGAAAAGAACTCTTTACTCAACCCCTTACTTATCCAATAGAACCAAAATTGTTTTGTATGTTCCAACCACTGCATACCATGCTGCCTTTAAAAAAGAAAACAAACATTCCAGTATTATTATAATCACAGACTGTCAGAATTTGAAGTGCCTTTGGAAAATATCTAGTCTAATGTCCTCCTTTTACAGAGGAAGAGTTCAAAGCCTAGAAAGGTGATTTGGCTTGTGTTGGAGACCTGTAGGCAATGCCATCTAAACATTCTTTCAGTGACTTATTTATTTACATTCCTGAAAATGTAACTGGGGACTCACAAATATCTGTCTGCCTGGGGAGCTATGGGTCGGAGACTGTAAATTCAGCCCCCACCCTTCCCTAAGAGAGAGGAGAAAAATAGGAGATTTATCACTCAAAGAGATAAAATCAGACAGATGGAGAGAAAGGTAAATGTATTGGAGGGCACTGAGGAGCAGGACTGCAGCCCTGATAACGAGCGGAGGTAAGAGAGGACGCGGTCTCCCTTTTCCGTCCTCTCCTATCACACGTAGCCTTTGAGTTCAATGGCCCCTCACCTGAGGGGTGACCCAAGGCTAAATAATGATAATGAGGAGAGATGAGAGCTCAATAGTGCCACAACCCCAAATGGGAATGAGAAAGCAAAAATAAGATATTATAGCTGAGTATGTGGGATTACTAAGAGTCCATGCAGAACACCAAAGTAGTCATAGCCCAATTGCCAAGAAACTCAGCGGTAAAACCTCTATCCCTCTGTCTCTCCCCCACAAAACCAATATATTCCATTCTGCATTTCTTTAAAAGCCGATTCTCTCTCTCTCTTTTATATATATATGTGTATATATATATATATATATATGTCTATGTCTATGTATGTATATATATATACATACATATACATTTACATTAGGTTTTATATATATAGATATAGATATATATCTCTATATAGGTATATATCTGTCTATATAGATATAGATATATTTTGCTATGAGTTTTCAAAAGAAATGGGTTTGTTTAAAATATCCTTGTCGATATGAGTGTCCTTCAGGAAAAGGAGAAGCCAAGCAAAAAGCAATGCTTAGCTATGGAGAGAGAGAGAAAATGAAATTTTTTGCTGAGTTGCTGGAGCACCCCCTGAGTACCCTTTAATAAATCAAAGGGATTTTATTGAAAGCATACTATTAAACTCCCCCCAAACAGAAATTGAACCAAATGTAGACAGGTCATGGATTCTCCTGGAAACTATTAGGATAAACAATAGTCTTGTTTATGAGGGAGATGAGGGAGAAAGAAGCTTGGTAATGAGGAGTCATAACTGTTTCCCATACAGCTAGTTGTCTTAGACAACTCCTTGTTCCTCCCTAGCAAGTTTAAAGGAATCTTTTTAAGGGGTGGCTAGGTAGTGCAGTGAGTAGAGCATTGGCCCTGGAGTCAGGAGGATCTGAGTTCAAATGCGCCCTTAGACACTTAACACTTACTAGCCGTGTGACCTTGGGCAAGTCACTTAACTCCAATTGCCTTGCCCTTCCTCCCTCCAAAAAGAAAAAAAAGAAATCTTTTTTAAGGAGAGGGATCTGAGGGTCATAACTAGAGAAAAAGTTGCCCCTGAATGGAGGAGAAAGAAACAGAGTGGCTCCATTCACACAAGGGTGTGGGCCATACAAGAAATATGGGGTTATTTCCTAGTGTTTACAGGCTGCACTGTGCTGAGATGTTCAATTAGAAACTGTAACTGTATGGAACTCTCAGGGACGATTAGTTCAAATATTTATTTCTAGATCTTAGAAGCCCGATACACTTGCTACTCATAAGAGAGCTGCAAATAGTTATGGTCCTGCCCTGAAATTCTTCCTTGGTGGTCAAGATAGAAATTTGATGTCTATTTAGCCAGAAGACAGTGGCAGCTCTGTTGTGGTCCAGGGGTCTTGGGAATCCCGAAATGCAAGGGCAAAGGGCGTGAGTCCGCCTTGAAAGAATTCAACCACTCAAGCCTTCTTTCAGTCAGAGACAAGGTTTATTGTGTTGCTGATAGAAGTGGGCAGATTTTAAGAAACTGTGCATTTGGTAGGGGCAAGACCGACTTTTTTTTCAATAGGGAAAAAGATTGTGGAAAGATTTGGATGGGATCAAGGAATGGCAAAAAGCCTGGAATGATCCAGAGGTAACAGAGTAGGAGTCTAGATGGGATTAATGGGTGGGAAGTAGCCTGGGGTGGTCCAGAGGTAATAGATAATAAAGACCTGGACTGGATCACAACCACAATGCAAGAAGAGTTGAAAGGATTATTGAGTATCTAGGCAGGGAATGTGTGGGAAAGTTCAGGAGCTGGGTTGCTTTTGGGGGGAGGGGATCCAGGTCGCATACCCCATCAGCTCCATTAAGGAGCCATCTGGGAAGTGTTGCTTTGGGGTTTTTTTCCCCCTTCTTCCAGTCACCTGCCATGTTTGTGAAAGACCTTGATTCTCAGACATGGCATTTGGGGATCTCACTTCTTCCGTTAGGTAATCTTTAGGTTCTAGAAACCATGTTGTACGGCTTTAGTGACGAAGTGGCCTCTCAAGTTCTGTACTTTACATTTTCACATAGGACTCAAGGCCATAGGATTCTATATCCTCACTACCTCTCTCCCAAATGGAGGTGAAGTAACAGCCTTCCCTCATAACTGAGTCTAGAAATCACCATACCCAGGCATGATCTGACTCCTGGGGTGTTCTTCAGCAAGAATAAAAATACACATACCCACCCACCCACCCACCCACCCACCCACACACACACACACACACACACACACACACACACACACACACGGATTTATTTATATTTTATACTTATCTATCTAATTCATTTATTTTCCCCTTCTTATTAAGGACAAGGTCTCTGTTCTAAGTTTTAATATGACTGGTTTGAAAAGGTCCTCGCACCTCAGAATTAATTTCTGATTGCCAAATTGTGCCTCCTTGGAATCATTTCAAGGGGTTGTCCTTTCAACAAATCAGCAATAGCTGGGTCTAAAGCCTGATTGATTTTCTCATGCAAATAAATGAGAGAGGGAAAGGAAAGGACAAAAGGATCTGTGAACTCTGGAGTTTTTTTTGTAGCTGTATTTCAATATAACTGGCTTACTTTGCAATCCTACGTATTTTATTTTACACTTTAAAAAATACCATTATAAGAAGGGTTCTGTAGGCATCCTCAGACTGCCAAAATGGTCTATGACACACACATAAATGGTTAAAAACCCTGCTAAAGATAAAAGCATAACCTTACACCGCAGTCCTTTGTTTCAAACTTCCACTACCATCCTCTTGTTCACTATACAAGGCCTGAGATAGCAAGACAACCAGAGCCTGTTCATTAAGCCCTTGACAACCAAATTTCCAAGCGCTACTGTAATATTTGGCTTTTAGTGGTTTACACCAAAAAAGCAAGCCAATGAAAATTATTGATACCATTAAACAATGTAAATCTGGGTGACAAAATTTTTAAAATTTGATTTATTGATTTTTAGTTTTCTACATTCGCTTTTATGAGATTTTGAGTTCTAAATCTTTTCTCCCTCCTTCTTCTCCCCCCTCCCCAAAACAGCAGCAATCTGATATAGGCTATACAATGTACAATCATATTAAACATATTTCCACATTGGTCATGTTGTGAAAGAAGAGTCAGAACAAAAGGGAAAAACCATGAGAAAGAAAAGGGAGAGAAGATAGTCTGCTTCCATCTGCATTCAGACTCCATAGTTCTTTGGGTGTAGACAGCATTTTCCATCAGGAGTCTTTAGGAACTGTGGGTAAGAAATTTCAAGAGGACTCTGACAATCAGTCAACAGAAATACCTGCTATGTGTCAAGCACTGTACTGGGTTCTAGGGATACAGAACCCAAAGTGAAATAGTCCTGTTGCTCAAGGCGCTTACATTCTTTCCAGGGAGAAGACGTGTACAATAGATTATATGCAAATAAATAGATGATGAGGTGGGCTGGGCCCTAGTATAGAGCAGAGTCTACCATCTGGAAGGTGCTATTTGAGCTGAGTCTTGAAAGAGATTTGGAATTCTAAGATGCAAAGGGAGGGAGGGCGTACGTTCTAGGGAGGGGGAAGCACTGGAGCAAAAACACAGACGTGAGAAATGGCGAGCTCTGTATGGGAGACCGTGAGCGGGACAATTTGTCTGAACCAGAGAGCACAGGAAAGCTTTTGTGGTTGGGTCACTTCACTTGCGGCAGACTCTGTGACCCCTTGTCAGGATTTTCTTGGCAAAGATAGTGGAGGGGTTTGCCATTTCTTTCTCCAACTCACTTTACAAATGAGGAAAGCGAGACAAACGGGGTTAAATGACTTGCCCAAGGTCACACAGCTGGTATGTATCTAGGGCCAGATCTGAACTCAAGGTGAGTCTTCCTGATTCCAAGCCCAGGGCTTTGTCCACTGCCCCACTTAGTAACAAACATGCTGGGACCCGACTGTGAAAGTTTTAAATGCCAGTCTTTCAATTAATCTAGTCATTTATTATGCACCTTGTGCTAGGCATGGGGGATATAAATGCAAAGGATGAAACAAACAGAAGAGTTTTTATTTAGAGTTAATGGGGAATCCTTGGGATTTGGTGAGGAGAGAAATAATGTGATCATGCCTGCGTTGTGGAGAATATTGCTTTGATCCTCTGACCCAGTGATGCCACTGTTAGGTCTGTATCCCAAAGAAACAAAAGAGAGGAAAGGGACCCACATACGCAGGAGTGTTTATGGCAGATCTTTTTTTATGGCAAAGAAGCATAAACTGAGGCAGAGAGTGCCCATCAATGAGGAATGACTGAATAAGCTGCGATATAACAAAGCAGTGGAATATTGTTGCTTTTGTGCTAAGATCACTATCTATGAGGCAGAGAAGATGATGGGTTCTGTTTGGAATGTGTTTAGTTTAAGATGTACATATGATATTCATGTCGATATGTCAAAGAGGCAGTTTGAAATGAGGAACTGGAGCGCAGAAGACAAATCCAGTCTCTGTCATTTTCAGTGAGTCAATAAGCATTTATTAAACACTTATTATATGTCAGGTACACACTGGGGACTGAAGAAAAGGCAAAAACACAGTCCTTGGTCTCAGAGAGCTCCTATTCTTTTTTTAAAATGCACTTTTATTTTATTTCTGATTCCAAATTCCTCTCTCTTGCACCCATTGGGAAGGCAAGACATAACAAAATCTATTACAAATACGGACAGTCGTGCAGAAACAAATCGCCACATTGGCCATATCCAAAATGAAAGAAAAAAAAGGAAGAAGAAAATAATTTTCACTGAGTCAGTCAGCTCTCCGTCTGGAAGCAGACCGCATGTTTCATCGCGAGTCCTCTGAAACTGTGGTTGGTGATTATGCTGACCAGGGACACCAAGTTTCTGTATACCGTTACTGAATTAATTGCTCTCCCACTCCTGCTCACTTCATTTTGTATTGGTTCATAAAGTCTTTCCAGGTTTATCTGGAACCATTCCCTTCATTATTTCTTAGAGTAATGGTGTCAAATTCACACAGAAATGGGGTGGCATGTTGAATCAGAGAACAAATATCTATGTTGTATTGGGAGGGCAGTTAGGTGGCAAAGTTACCAGGTCTGGAATCAGGAAGACTCATCTTCTTGAATTCAAATCTGGCCTCAGACACTTGCTAGCTATGTGACCCTGGGCAAGTCATGTAACCCTGTTTGCTTCAGTTTCCTCATCTGTAAAATGAGCTGGAGAAGGAAATGGCGAATGGCTCTAGTACTTTTGCTAAGAAAACCTCAAATGGGGTCGCAAAGAGTTAGTCATGACTGAAAAATGACTGAACAACAAGTGTCTTTTACTTATTCTGTTAAATCCTTCCCAATTATATTTGAAGCTGGTTCTGATGCATCTGAGTTTTGACAGGATAACACAATAGTATTCTATCAAAATAATACACCACAATTTGTTTAGCCACTCCCCCTGCCCCTCAACTGACAGGTATCCCCTCAGTTCCCAATTCTCTGACATGACAAAAAAAGCTGCTATAAATATTTATATGTATTTTAAATGTATTTTTATTTATCTCTCTATGTGTATATATATTTAAATATCTTCTTTCCTTGATATTTTTCGGGAGTATAGGCCTAGTAGCAGCATTCCTGGGTCAAAGCAGTTTAATAGTTCTTTGAGCATAGTTCCAAACTGCTTTCCAGAATTGCTGGACGAGTGCATAGCTCCACCAACACGGCATCCAGCATTGGTCACTTTCCCTTTTTGTCATCTTAGGCAATCTGGTGGGTGTGGAGCTCACATTCTTTAAAAAATAAGTCTTATTCACACTGGAACGGAAAGGGGATTGTCTGTGAAACCGAAGATTGTCTCTTGGGCATAACCTGCTCTTCCTCTAAAATATGTAAGTTCAACCTGTAGCTTCAAGTGGTAAGACATGAAAGGAGCTTCCTAATTTCTCTCCTTAAAAGACCAACTCTGCATATCTGCATATACCAATGAATCTGCAAATGGAGATGAAAGACATGGGGCGGATTCTCTGGAGTGACCGAGAGAGAGAGAGAGAGAGAGAGAGAGAGAGAGAGAGAGAGAGAGAGAGAGAGAGAGTGAGAGGCAAGAGAGAGAAGAGGGAAATGAGGGAGGAGGACACCCTGACTTTCACACAGGAAACATGGTCATGCTTGGATAGGCCAACAATATTTATCAGGCCACTCACCACTCACATAAAACCAACATATGTGCAGGGGTGGAATTCTCAACTAAACAAGGAATACAGATGTCATAAAAAGATAAAGTAGACAGTTTCTATTATATAAAATAGAAAAGCTTGTGTATGAACAAAATCAAGCAGTTAGAAGCAAGTTAACTGGTAAAAAAAATCTTTGAGGCTAACTTCTCTGACAACAGTCAAGATATTTAAGGAGTTGATAAGATTATATTAAAACATGAGTCATTTCTCCATGGAGAAATGGTCAAAGGAACATTCTGTTTCTTTACAAGTGGCCCATTGCCCACTTGTAACAATCTGACAAAGCTCCCTCCACTGTTCCATTGACAACTAGATTCTGGAGCAGCCTGTCTATTCACAGAACAGGATTTCAGGGCTTCTCCCCTCCATGCTATCGGGTATCAGGGAACTACACACATGCTTTTCCAAATGGCCATTCCTTCACCAAATGGACTCAGCAGCCTTGGCAAGCATTCCAGTCCTGTGACAATGTGAAACAGTAGAGAGAGCCCTTGCTCTGGAAACAGAGGATTGGCGACCGAATATTGCCTTTGCTGCTTATTACTGATGTAACCTTGGACATCATTTTATCACCTCATCTGTAAAGCCAGGGAGTTTGCCTCGATGGCTTCTATAGCAGCTTCTAGTCCTTTATCTACAGTTCCAAAAACAAGCATTTTTCAAAAGAAAGACCAGTTATCAACAGCCATATGAAAAAATTATCTAAATCACGAATAATAAGTGTGTGAATGAGAATGACTCTGAGGCTCTGTTTCACAGCCATCAGATTGGCAGAGAAGACAAAGAAAGGCCAACCCTGAAAAGCAGCTATTTGGGCCATAGTGGTCTAGGCTCTATGCCCACTCCCTGTTGTGAACCTGGCAGGTAGATTTTTAGTACTGGGGGAGTCTCCCTCTAATGAGGGCAGTTAGGCTCTCTCTTCATCCACTCACTGTCTTATTAAATCCCCACATTGTACATATATACATATAACTTAGATTGTGACTAACATCTAGGGTTTCTCCAAAAAGGGATGAGAAATTCAGTGTACAAAGTGAATCAGGTAGGGGATAGGTAATTTATTCCCATACGCAAGAGATACCTAAATATAAGATACATATATGGCCATTAAAGAACAACTTATTTATTTTGAGGAGGGAAGGGCAATTGGGGTTAAGTGACTTGCCCAAAGTCACACAGCTAGTAAGTGTTAAGTGTCTGAGGCCACTTTTGAACTCAGGTCCTCTTGACTCCAGGGCTGGTGCTCTATTCACTGCGCCACCCAGCCTCCCTTAAAGAACAATTTAAAAACAGAATTCAGTAACAACTTAAAGCTAATGTTACAGTCTGCTGAGAGGCTGATAGTTAAACCCTATAAAAACATAAAGCACTTCGTAGGACTGCTAACTACGCATTTTCCATTTCACTTTAGCTTTGCATCGTCCGCTAACAAAATCGCCAGGCTTAAGCCAATCTTCTTGTTGATGGTCTTCCCTTCAAGAGCATTGGTGTAGTTGCTGTGGACTCCTTCCTTGATGTTATTTCACTTCAACCTCACAGGACCCAGAACTTCTGGATTTCTCAAAATCACAAGGTTGTCTCCAAGATTGAACTTGTCCATGTAGAGACAAGCACTTTTTTAACCCAAGAACAGGAAAGGACAAACATAAAAAAGGTAGCTCTAACTCAGGCTGACACTTGCGTGGGCAAGACCTGTGTTTTAGAAGTCATGTTCTCATAACCTCATAGCAGATAGAGTAAGCGTGAGGGCAAATCACTCCTTCCCTACCCTCCCTCTACGAACAGTCTGAAAGAGCCGCGAGATGACTTGTAGCCAGAAAGGAACAGTGTGGCTACAGGGGCAGATGCTCCCTTTCATGAATCCATGAAGTTATCTGCTCTTCCTGATCTTCAGCCATTATTCATGCAGAGCCTGTAACAGGGCCCAAACTCTCATATGGTCCATTGGAACCAAAAATGACAAGTCGGAGCACGCACCATGAGATGGTGCCTCTGTGCCAATTCAACCCCCCACCAAAGGCAAACGGAAATGTGTAGAGAGGCTATAAGGAGGGCAGGCGTTGCTGCTGTTGCTGTGAATCTCCCCAGCCATCCCAGAAAGCAATATGGAACTGTACTAGAGTCACACTTTGGACTCATTCTCCCAATTCATATGCAATATTAGTGTAGATCCTTCTGTTTAAAATAAAATGGTTAGTCTTTCTGCAGCAATTATAGATAGATATCTGCTGGAATCTGTCTCACCTAATTTCCAAGAAAGATTTCAATTTCAGCCTTTGTGGGGAGCAAAAGGGAGCCCAGGTGAACACTTAATTCTTCATTCAACTCTCAGAAGGGGATTAGGTTTGCATTCTATCTACCCTTAATCAAATATTGGTAGTCTAGGGATACAATGCTAGAGATATAACTGCTTTCCCTACTTACCCATAAGGTCTTTCAGCTGATTAAAAATTATGTAACCCCCACTCCCTGCACCATTCAGCAAAGTGCCAAAGGGCTATCTTTCAGGACCTAGGAATATCTAGGAAAGCATCTTAGGCTTGTATGGGAGAGGGCATTACAATAATCAAAAAAATCACTAAGCTGTGCATGACTTTTGACCTAACAGTACCTTTTGGCAGGCTCATCAACTAGAGAACAGATTATGAATAAACTGTGGTATATGGATGCAATTGAATATTACTGGTCATAAGAAATGTTGAATATGACCACTCAATCAACAAGCATTTATTAAGTTCCTACTATGTGTGATGACAGATTGGGGAAAACTAGGAAGACTTGTATGAACTAATGCAAAGTGAAATGAACAGAACCAGGACGTAATAACTAACCACAGTCAAGGAGAACACCTTTTCAGACTCTGATCAACACAGTGATTCATCAAGACTTTTATAAGATGGATACTGAAGCACGACTTCTACCATTTGGCAGAGAAGATGGGCTAGATTGGAGCTGCATTTAAAAGACATACATTTATAGCCATAGCCAAAGGGTTTGTTTCTTTTAATACTTATTGGTTACAAGGGATGGCATTTATTTAGTGGACATAGTGATTAATTGGTGAGTGTTTTTTTTAAAAAGGAGAAAGGAACAGAGTAGTGCAACATTTTAAAAATACACCAAAGAGAGCATAAAGTTCAGTCTAAGAGGAAATACATAAGGAAGGTGGCTTTATTGTCTTATATTTAATTATGCTAATTTAATGAACTTAATGCAAACTTTAAAAATATTGTAATATTTCATATGCAATCCTTTTTTTCTGTTCCCTATTATATAAAAATGTTCATATAAATTGTTTATTAAGTTGATAATAAAAGGCATTTTTATAAAATGTCACAGCTTTAGTGAGTTGTTTCCTAGTATGTTACAACACCTTCAATGTGAATGATGGGTTAATGCCCATTTAATTTTTTAAAATTTTCAACTTAAACACTATGTAAATGGGCACTTCCACATACACAGTGTAACAAAAAAAAAAAAGATGATTGCCTATGGAACTGTGAAACTCCATTATGGATAGCTTGCTTCTCTTTTAAAATATGCCTTTAGAGCAACAGTTCTCAGCCTGTGGGTTATGTTCAGTTTGTAACAATGAAAATATAACAGCAGCAAAATTACACTTATGAAGTAGCAACGAAAATAATGTTATGGTTGGGGGTCACCACAACATGAGGAACTGTATTAAAGGGGCGCGGCATTAGGAAGGTTGAGAACCACTGCTTTAGAGGATTCTGGGAAGATGGGGGAATAGGTCAAAAAATTCCAAGCTCTCAAGATTTCCCCCATAGGAGATAAAATAGCACCTTGGTGAATACTGAACTGTAAAAATAAATAAGAGTAGGGGCAGAACAGGGGTCCTCCTGGGACTATTAGAAAAGATCTGAAGAAAAGTTCCGGAGGAGGTATGGTCCATGTGAAGAGTAAACACCTCCAGGCTAGGTCCTAGGCCCTGCTTAAACAACAAGCAGCAAGCCCTGGGGTTAGCTGGTTTGGGAGGCTGACTCTCATCCCTGGGACAGTGAAGGGTTTTGAGTGTATGAGTGGGAAAAGATTGAGGGAACCTCTGCTGACAAGGAATGCCAGTCCCAGCTGCGCTGTGGAGATTGGCCTGGGCAAGAAAGAATCAGCACACCTCTGGTGAGTGCAGAGGTAGTAGGGCAGGGACACCACTGGCTATGGGCACTTACAGGAGACTGTAGATCTTGGCTTCTGGGAAATGGCCACCTGTGAAGCAAAAAAAAAAAAATAAGAACAATCCAAGAAAAACAAGAGGATTATGAAAAGAAAGTCAACCAATTAGAAAAGGAGATCCAGAATCTTAAGAAAATGAATCCTTGAAAATCAGAATCGGGCAAGGGGGAGCCAACAAAGCTATAAGAGATCGGGGAATAATAAAATAAAATATAAAGAATGAAAAAATAGAAGAAAATGTGAAACATCTCATAAGAAAAACAAATGATCTGGAGAACAGATCAAGAAAAGAAAACATAGGAATAATAGGACCACCTGAAAGCTGTGATTAAAAAAAATGAATCTTGATACAACAGTATAAGAAATAATTAAAGAAAATGAAAGAGGGGGAAAATTCACAGTCCTTGAAAACTCAGAGGACTTAAAAAATTGTGGAAAATTATTAACTTTCTGACATTTGTGGTTTTTTGGACTCCCCTATATGATAGCAAATTTATGGGAGAAAATGACATTTTAAAACTTTTCATTGCTCAGAGTAAATAGAAATATCCAGAAACAGATTTGCCGTGGCTATCTCGTCTTTTACAAAGCAAATGCAGCAGTTACCGCATCTGACACCTGTGTGCAAGGTGATGAGATCAAAACCTTGCTCCTTGCCCCCAATTATATTATTTTTTAGGAAATACTAATGTGTTACATTCACAAGGGCTTCATACAATTTCAATGTTCTTCTGGTTCTGTTCACTTCACTATGCATCAGTTCATGTAAGTCTTTCCAGGTTTTTCTGAAAATCATCCTACTTGTCATTTCTTATAGCACAATGATATTCCATTATCATCATATTCCACAGCTTGTTCAGCCATTCCCCAACTGATGGGCATCCCTTTGATCTCCAATTCTTAGCCACCACAAAAAGAGCTGCTATAAGTATTTTTATACAAATAGATCCTTTCCCCTTTTTTGGATATAGACCTAGCAGTGGCATTGCTGGATCAAAGGGTATATACAGTTTATAGCCCTTTGAGCATAGTTCCAAATTGCTGTCCAGAATGGCTGGATCAGTTCACAACTCCACAAGCAGTACATTAATGTTCCAGTTTTCCAACATCCAACACTTTGTTGATATGAGGCTGAGGTGTGAGGTGGTACCTCAGAGCTGCTTTAATTTGCACTTTTCCTGACCAATAGTGATTCAGAGCATTCTGAAACCCATTTTTGCTTGCAAGTTATAAGGCATGTATCACTGGATTAGTGTATCTCACACTGTAGTCTGAGTCAAATGAAAGATAATTGTGGCATTTAGGATCCTAGAGCATTTGGGAGCTGGTAGGAAGTCAGACTCATTTGTTCATTCATCGTTTATTAAGTGTTTACTATTTGTAAAGGAGATGTTAAAAGTTTTGGTGCAACTCTACAAGGTGCAAAGAGTGTAAGGGAAGTGTTAAAGTTTTCCTAAAACTGCCTTACAAAGTACGAACATCCATCTAAGGCGTGGGGGAGTGGGGATGAAGAGGAGACACTCAGTCCAGCACAGGGGCACAGAGTTACATGCCAGCATCGGCAATGCCAAGACAGGCAGCACCTGGGCTCGGAGAACAGGAGGGAAGTGCATAGTCCTTAGCATAGGGCTGAGGGATGACTGGCAAACACTTGATCTGATATAGTGGGGGCAGCGTCAGGACCCACCAGGGCAGAACCAAGCACAGAGGGCCAGGGGTAATGCTTAGACTTGGGGCCCATGGCAGGGCACGGGGTACTGGGTTTGGAGCCAGGAAGAGCTAAGTCAGAAACCTGCCTCGAGATCCTTGCTAGCTGTGTGTCTTGGGCAAGTCACGAGGATGTCTGCCTCAGTTTTCTCATCTATAATATGGGGACAGTTTAACTACATAGGACCTATGAAAGAAGATGCTATCTGCAGCTAGAGAAAGAACTGATAAATACAAGTATGTATAGTATAGTATAGTATAGTATAGCATGGTATAGTATAGTATAGTATGGTATAGACACACATATACATATTTGTGTCTAATGGGGGGGAAGAAAGTTACATGATAACTTTACTATATATTTAAAAGGAAAAGCAAGTTGTACATAATAGCATTGCAGTTTCATGTGAAATCCTTTTTTTTTTTTGCCAATTGACTTTGTTAAAAAAAGTGCCTGTTTTATTTCTTAAGTTTAGAATAAAAAATAAAACAAAATGGGATAGTAATAGCACTTACCTCCAGGGTTGTTGTGAGGATAATGTGAAGTACCTGTAAAGTGCTTCATTTTTAAAAGGTCACATAAATGAGGCCACAGAGCTGTAACATCAATCACATAGGAAATAGTAGTACCTTCTGACTGAAATGGAGAGTAGTGGAGTGTAATACGGAACAAGACTGAAAGGCAGAGAGGAGACAGGCAGTGGGGAGTTTTCTATGCCAGGCTAAGGCAGCATGGCGGAGGGAAGAGTCCTAGATCTGCCGTCAGAGAACTGGGGTTCCAATCTTGGTTCTTCTATTTACTGCTTATGTGGCCTGGGTTTCAAGTTCCTCATCTGCAAAATGAGGGAGTTGGATTAGAAAGCTTCTCAAAAGTCCCTGCTAGTTTAAAAAATATTTTGTTTTATCCTAAAGGCAACAGGGAACTGTCATTCATCCCCCCTTGCCCCAGTAGAATGTATGTGTGCATGCACATATACATGTATGCATGCATGTATGTATGTTCCCTCGGGGCAAGGACTCTTGTGTTCCTCAGCTTTGTATCCCCAGTGTCTAACATAACTCCTCACACACAGAAGTAGCTTTTGCTGTCATTCAGTCAGTCAGACTCTGAGTGACTCGGTGGGGTTTTCTTGGCAGGGATACCAGAGTAGTTTGTCATTTCCTTCTCCAGCTCATTTTACAGATGAGGAAACTGAGGCAAGCAGGGTTAAGTGATGTGGCCAGGGTCGCACCTGAGGCCAAATTTGAATTCCAGTCTTCCTGGTTCTGGGTCCAGTGCACTGGGCCACCTAAATGTCTATTGTAAGCAGTAAACTTAAATACATGTTGGTGGAAGCCAGGGGCTTCCTGCCCCTGCCCTCACACTCTCCATCTCCAGACTCCATGAATCTCCCTACTTGTCTCCTATGCTTGCAACATTCTTCCTCATCTCCCCATCTTGACCTCCCTTCCTTTTTCCCAGCTTCCAGCTAGGATTTCACCTTCTAGGTCCTCCTTAATTCTAGTGCCTTCTCTTGATCATAGCCAACTTATCCTGTATAGAGTTAGTTTGCACACAGCTGTTTAACTGACAGCTCCAAGAGTGCAGGCATGGTTTTTTGCTATCCTTTGTATCCTCAGAACTTAAGGCACTGCTTAAGCAGTAGGTGCTTAAGACTGACTGAAATGTTTCCTGGAGGTAGGTTTGGAATCTAGTTTTGAAGGCATGGATCGGCAGTGATGGCACACAAGGGCAGATGGGCAGAATGGTAGTAGGGGAAGAGGGATGGAGGGAGCAGGGAGGTGTGAATTTCAGGCTCACCAGCCTAAGGGAGAGAGATTATGTCCCCAATCCCATCCCCACTTCTACCCCCAGCATTTAGGAACCCTAAGGCCAATGATGTCTAGCTCTCATTCCTTGGAGAACCTCAGTCCTCCCAGAAGGAAGGGAGTCCTTTCAAAGGACAGAGCAAGGTGATGCACCAGTTCCCCTAATCTAGTCTCCATTCCCTGGCTCCAGGCATCTTGTCTGGCTGTCTCCCATGCCGGGGATGCTCCCTCCCCTCAGGTCCCACGACTGGCCCCCTTGGCTCCCTTTAAATCCCGGCTAAAATCCCACCTTCTGCAGGAAGCCCTCCCCAATACCTGCCCTCTGTTGTTTCCTATTTGCCCTGTATGCAGCTTGCTTTGCGTGTGCAGGTTTCTTCCCCTATTAGATTGTAAGCTCCTCGAGGGCAGGTGCTGTCTTTTGCGTCTTTTCGTATTCCGAGCACGCAGCACAGTCTGGGCTTAGGATGCCCTTAATAAATGTCTGATTGATCGGCGAGAAGTGAAGAGCTTTCTAACGGGCTTACCCTGCTGCTTAGCAACAGCCAATTCCATGCCCCCGCCCGGCCCCGCCCCGCCCCGCCCCGCCCCGCTCTGCTTCTCCTTAGTCTCGCTTCGCCCCTCCTTCGCCCCGCCACATACCCCTGACATGCGCACTAAGAAGCGCAGGAGGGGGCGGGGCGGCGGACTCCTCGGTGGCTCGCGGCCTCTCCCGTACTCCGCTCGCCCCGGCGCGGCGCGCCCAGTGACGTGTAAAGGAAGCGACTCTCGCCCAGGCCCCGGCGATAATCGACGGAGCGCCGGGTCCGGCGGCCCAACGGCCATGGCCTCCGTCGGAGTGGTCGCCGGGCGACCGGCGGAGGAGCCGCTGCCGCAGCCGCAGGAGCCGCCGCTGCAGGAGCAGAAGCCCCTGCCCGCCCCCCAGCCTCCGCCGCAGCCTCAGCAGCAGCCGTCGCAGCCGCAGCCTCCGGCGCCGGTTCCTCTTCAGCCCCCTGCGCCGCCGGGCCTCAAGGAGGAGGAGACCTACTCTTTCCTGCCTTTGGTCCATGACGTCATCAAATGGTAACGTGCTCCCCGCGGCCCTCCCTCCGCCCTCCCCCTCTCCCTTCTCTCCCCCCCCTCCCCCCCGCCCCCCCGCATCCCCGGGACAAGCTGCCCGGGGGTGACGCGCCCCTTGGCCTGTTTCTAGTAAGTGGGGTGCGTTTGTGGAATGCGGTGTGGGTGTGGATCTCTGCGGCGTTGCTGTTACCGTGGTAACGAAGCGAGATGAGGCCGTGATGGCCACGCGCGACCCCGGAGCCCAGCCCGCCCCGGTAGGACGCGAGTGACTCGGAAGGGTCTTTTTCCACGCCACAGATCTGTGCTCCTCCGACAGTGACCACGCATTTAGTAGGCACTTAGTGTGTGAGCCGGGCACTGCGCTCAGGCATACAGTAAGTGCCTACTGTGTGAGCCCGGCGCTGGAGCCTCGAAGGGAGGTAAAATACCCCAGAAGTGAGGTCCCTGCCCCGAGGTCTGATGGAGGAGACGGCAGAACTGCTTACTGGAGAGGACCAGGATGACGTCACTGTGTCCGACTGTGGCTCATCAGACCAGTGTGAGCTCGGGTCGGCACAAGTAGCCCCTATGAACGTTCGGGGTGCATTCTCCGAGTTTGCGCACCCGGCGTTTGCTTTGAGCTGTTTCACTTCTGCTTGGCTGGTAGAGCAGGCACTTTATCCGATGTGGACATTGCCATGCTGAGCCGTCTGTGCCCGGGTCTCCCATGTCACAATTCTTTTTTTTTTAATTTTATTTTAGTTTGCATCATTCATTTCCACAAGATTTTGAGTTACATATTTTCTCCTCTTCTTTCCCCCACCCACCGCCCCAAAACAGCCATCCCAGTGTGTCCCTCTCCCCAGTCTATTCTCTCCTGTGTCACTTTTCGGTAGGGC
>CM053590.1:204693234-204735236 GCA_028646515.1 Pseudochirops corinnae | reverse complement strand
GAGCTGACTTTAGTGGGAAGTATCTTTGTGTGTGTTTTGGAGTTCTAGGATTGGTTTAGAGTCCTATTTTATGGGTATTTTGGGGTGGCTATGTGAGAGCTGCGATATGTTGCTGCTGCTACGCCTCCATCTTGGCTCCACCCCCCCATGTCACAGTTCTTGAGAGTGTCCTTGTATCGCTTCTTCTGACTGCGTGACTGCGCTGCCAATGCTTGCCCTGTGTGAGCTCTCCACTACATAGTCTTTTTGGCCAGCCCTTTGGAGGTGCTCTCTCTGAAGCAGAGGCTGAATGCTTGAAAGTTTAGTGTGAGTAAAGACTTCAGTGTCTGGTGCCTTATCCTGCCAGGTGATTCTCAGAATCTTGCCGAGACAATGCCGAAGGAAGTGATTCAGTTTGTAGACTGTCCAGGTTTCACAGGCACACAGCAGTGAGGTTGGCACATTACCTCTGTGGACCTTCAGTCAGTCTAATACCTCTTCTCTTCCCTTCCCAAACCTCTTCTCTCCCATACTTTGCTTCCGAACCTCCCAAACACTGAGCTACCTCTGGCAGTTCTGGAGGGAAGGAAGACCTAGTGTGATGTTTGGTGGTCATGAATTCCTAAGCCTTGAAGCTGATGTCACCGGGGACAACCAGCCCTTAGTGCCCCTTCAGAAACTTCATTTAGGTACCGAATTTGACCCAGGATGATAAACCATATGTCTTTAGTTGTTCTTTTAATTAAACTGATGAGAAGGAACAGGGTGGCCTATCATCACAGAACTGAAAGAGGCCGTGAAGTCATGTTGTGTACCCTTTAGGTGAGCACGAGTTATCTTTCTTTTTTTCATCTCTCCACGATATCTGAGCTGTACACAGTTGGTTACCACTTGCTGATCCACTGTCAGATCCCTGACAGATTAGAGTATTGGAAAGAGTTTGTCTGGAAGAGGACCATGACTTTAGGGTTGTGATATCATGACATGCAAGTAAATTGGATTTGAGTAAGGCAGGGTTGTACTAAATCACCAGCCTCGCTTTCTCCTCTGGAACCATCTGAGTCCAGTGGCAAAATGTAGATCAGGATGACGGGAGGTGGCCTTCATGGAAGAGTGTGTACAAGCAGTTAGAAGACCTAAAAGTTTCGGTCTCTTATGTGATTGGATAATTTCCACATCGTGGGCCTAAATTTTCTTCTTTGCCCAATGAAGGGATTAAATGAGATCATCTCTAAGGTGCCTTTCAGTTCTAACATTCCAGGGTTCTAACTTCTCTCTACCTATTCTTGTTCCATTCATTTTTTACTCCTTTGATCACTCTCCCACTAACACCCCAATTCCCAGACATGAATTCTAGACTCAGTACCCTCTCATGGAACAAATGATTCATTTCTCCTTTCTTGTTTTCTTCTCTAGCAGTCAGAACTGGAAGGCTGAAATGAGATCATGTAGTATCTTTGTATTTGCATAGGCTTTCACATCTGTTTTTATCATTATTTAAGTCCCCCTTCCCATCCTCTCCAGTAGCCCCAGACTGGGAAAGGCTGCATAGTGTAGTGTAGAGAGCACAGAAGACCTGTGTTCTAATCTCAGGTTGTAGAGTGACTTAACTTCACCTGACCTCCATTTCTTTCCCTGTAAAATGAAAGGGTTGGGTTAGAAAATCTCTAAGGTTCCTTGTAGTTCTAAAATTGTCCCATGTCCTATCATTCCCCAACATTAGCCTAAAACAACCCTTCTAGATTTGGGGACCTTTTCTGCCAGAAAACAGTCAGATCTCTCCCTGTTAGGGTTCCCGGCATTGTACCCCCAATCCCATGTTAGTCTTTCCAAATATGTTCATCCCGCAAGGTCCAGCTCACATGACAGCCGCCTCCGCAGTGGCCTTCTCGATGATGTCTGACACTCACATAAATCTGTGAGTGGGTTGATCTGATTGTTTCATCCAAGGATTCAGGACCTAGCTCACCCACATCGACCCCTGGACTTGTGTGTGGCCTACAAGCCACTGGTCCCTCTCTCGTCTTTTTCTTGATGCATTTTTTCCAGTAAACTTCTTGCCATCCCCCCCTTTTCCATCTGCGTTAAGGCCATTGAGTGTCACCTGAAGACACTAGTTTTAATCTGGAGAATTTTATCAGGCTCCTAAAGAGTCTCTTTACTCCGTCATGTTCCGTGACAGGCTTTGGCGTATAAAGCTCCAGTGATTTCCGCGGAGGCCTTTTTGCAAACGGTATCATGAGCACGGCCAAAGGAGAGGGCCCAGTGCGCCAGCAGGTGGTGTCTTTTTGCCTTCGGGCTCGCGGTAAAACCAATCCCGCCAGTTCTATTATTTGTCTCTTCAGGAAGTACTTGGAAAAAGCATCCTTCTATTTAACTGTAACATTTTTCTCATTCTGGTGTTATGATAGGAAGTTTAAGGTTAATGCAGTTCAGTTGTTCCTGGAATATGTTGTGATAATTGCGATTTTGTTTGTTTGTTTTTTTGGAGGAGGAAGGCAGGGCAATTGGAGTTAAGTGACTTGTCCAAGGTCATACAGCTAGTGTTAAGTGTCTGAGGCTGGATTTGAACTTAGATCCTCCTGACTCCAGGGCCGGTGCTCTATTTACTGTGCCACCCAGCTGCCCCTATAATTGCAGTTTTAAAAATAGATTTTACATGTCCACTGGTCAGTGGACAAGAATCTCACATTTAGGCTACTAACAGCCAAGTTAAAATTTAGGGATGACCTAGAAATTGTGCTCCCTTTGTTCCTTTTTCTGACACATTACCACCACTATCACGGTAGAAATAAAAAGAAGGCCAAATAGGACTGAGGGACTTTTTGTGTTTTTCCTTGTCTTTTCCATTGTCAAAAAATTTATCACCAAGTAGCTGGTTCTTGGAAAGCAGACTCAACCTGTTGCTTTTCCAGAATAGGAAACCTGCTTATGCTAGCACTTAACCTCTCATTACCCTTGAGAAAGCAGCATCCATATGCATGCCAGAATGAAGTGGTGGAATAGGACTTTGTGTGAAACTCCCTTGATCCAAAAGTGGTCCTTCACCCTTTATTCTCTTCTTGTTGTTTGAGCCCCATGTCTGAAGGCCTGAATTCTCCTGGTGCAGTTAAATGTGGACAGATCATTTAACCTCTTTGGGACTCATTTTCTTCACTTGTGAAATGAGGGCCTTTGACTACGTAAGTTCCTTCAGACTTTGACTGTTCTGCTGCATACAGTTTCTTGTGTCGTAAATACTTTACTAGTGTGCACCTGTAATCTCCTGTACAGGATAATCAGCTCTGTGTGTCCCATAGCATTGGGTTTTGCATAGAGCAGATGCTCAGTAAAGATTTGTTGAAATAATGAAAAAATTCATGACTAGTTTATCTGTGCTTTCTTTAAAGAATACAGAACTTTTAAATAAAAGAGGGGAGGGAATCCCGTGGAAACCACGCTAGATTTAAAGTCAGAAGACTTTAGGTCAAATCAGGGCTCTGTTGCTTACTACAAGTGTGACTTTGGGCTTTCACTTAAATTCCCTTGATCTCAGTTCCTTCATCTGTAAATGTACCATTCTGAAGCTATAATTCTTTTGATTGTAAGGTCATAGAATCATCAAAGTCAGAAGGCTCTCAGGAGCTATCTACTCCAACTTCTGCCTCTCAGTACAGTATCTCTACCAAATGATCATCTAGCGTTTGCTTGAGGAAATCAAATGAGAGGGAACCCACCCCCTTCTGTGGCAGAAAGAGAAATTGGGCAAACCATAAATTAACTCCAAAAGGGGGGGAAAAAGTAAAAAAGAAAATCCTGGGCCAAATGAATTTACCAGTGATTCTGTCAAGCAGTTAATGAACAAATAACTCCCATACGCTGATCAGTCATTTACAAAAACAAAGAAGGAAAGAACAGAGAAATCCATATTATTGAACAGATTTAGTACTTTATTAAATAAATCTTCCTACCCGCCAGCTTCAAATAATGCTGCTTCCATTCCTGCCTTCCCTCCTTCCTCTCCATCTGGAATTTGGACTTCCTTTCTCTGGGAATTACCACGGCCTCTGGCAGGTGAGCTTTCTCTCTGTTACCTGGAACCAAGCCTCCACCACCGATCCAAACCCTGCTGCTCCTGTGCCCTTCTCCCCTTTCAGGCCCACTTTTATGGAGCATCTTAAGATCTCCACTAGAATGTAAGCTCCTTGAGAGCAGGGTTGTTTTGCCGTTTGTGTTTCTGTTCTGTTGTGTAGCTATACAATACCTGCTCTGCAGTGCCTGACATCTAGTAAGAGCGTAATGAATGCCTCTTCTTTCTGTTTCTCCTAATCAAATTACCCAAGAGTGATGGTAGTTTTTACAGGTTAGCAATAATAACAAATGCAGTTGGCATAGTCGAAAGTCAGGAATAATAAAAGGCACAATAAAAACAAGAGGAAGGAAGTGGACATGGCACGACTGCCTCTTACACTGTCCCACAAAGCAGTGATTGCCAAAGCAGCCTGGAAACAGAGTTTTTAAAACAGGGCTAAATGCATGGAGTAGACTAAGCAGAGACCTGCAGACAAAATGGCGCAGCAGTTTATAAAATCCCAAAACACGAACTGCTTTGGGAAGACACTTATTCATTTAACAGGAATTACTATGAAACGTAAAAGCAGATACATGAGAAATAGGTTTTGTTTAGCATCTTGGATCTCATCTCTTATCAGTTCCAATGGAACCTACATACAAGTATGAAGTCACACCACTAACAAAAATAGAGCAGAGTGGAAGGCCGCGTCTTCTATAGTTAGGGATTTTCATCAGGCGCCCCAGGTTGGAAGTGTGGCAGGTCAGAACTTCTGTACCAATGCTGCACTTCCAGCCGGGGCAGATTTGGGATACTCAGGCTCTTTAACAACAAACAAACAAAAAAAGAGTTTTCAGTCTTTGACCAGGATTGTTTTGTGGCGGTCGTTCTTTGTTACAGTTGTCACGGATGTTGTTTTCCTGGCCTTGCCTGCCTCACTTTGCATTAGTTCTTCTAAGTCTGGTTTCCTCACCTTTGTCACTTGCTACAGTACAGGAAGGTCCTTAGCCATTCTGTTCCCCTACTCTGATTTGGTTTACCTTCCCCAGTCAGCAGGCAGCTACTTTGTTTCCACTTCTCTGCTACCACAAAAAGTACTGCTATAAACAATCGATGTATAAAAAAAGCCTCTCTTTTTGTCAGTGACAAATATATGCCCAGCAGTGGAATCTCTAGGGGCGTGTACATTTTAGTTTTGCATAATTCCAAATGGTTTTCCAGAATGGTTGTGCTGATTCACAACTCCACCAATAATGCGTTAATGTTCTTGTCAATTCTACGACTGCTCCAGCATTGACTGTTCCTTTCCTTGTCGTTGCCCATTTGGAAGTACCTTTAAAGTTGTTTAAATTGGTTTTTCAACACCTTTGATACCGTCCCAAATTCTTATCAGATCCCGGTTTTGGAATTCTGCACCCAAGTTTTCTCTGCCTTGTTGTTTGGAGTGAATGACTTGCCTCAGTCATGAAACTCCACTTACCGTGTTGAATGAGTGTCTGGAAAGGTGGGGGCCACCCAGAGGTCATCTGATCCGATTTTGGGAATGGCAGAAGAGAAAGCTAACCTTGTTTGCTCTGCTACTCCGCAAGACGCCCATGTCAGCTTGAGCCGAATGACTTAAGAGTAGTCCCAGTATGATTGGGGTAGGCCAGCAAGATCTGCTTCTTCAGAACGTGTTGTTGCTGTATGTTCACTGGTGCCTCTTTTAAGTGGGATGAGCCTTCAGGCCAGGTAGGGGCTGTGCAGGGATTGCCGCATGGCTCCATCAGGCCCGCCCAGTAGAGATGACGAGAATTTTGCCATGGTTAGGCTTGTTAGCCTTGCCATAGTAGTCTAGGAACACCCCCGTTCACTGGCCACTGGGGCCCCCTCAGCCATTTTCCAGTAAAGAAAGCCAGTGACTTGAAAGCCCATGTTAGTGGATATCATTTGAGAGAACGATCAAATTGTAGTGCCTTTTATCAAGAAGACTTTTACTTTAACCTTGGTCTTGCCAGGATTACAGTTTTTGTGCCAAAGTAGTCATATTTTAGTAACTTTGACAATTCTTGGGTGTCACTGCCGGAATCTTGTGATTTATCAGAATTCTGGATTTTAGAGATGAGTACATTTTGTATCGTATACATAAATAATTGGCCCAGTTCCTTAATAAATGCTATTTAAATGAGTTTTTATTGTCGTCTTTTGTTTTTTACATCACCATGGTTTTCCTGAGTGTCCCTCCATTTCCCTTCTCATATTACCATTCCATATAACAAATATTATTTTTAGGACAAAAGAAAGAAAGAAAAAAATCAGCATAACTGATCAGTACTTGGAAAAGTCTGGAAATACATGCATGCAGAGGGGAAGAGTAGAAGTGTTGTCTTCTCGTCTCTCTTCTTTTACCCACACTTTTTTTTAAATTTTGCAACATTTCATTTTGTGTGCGTGTGTGTGTGTGTGTGTTTCTGGTTATTCCTTCTGTTTACATTGTTGCAGTCATTGTATAGATTGTTTTCCTGGCTGTGCTTTACTTCACTCAGCATCAGTTCATGTAGGTCTTTCCATGCTTCTCTGTATTCATCACCTTCTTGGTAATATTCCATTACATTCCTGTACCACAGTTTATTTGGTCATCCCCCATTCCATGGAAATCTGCTTCATTTTCAGTTCTCTGCTATCACACACACACACAAATCTACTATACATATTTTGGTGTATGGGAGCCTTGTTTTCTTATCAATAGCTCCTTGGGGTATAAACCCAGTAATGGAATTTCTGGGTCAAAGGACATGGATATTTTAGTCACTTTTTCTGCATTATTTTAAATTGTTTTCCAGAATGGTTGTACCGATTCACAGCTTCAGCAGCAATGTGCCCATTTGCATTTCTCCCTGTAACCCCTGCAGTATTGATTACTGTCATATTTTGTCTCTTTGTCAGTTTCCAGGGTGTGAGGCGAAACCATTTTCCTTTATTATTAGTGATCTTGAACATGCTTTCATGTGGTTGTTAATAGTTTGCAGTTCTTTTGAGAGAACTGTTTGTTTGTATCCTTTGATCACTTATCAATCCATTACCTATTAGGGAATGACTTTTGTTTTACACACACACACACACACACACACACACACACACACACACACACACACTTTATTTCTTGGATATCAAACCCTTATTAGAGAAATGTACTACAAAGATTTTTTTTCCCTATTCAGTCACTCCTCTTTTTATCTTAGGTGAATAAATTTGTCTGTGCAGAAACTTTTCAGTCGCATGTAATCAAATCTATTTTATGTTTTGTAATTCCCTGTATCCATTGTTTGGTTAAGAATTCTTCTCGTACCCATAGCTGTGAGAGATGTGCTAGGTTTCTCTTCTAGTTATAATCTGAGCTTTAATGTTAAGATCATGTATCCATTTGGAATATATCGTGGAATATGGTATAAGGTGTTGGCCTTTGTCTGATTTCTGCCAAAGTACTTTCCAGTTTTCCCAGAGTAAAAAAAGACTGCTCTAAATATTTTGGTATGTATAGGATAGAAGCAGGGTGTTATTCCTTAAGTAATTTATGTTATTGAGTGCTGGTTTAGTGAGTTCTGATTCCCCCTCATCTAGTTACCTTGATTTTCCGTTCTCTTTCTTTAACCAGTAATAGATGATTTGGATAAATGCTGCTTTATAATATAAATAGATATGTGTATAAATAAACACAGCTTGAGATCTGGAAGTGCTCTTTGTCTTTTGTCCTTACCTCTTTCCATAATTTGCTTTGATATTCTAGTTCTTTTGTTTTTCCAAATGAATTTTGTTATCATGTTTTCAGGTTCTATAAACTATTCCTCTGATAATTTGATCGGTATAGCCCTAAAAAATGTAAGTTGACTTTGGTAGTATTGTCGGCTTTATCACCCTGGCCTGGCTCACTCAGTCATGAGTGAGTCCTCTAGCTTTTTAAGTTGTTTATTTCTTGAAGAGTCACTTTGTAACCGAATCTTTACAAGTCTTTTGTTTGCTTTAATAGAGTGATGCTCGGATTCTTTATGAGTTTTGTAGTTATTTGGAATGAAATTTGCCTTTCTGTTACTGCCTTTTTTATTTTGTTAACCTTTTATAGAAAGGTAATTGATTTCAAGGATTTATTTTATATCTTTCAACTTTGCTGAAGCTGTCGTTTCAATCAGTATCTTTGCTCATTTCTTAGGATTTTCCAGGTTATGTCATTAGCAGCAGCAAATCCGGCCTTTATGCCTTTCGTTTCTCTCTCCCAGGTTGGCTTTTGAAGATGAAATGAGTATCTCATAAGAGAACTAATATAACAGATACAGTTCTAATTGACAAATGACTCGCTGTGTGTTCTGTCTTCCTTTTGGAGCATATGGGGATGATGCTAAGGTGCTCTCGACTTTGGCCTTATTTCATTCTTCCTATTCTTCCTGGCCCTCCAATGTTCTGCTCGTCTTTTTTTTCTGAAAGTGGGGTTATGACTAACCTTGAACACAAAAGCCCAGGCCCATTTAAAGGCTGCTGCTCTTGTTCATTTTTTGAGGATTGGCTGCTGTCTGAAAAGCTTTTTTTTTGTTCTGTTTGAGTGTTTCAAAGTAGTCCTAGCTTAGAAGGAACCCCACCGAGTGTGAGGCATTTCCTGAATATGGTGTTTTCCTCCCCCTGAGAGTTCTGTGTTGTTTTGTCTCTTCAGAAATGCTCTGCCAATTGGGACTGATTTCGGTGACCTCCTTTCGGTTCATCTGCTTGCTTTATAGGACCATTTCATATTGATTCTGTGTCCATAGAGAATATAATATTATATTCCTATAGAATATGTATTCATATTACATCCATATAGAATATACATTATGTTATATTCAATTGTTATTCTCTTTAGCCCTATCTTACTTTACTTGAAGTATTTTTGTGGCCGAAGAAGTGGGGTGACCTTGGAGATTGGGGAATTTAGGGTCATGTGAGTGTCTTTAATAAGTAATTAATAATCAAGTTAGTAATAATTTAGCCAGTTATTTATATTTTTGAACCTAATTAAGCCATCTTGTTCTTTGGGCTGAGAAGGCACATAAATTGTCTCCCAGATTAATTTTAATTAAATCTTCTTTTGGTTATATCACACTAGAGAGTTTTCCTTTCATAATTTTTTAGCTTTAACTAAATGGCGTCATGGCCAGTAGATAAAGAGTGCTGACCTCAGAATCATGAAGACCACAGTTCAAATTCTGCCACAGATACTCACTAATTATGTGACCCTGGGCAAATCATTCAACTTCTGTTTACCTTAATCCATTGGTGAAGGAAATGGCCAGCCACTCCATTTTCTTTGACAGGAAAACCCCGTATGGGTCCACAAAGAGTCAGGTATGACTAAATGACTGAGCAACAACAAACGATGATGATGTCATCATCAGGGATCGTTTGAGTTTGCTTGTGCATCTGGGCTGAGATTACTTCTTTTAAAAAAAATTGTTTAAAATTCTCCCTATTTGGTTGTCTTCAAAATTATTTATAATTTTCAAGAATACCAGTTGCCCTTTTCCTGGAATTTATCATAAGGTGTACCCTTAGTTGGTTGTTTAAATGGAGGACAAGAGATTGAAGGTAGTATTTAAATGGTTAGATGACTCTTGGTTCCTAAAATAAAAGCCCTATTCTTGTAGTGATATAGACAGTCAATAGATAGTTAATAGTCAGTGGCAGTTACTTGACTTGGAGGGGAGTAATATGCTACCTTTGGAAAAAAAAACTACCCTGCCTGCGTAAGCTCAGGAAAAATGAATAATAAAATGAATTAGCACCATCTGGTCTGAAATGTCCCCACTAGGAAAGAAATTTTATTTTAAAAAATGATCATTGACAAATTTTCCCCTTTTCTGCCTCAGTGGTCTAATTTTAGAACAGCTTATTGAATTAACTGTTAGTTTTCATTGAATCAGCTGCTTGTTTTCAAAAGCTTATCCACACTTTTTTTTAACGCGTATGAGCAGCTTGTTGGCCCGCTGCTTTGATCGAGGCGAGCTGTAGTAAAGACAGTATAGAGCAGGCTGCAAGGAAGCCAGGGATTTGTTGTTGAATGTGGTCTTTTCTCAGGCCTCATCCTTTTTTTAACCTCTGTTAACTTGTGATGTTGCGGACCCTGCTCTCTCCACGAGTGCCTTCTTTTCTCTGGGTTTATGTGGTTTTACTCTCTTGATTTTTCTCCTTCCTGTCTGACCGCTTCTCTCATTTGAGATGAGTTAGCATGTGGAGTCCTTGGCAAAGCTGAAAGTGCTCCGGTCTGCTGGGTGGATCATCGCTCGAATCGTTACCCCCAGAGCTCTGAGGGGGCCTCTTCTCTTCCCTCTGTTCTTCCTCACTTGGTGACTTCATCAGCTCCCATGGGTTGAATAATCATCTCAGTGCACGTAATGGACAATGGGGAGGCACCATCAGGTGTTGGACCGGGAGTCAGGAAGACCTGAGCTCGAGTCCAGCCTCGGACACTCGCCGCCGGAGCCGGGGTGAATCACTCTGTCTTCATTTCTTCGTCTGTAAAATTGGGGTAATAATAGTGCCTGCTTTGTTGTAAGGATCAAATGAGACCACATTTGTGAAGCTCTTTCCAAACCTTAAGCATAGCCAGCTTCAGTAGTGGGCCATTAATTGTCTATTGGGCATTTCCCACTGAATGTCCAACCTAAAGGGATCTCAAATGCATCATGTTCCACACAAAAGTCGTATTTCCCTCCAAACCCACTTCTCTTCCAAATTTGAATCAATGAATGAAAAAGCATTTATTAAGCACTTAATTACTCTGTGGCAATCACCATGTTAGATGCTGGGGCTGCCCCTTCCCTTAGATGGAAGCTTATATTCTAATGGGGGTTGGGAGGGAGAGGAATGGTGGTCATGGAGGAACATCTTAGTTTATAAAACTACTGGTGTGCTGAGTGGAGCCACAGGAGGCAGCAGTAGTAGTGGCAGTACAGCTGGAGAGGGAGGGCGGGGAGAGGATGGTGCAGGTTATGTGGGAATGGCTAAGGAGAAAAGTGAGCCACTGCTGGGACAGGAGGCACTTGCCAGTTTAGGCAGAGGGGGCCAGGGTAGGGAGTTTTGGAGACGGAAGGGTGAAGTCTTCCAGGGTGTGGGCTCTGGTCCAGCTGTGAGGTATTTGGTGAGGAGGAGGTGGCTTGTTTCCATGGAAGGTACCACCATTCTTTTACTCTGTCACCTTTGTACCTTTGGTGTTATCCCTGACTCGTCACATATCCAGCCACTTCTTACTGTTTCTGCTGCCACATTTCTTTTTTGTGACTGCTTCTTTCTACTCAGAGTTACCACTTTAGTCCAGGCCCTTATCACCTCTCATTTTTTTTTTGCTTTTTTTTTTTTGGAGGGGGGAAAGTAGGGCAGTTGGGGTTAAGTGACTTGCCCAAGGTCACACAACTAGTAAGTGTTAAGTATCTGGGGTTGGATTTGAACTCAGGTCCTCCTGACTCCAGGACCAGTGCTCTATTCACTGCATCACCCAGCTGCCTCATCAGCACCTCTTATTTAGAACGTTTCAGTGGCTACAGGGAGATTTAATATTTTTCTTTATTGTCAGACCATATCACTCCTCAGTAAATTCCAGAGGCTCCCTGTTGCCTCTAGGATAAAATATATATTACTCTTTGTCCCCATCCCGGCCTTCCAGCCTCATTACGTATTTCTGCGGTCCACTCCACTCTGCAGTCCAGCTAAACGGCTCCTTTCTTTGTTCCTCACGCTCCATCTCTTGTCTCTGCCACCCCCTTCCCACCAACACGCCCTCCTGGAATGTGCTCCTTCCTCACGTCAGCTTCATAGAATGCCCCTCTTCCTTCACCACCTTTGACATGGGGCTTTTCCTGGCCTCCCCTGTTGTTCGCGCATTCCCTCCCTAACTGCTTTCTTCTTCTGTGCCTACGTATGTGCTGTCTCCCCTGATAGGCTGTAGGTTTTTTGAAAGTAGAGATTTTAGCTTAAAATAATACCTAGCACATGGTAGGCACCTCAACCCTTGTTTGGTTGCTTGCTAGCAGAAGTGAACAAAGTATTTAAAAGGGAATTTGGTCTGAAGCCAGGAAGGTGAGTTCAGCCGACTTTATTGGGGTGAGTTGATTTAATAATAAGGGAGATCTTATTCTTATTGAAAATATCCAAATAGTAGAATTGATTTTTTTAAAGCAGGTAATCACCCTTGGAGCAACAAGCCTTTATGGGAACAAGTCAAAGCCCCAGTCTTGCAGATGTTACCATGGCTAGCTTGTTCAACCCCATGGCTGATGGGGAGGGGAATGTTGGCGTCTGGGAGGAGTGTCCTACATTGAAGCAGATTCCATATTTTAGCCCACTGCCATCTGTCAGGTGGTGTTCATACCCCACATGGCATCGTAGACACAATACGTCCTTGTTCCTAGCTGTCATGCTAACCTTTGCTTTCTGCCTTCTGCAGCATGGACAAAGACAGTGTTGACATGCACCAGGAGTTGACCGCTCTCAAGACCAAGTTCCAGGAGATGCGCAAAGTGATTAGCGCTATGCCCGGCATCAATTCAAGCCCAGCACAGCAGCAGCAGCAGCTGCAGAGTCTGCGGGAACAAGTCAGAACCAAGAACGAACTTTTGCAAAAATATAAGAGCCTCTGTATGTTTGAAATCCCCAAAGAGTAAAGCGGGCATGTTACGGTGACAGAAAGCACAGAAACTGAGTCGGAGAAGCCAAGATGACACTTTTCCCTCCCCCCCTCTGGTGTGGTTCTGTATGGACCCCCGCTCCTCATTCTCTGGAGCAGCTCTTTTCACGCTTCTTTGTTGGCTTTGCTCAGTGGTTAGGTCACCATGGCTGGTTGAAGGCACGCAGACAGGCATTTTTCTGGTGTGAATTAAAGGCCTACTAATGGCAGTGAGCAGTATACTTTCCTGGGAGCTGCCCCCTAGAAGTCACCATCTGTCACATTTTCTGATTTTGACAGTGGTGCTGGAGGACACAGTGGGAAAAGAAGGGCTTCTTTACTTTCTCCTCCCTTCCCCTTGGTTGTGTTCAGTGTGTACGAGGTACATACTGTTCCTATTTATGGAAGTTTCATGAAACTTTTGCATAGAATTAGTTGGCCAAATTACTCTTCATGCTGCTTGGGTTTAATGTGATTAATGGGTGGCTCTGTGAGAATGAATATAATTTGAATGCATGGAAGCACCACAGGGAGGGTTTTTATTTTTTTGTTCATGGCAGTGTCAGAGCCCTAAATAGCTTGTTTTCTTTCTGTTTGAGCCAGTAAAGATAGCAGCGTCAGTGGGGGTGTCAGTCAGTGAACCTGCAAGGCAGCTACTGAAGGCCTCATGCCATCCAGGTCTCGCTACGCCCACACATTCTTGCCACTCAGTTAGATTGTCCCCTGCCGTCTTCAATTAGCACATTTGGCTACACTTTTAGTGCCAGAGTAAACAATTATGCCAGGATGGCCAAATCAGCTCTAATTATCCTTTGGGATGGAGAGAGCAGGTGGTTCTGTTACTGCATAAGGAAAATGATTTTTTGGGTGAGCAAAAGTCCTCTCCTTGCTCATTGCCCCCTTTGATGTTCAGATTCAAACTGTTATACTGGGAGAAAAAGCAATAATTTTTTTTGCTGGTCTCCTGTGACAGACTATTAACCAACACATTTAATTGAAAGGGTCTTCTAAATGGCGATTTTGATCCCACCCATCTTTGGGTGGGAGTCCCGTGAAGATGCTCAGGCACTGGAGTCGTACATCTGGCGTCTGTTATTCAAATGTTTGTCAAGTGCCTGCAGGTTTTCCCTGTCCTGCCTCGGCTTTGTGAGGATGATCACTTCAGCTTTGTACCTACTTCCTCGGCCACTAAATCAGCATTGAAGTGGCTTCTCTGCCTCTTACAGACAAGCAAATTAATATTATTTGGGGACAGGAGTTTGGGTTTCTAACCTCTGCTAATGCAGTCAGGTGCCTGGTGTGCTATGCACCTACTGCTTGCTGGGAAATATTCTTTGAGATCTTTTTGGAAGGGGTTCAGTCTGAAAAGTTCCTGTCTTCAGCAAGTTGAACTTCAGTCATCTATTTACTGGGAGCCAGGAGCTTACCCAGAGTAGCTAGAATGTGTCTGGTATAATAAGGGAGCAGGGGACAGTGCAGAGTAGGAGGAAAAGCAGTTCTTGGTTACTTTCTACGGAACAGGAAGCTTTGAATTTAACTGGCTTATCAGGGGAAGCAAAGGCTATTTAGATGAGTTCTACCTCGTGACCTTTCACAGACCAGATCCTTTAGGGACTGGTAGAGGAACTAGATCTGTGATTTCATTGGCATAGAGAACAACTGGCTGAGCAAGTGCCCCCTGTTAGGACATGACTATAGAGAGCACCAGGAGGTTAAATGACTTGCCCAGGGTCACACCATGTGTGTCCCAGGGGGAACCCGAACCATCCTTTTCTGACTCTGAGGCCGTCTCTCTATCCCCTATGTCACATAATACCTCGCAACCAAATCCATGATGTCCTGGAAATTTTATTGTCATTAATATTTGGGCCTAATCTAAGGCTGTGGCAGAGTATCCTGAAAGGAGCTCTGTGTCAGATTCATTTGAATCAGGACTTGCTTGAGCTGGCTACGTGGGCTACCACCTAGTTTTATTGTCTGCGTCTGTGAATACCCCTTTCTGGGGTCTGTTAGAAATGCCTGGTATTGGTAACTTTTTAAAGCATAAACTTAATGTTATCAAAAGCCTTATATGTGCTCTCTCTCTCTGTCTCTCCTCTCTCTCTCTCTCCTCTCTCTCTCTCTCTCTCTCTCCCTCCCTCTCTCTCTCTCTCTCCCTCCCTCTCTCTCTCTCTCCCTCCCCCTCTTTCTCTCCCTCTCTCTCTCCCCCCCTCCCTCCCTTTCTCTTCCCACCCCTCTCCCCCTTTCTCTCCTCTTTGCTCTCTCTCTCTTCCTCACCTCTCCCCTTCTTTAGGTTTTGTGAGGTGGGTACAGAGGCCTTGATAGTGTCTCTTTTGTACATTCCTCATTCAGGCACAGTGATGTTATTAAACTTGAGCTTCTACACCTCAGAAATGGGTAAATGTAAAAAATTGGGGTTTGCCTTATTGTTTTGTGGATTATCTAAACTTAAAGTGTTGGAGAAAATGTCAGTAATGTTGATTAAATTGGAAAGTGTTCTGTTCCCATTTCTCGAAAGCCTGCTACTCAGCATTGATCAGCACACTCTTGTTTAGAGGATAGGAATATTTGTCAAATCGTAGCAGCTTAATGACCACGACCTGACACCTCCACTGCTCCCTGTCATTCCTCTGTATCCCACCATAACTGTCAGATGCTTTTTGTATGTACAGAGGGTCCAAGGCTGCGCTTCCTTTGCCTGAAAACCTTGGGCTCATTAAATACTTGTTGAGCCATCTAAGTTGGCCGTCTGTGCTTCTGTCTCACTACCCTGTCATGAGAACCAAAGAAATAAACTTGGCTCTCAGCTCATGCCATGTGGGCACCACAAAAGGCGGAAAGGAAAGAATGATCCTGGAGAGTGTTGAGGTGACGGAAGTGGAAGCTGGAAGCACTTTGGGGGAGCTTATTTATCCAGCCCTTTCGTCTTACAGAGGAGGGAACAGGCCTAAGGAGCTTGGGTACCTTGTCCAAGGTCACACAGTTAGGGATCAGCACTGAGGACTGGACACACAGCATGTTCGAATGCTTTACAAGCGAGTTTAAGAAATAAGAAAACCCCTTTCCTTTGATCAGGCCATTCAACTTAGAACAAATAGGAGGGGGGGATAGAGATGAAAGGTGAAGGGACAGGGAAAAAGCATTGTCTGGTGACAAAGATATTGAAACCATTTTTCCTGGCGCTCGCTACAGTCTTCCCTATGGAAGTGTTACCACAGATAGCAAGGCCTTGTGCCGCTTCGGATTCCTTGAGGCAGTTTTTGCCTCTACGTGATCATCTGCAGTTTTATTTTTGTTAAAAATGCTGATGTTATTTTCAGAATGCCAAGACTTTATAGCAGAGTTCTGGCAAAAGTCGCAACACTGGCTCAAGATTTAAATTCCACAGCAGTGGAAAACAGTTTCCTGCTCCCATCATTTAAAAAAAGAAGGCAAAGAAAGTTTTTTGTTTTATTTTATTTTATTTTACTTTATTTTGATAAAAAAAAATGAATAATAACCATAACATTTTCACACACACACAGTATAAACACTTAAAAAAGATTTTGTTCATGTCCATGACAACCTATCTACTATAAAGTGCAAGGTTTTTTTTTTTTCCTTTTTTCCACTGAAAACACATGTAAACACAGTTAGCTTTTGTTGGGTTGCCTGGGTTTTTCGACCCTCAACCACATCCCAGGTCTGATACCCAGGGAAGTGGATCTTGCCAGATGCCTGCGGCAGTGCAGGAGTCTTATATTAGAAAATGCCTCCCCTTTTTCGGTATTCTGGCAAAAGAGATGACATGTTACACACTTCCAGACCACTACCCCTACCCCATTCACATTTCTGCCCTTTCCTAAGACCCTTATGATGGGCATCCCCCCTTCCCCACCATGACTTGGATGGGGCTCTCCAGTTTAAGTCATTTCTTTCCTTCTCCCAAGTTTCAGGTGCTTCAAAGGAAGAGCAGCCATAGTCCACCATGACCCCATCATATAGGGTGGGGAAGGTCAGGTGGTAAGTACCCCCAGGGAAGCTGACTTGGAGGTCAGATGCCAGCCTGGAGCCCATGCCACCAGGGTAAGGGTCAGCCAGAACATATTTTTTTCTTAAACAAAAAAAATCTTATTTGTTTTAGTTTTTAGCTTAGTATAAGGAGTGGGTGGCCCCTAGCTGATGACACAGCGCTCTTTGTCCTTGGTCTGGCTGCCTCCGATGGCTTTCTCTCGGATGTACATGAGGTCACTGTGGACACTTGGCCTTCGGGCAAAGGGAGCCACTATGCCATAGGCCTCTCCCGACCCACCTCCGCTACCTTCTTTCAAGAGTTTTTTGTTCTTCAGAGCCTTCTTGTGCAGTATGTCACAGTACTGTATTGAGACCTTTCGGTGCAGGTCTGGGCTCATTTCACTGGGCAATTTGGCCATGGTGAAGAGGGCCTGGAACATCTGGTCCAGGCTGCTATTCTTCTTTGCAGAGATTTCAAAGTAGGCACAGCGCTGAGGGTCATCTCCCACTAGCTGTTCTATCTCCCTGGGGTCCACCTCTCTGTAAAAGTCCCTGTCCCCTTTGTTGCCACAGATGACCAGGGGCACTTCAATGTTCTGCTTGGTCTTGTTCTTCAGGCAAGACTTAGTGTCTAGAATCTGCTGCTTAAGGCGCTGCACCTCCTCAAAGGAGTCTCGGTTATCCAGACTGAAGACCAAGATGAAGACATCTCCTGCAAGAGGGAAGGAAGAACGATACAGAAACGATTAGTCCGCTTAGCAAGCCAGCAACAACTTTACCTGAGTTGGGGGGGTGGGGGTGCAGTGAGGGTACTCAGTACTCCTAGGATGACTGCAGTAGAAGGTCGCAGACCTTAGAGGGGCGGAGAAGGGACGGGACAGCGGACAGAAGCCTAACCTCCAAGATGACTAAACATCAGACCCGAGTTGGGAAGGGCGAGCAGAGTTTAGACTCGGAGGTCTGCCAGCTGCTTCTTGTGGGAAGGCCGGGGCAGGACGGGACGGAGGCGCCTAGGTAGGGGAGCTAAGGGTGCCAAGGCTGAAGGGGGGAGGAGAGGCACGAGCCCTCGTGTACCTGTGAGGATGGAGAGGCGCCGGATAGCCGGAAAGGGGTGGTTGCCCGACGTGTCCAGGATGTCCAGCTGGTAGAGCTCTCCGCGGATGGAGTAGAACTTGCGGTGGAAGTCCTCGATCGTGGGCGTGTAGGCGTCCTCGAAGCGGCCCGTGAGGAAGCGCGACACGATGGCAGTCTTGCCCACCTTGGAGGAGCCCAGGATGACCATCCGGTAGCAGTTCTTGGCCGGGATGTTCAGCTCCGAGTCGCCGGGGCACATCTTCTTTATCATCGCCGCCAATTTCATTTGTGGCAGGAGACGGGAAGGGAAGAGCGAGAAAGTGAGGGACTTGGTGCCCGGGCCAGGCGCGGAGAGGGGCGCGGAGGCGGAGAGAGGCTTCGGCGGAGCCGGGGGAGGCTGGGCAGGCTGTGCTCGGCTCGGCTCTCAGCAAAGAACGCTGGGTTCTGCTGCCCCCGCTGCCGCCGGCGCCTCCTTTATATAGAGAACCGGGGGCGGCCGCCACGCCCTCCCAGCATCCGTGCGTCAAGCTGGGGCTGGCCGCCCGGGGCTGGCCAGTGTTGGGCGGGGGGCAGCGCTGGGCTGGCCGGGGGGCGGGGACCTGGCTCCCGGGAATAGAGGGAGCCTTTCCCTTGGTTTTAGTGAACTGGCTCCTCTCTCAGTCCAATCTCCGGGACCCTGGCAAGGGGAAACTGAGTCCCAGTCTCCGTCCAGCCAGGGTCCATTTCCTTGCCCTACTGGGTGGCATTGTTTGAGTTCACTCACACGATCTGGGCTGGGGGGATGGTGGGGAGAACGGAAGGAAATGGATTCTGGAGTAGGGGCACAGAGGGCAGGATCCTGGGGGGAGGAGCGCAGAGGGGCGCGGTTCTGGGAGGAGGGGATGGGGTGCAGGGGGAGCTCGGGAGTGGGGACTTTGCCCTCCCTGGCCGTCCCAGCGCAGGTGGCCAAATAGAACTGTGGCTTCTCTTTGCTCCTGAGAAACAGACGGCACCCGGACAGCTTCTGGGTCTAGGACCTCTCGGGCTGACGGTGGGTGGGTGGGACACCAAAGTTCCCGGAAAGTTCAACTTGGAGCTCCTACAGAGAGGCCCAGCCTCGTCTTTCCCGTCCCCGGGGACCCCGACGAGTCTTGGCCGGTGGCTCTTGCTCTTTTTCTTATTTTTGCTTACAGCGCCAGGCAACCAGCCTGGAATGTGCGAAGGGAGCTGAGGTGCTGGGCAGCTCCCAGCCCCGGGCTGGGGTCCGACTCGCTTGTGGGGCTATGTGGCCGCTGGCCGCTAGGAGGCGGCAGAAGGCTGCGGAGCCTGGAAGCAGCTCAGCCCCCTAACCCACAGCTGTTACTGCGGCTTCTTCCCAAGAGCCAGTTACCAGCCATTGGGAGCTCCCAGATCGGGAGAATTTAGGTTGGGCCCAGGGCTGAGCCCCCTTTGCTTTCTTTGCTCTCTTCTCCTCTGCTCAAGAAGCAGAGGGGCTTCTTGACCTCAGAGGACACAGACAGAGCAAAAACCAAACAAAAAAACCATTGTGGCCTCGAGGGATGCATCCCTAGACCAGTGACAAGGGGATGCTGAGGAAGATGCCGGACTTCCAGCCAGGACAGCTGCAACAAGCCCAGGTGACCAGCTAGCCCCATCTTACCTGCTGAGGCCTTTTGCCTCCTTCCCAACTCCCCATTCAGCTTGTTCTTCAGTGCCCTCCACATTTCTTTATCCCATTGTACTACATGAAATGTCATCCTTACCTCCTCTCTGCCTATTCAGATGTGACCCCTTCAAGGCTCAATTCAAGCCCGGCCTCCTAAAGCCTTCCGTGCCTGACTGTCCCCAGCTCACTGATCTCTCTCTCCTTCCCACTTCTACAGGATTTACTGTCGCTGCAGCACAGTTGGGGCACTTAATTATAGTATATCTTGTAATTTTCTTGAGTAATAGCTGGCAGTTATGTAGCTTTAAAGTTTGTAAAGCACATCTAAGTTACATAATATTTAACAATGAAGAACCCATGTTGAGCACAGAGGGACTAGGGCACTTCACCTGCTCCCTCTTCTATACCCAAACATGTGGTCTGGAGCCTGGGGGGCCTGACCTCTAATGAGAGGAGTTAAGGCAGGCAGGATCCTCACTCCTATACCTTTTAAGCTCCAACTCCAGCACGAGGCGGGATGGGGAGGGGAGGGAATTTACTTACAGCTAAGATTATGGCTCACATCCAGAGTTTCTGGAAGGGGAAGAGTAACAGGGCATCTACTGCACAATATGAATCAGGTAAGGGATAGTCCTTTGTTCCAACATACTAAAGAAATGCTAAGCACACTAATTCACAGAGCAGCCTTAACAGATCAACTTAAAACAAGATTTAGTGATTTCTAACTCCTGGGAGGCTGACAGTTAGACCTCATCAGAACATAAAGCAGTTTGCAGGACTGCTAAGTGGGCATGTTACATTTCATCTCAGCTCTGCCCTATCCAAACAAGTCCTGGTAAGTGTCTGCTGGGAAAATGGCCATCTTCTTTGGGACTGTTGTCTCCAAGTATCCTGGAGTAGTTGCTGGAGAACCTTCCTTTGACGACATTTAGCTCCAAACCCAGGGGACCCAGGACCTCCAGATCACAAGATTGCCTCCAAGGCTGGACTCATCCACCTGGGGATCTTTCAGCCCAGATCAGGAAAGGGCAAGCACAAAAGAGGCAGCCCAAACTCAGCTTCAGCCTCGCCCAGGAAAAACATATACTTTAAATGCCATGTCCCTGTAGCCACCTGGAGTCAGTGGTCAGGGTAAGGGCAGGCTACTCCTTCCCCCATTCTCCTCTTGGGGAGCAGCTCAAAACAGACCTCACATAATGGACTGTTAGAAAGGAAAAGAGGACTGAGGCGGGAATTGCCTCCTTTCAGATGCTCACTTCTGTCTCCAGAGTCAATAAGGGGAGTCTCGTTCAGTAATTGTTGAACGTGCTTAACACGTTGCCTGGCATGATGATGGTGATGACGGTGATGACAACTTCAAAGTCAATGAGTCACACAGGATATAAAGCAAGCCCTGAAGCTCCCATGTGGTCACCCAGAGCCAGGAACAGCAACCTGAGTGCTCTAATGGCATGGCCCCTGCAGACCCATCCAGCTTCAGTGCACATAAGTTAACTCACTCGAGCCTCGAGTTGTAGAGGAGATTCCTTCCATGTCTGGGTTGTACAATGTTGCCTCCAGGTCAGGGAGGTGACTTTTGAATTCTGTGATTATTATCCCCATTTTGCAGTGGAGGAAACTGAGAAACAGGTTAATTGACTTGCCCATGGTGACACAACTAGTAAGTGTCAGAGGCAGAATTTGAACTCAGGTCTTCGTGACTACAAGTCCAGCAGTCTAACCCCAGGATGCTTCTGACTGCTTCACTGGGCATCTCTCTTCTTTTTTCAGCTATCGAGTAAACTCACAAGAGCAGAAAACCCTGTCTTCTACTTCTGTTGTGCTTACAATGTCCAGCATGAGATTTAATCAGTGTGGTTTTTAAAAATTAAATTGAAATGAAAGAGTGTTAGGCAGCTGGGTGACCCAGCGGATAGAGCACCTGGGCCTGAAGTCAGGAAGACTCATCTTCCTGAGTTCCAATCTGGCCTCAGACACTCACTAGCTGCGTGACCCTGGGGGAGTCACTTCATACTATTTGTTGCAGTTTCCTCATCTTTAAAATGAGCTGGAGAAGGAAATGGTGAACCACTCCAGCATCCTTACCAAGAAAACCTCAAATGGGGTCCTGGAGAGTTAAACACAACTGAAAAATGACTGAACAAGAAAGATTGTTGTCCATGAGCAAGTTCCCCGCCTTGTTGTCTAATCCGTCTTCCTAAAGATGGTCGTTGTGGAGCCCAGGGCTGCACTGAACTGGGTCCTTGGGGTTACTGCAGATCCTCTACCAACTGCTCTCTTGGAGTGTGTAACATGACAAAGCCTGTACACCAAGGCCTCATTTTATCATGACCCTCCCCTGCCCCTTCCATACGTGCAGCTTTTTTTCACCTCTTGAATGCAGGCCTCATGTATACTTTTTATCTTAGAGTTACCTTTTTGTGGGACATCTTACCCTTCTAGGCTATAAGCTCTGCAAGGACCAGATTCCACCTCAGATACCTGCTACCTTTGGGATTCAACCTCTCTCCTCCTTCTGGAGCCCCCCAAGGCTCATGATCCTTGGCTCTTTCTCCTTGATCCTCTGGGAAAACTACCAAATTTTGGAGACCACACTAGTTTCAGGTCTCCTGAAACTCATTTGTTCTCACCACAAAATGGGGACAAAAACCCAACACTGTAGGACCTGCTTCATGAGGTGGCTGTGAAGCTTAAATAAGATGATACACACACACACACACATGTATGTATGTATGTATGTATGTATATATATATAAAGCACTTTGCAAACCTTAAAGAGCCATCTGTCAGCTGTTTAAACTTTGTGTCTCCCCAGGGCTTAGGTGGAAGGGAACAAGCATTTATTAAACACCTGCTCTTTTCCAAGAATTTTACAAATATCATCTCATTCAATCTTTGTTACAACCCTGCAAGGTAAATGTTATTATCACCCCCATTTTACAGTTAAGAAACTGAGGCTAAGACAGGTTAAGTGACTTGCCCAGGCTCACACAGCTAGTGTCTGAGGTCAAATTTGAACTCAGCTCTTCTTGACTCCAGGCCCAGCATGCTGTCCATGGTGCCACCTGGCTGCCCTTCCTCTCTCTAAACCTCCTACATACAATCATTGGTTAAGTCTTATCAATTCTACCTCCACAAGAACTCTCCCATCTGGTCCTTTCTCTTCACTTACACCACCATCACCTTAGTTCAGGTGCTCATCCTTTCTCTCCTTGTCTCCTAATCTGTCTCCCTCTAATCCATCCTTCATACAGTTGCTGAAGCAAGATTCCCATGTCTGAGCCCATCACCCTCCTCTTTAAAAACCTTAAGTACCTCTAAGATAAAATACAAATTCTTGCTCTGGTATTTAAAATTCTCTACAATATGGCCCTAACCAACTTCCCCAGCCTTACTTCACATTACCCTTCTTCTTACACTTCATATTCCAGCCAAACTGGACTGCAGACTCAACATTCCTTCCTTGGCTCTTGGCATTAATTCTGATTCGTAACAAGCTGAGGCCCTTGCCAGCCAGAAATGTCCTCAGTCCTTATCACTGCCTTTCAGATTCTTTATCTTCCAACAAAGCTCAGCTCACAATTCCTGTACAGTGGGCAATGTGAAAGGTTAGTGCTGAGCCCAGAGCCCCTGAGAAGTTCACTGGCTAAGATTGAAAAGGGTACCAATATCCATATCAAGGATCAATAAAACCAAAGGAAAACACCAACGAATGCAGTCCAGGGCTGCACAAGAAGATAGCAGAAGATGCCCAAGGGAAACATGAAGCCAGCATCATATCTGGTAAACAAGGCCTGAAGTCAGGGGGATTTTGGCCCTAGTCTTTTTGGAGCAACAGCAATGTACAAAAATCATATGCTTGTAGGTCATTGTGCAAGGACACCTAGATGAATCAGCCCCAGGCAGTGAGTTAATGCGTGTGGGTCCTCCGAGAGGCTTGAAGCCAGGGCCATGGCCACCGCAGGGGACATAGCCAGCTGCCAGTAGAGATCTGCCTTGGGAAACAGAGAGGGGGACAGTGCCTTCCAGGAGACCTAAAACTAGGGTGGTCTCTAAAATTTGGTAGCTTTCCCAGAGGATCAAGGAGACAGAACCAAGGATCATAAGCCAGAGTAAGAGGTGCCTCAGGGCCCTCCAGAAGGCATGAAACCATCAGTAAGTTCTAGTATCACATTGTAGCCTGTCAAGATGCCAGCAGGGTACAAAGCCAACTTCCATTTGGTGATTGTGCAAGGAAAAGGAGACAAAATCAGGGATGAGGCCAGCACTCCTACTGGGGCACCAGGAGACCAAGGCAAAAGTCAGTGGTTGCAACAGAGAGTAGGACATGGTCCCAGTGCTGGAACTGAGCTCCCCTATGTTGGACCAGGACTGCAGAAAAGGGTGGAGAAGTAGCAAGGCAGCTGCAGCAGCAGCCAGACTGAAATAGGGATAGGATCAGACAAACTGCCCACTTCATCAAGATTTATGGGGTAAGTCAGAGACTGGCCCTGGCACACAGTTCCAGTCCAGGAATTGAAACTGGAGACATGAGAGAAGAGAAGAAAACTCTGAATGCAAAGAAGGAATACTATGAGTTTAACTCAAGAGGTAAATGTAAAAGAGAGTAATTCCACAATAAGTGTGATCAAAACATCAAAGAAAAGAATTGTGAGATGACCACTAAGAGTCCAAGAGTATATGAAGGAACTGAAGCTAGAGATAAAAAAAAAAAAGGCATTAGAATTCTCAAGTAAAAAAAATTTAGTAAGGTGGAAAACACCAGTTTTGAAGGAGTGAGCTCCTTGAAAAGCAGAATGGAGCACAAAACCCAGTGATTCCACAAGACATTAGAACAAAGTCAAAAGACTGAAAAATTAGAAGAACATGCAAGTTATTTATCGTCAAAAACAACTAGTGTAGGTAATAGATTAAGGAGAAATCATTTAGCAAAATCAGATTATCTGAAAAGCATGACCAAACAAGAAACATAGATACCGTATTTCAAGAAATTATGAAACTGTCCAGATCTATGGGAACCAAAGGCAAAGTGAAAATAAAAAGAATGTACCAGTTACCTCCTAAAAGAAACCACAAATTGGAAGCCACTAAGAATGTCAGCTGAAATCCAGAGTTTCTAGGACAATGAAGACATACTATAATCAATTAGAGAGTTTAGGTATCAAGGAATCACAGTTAGGATCACATAAGACTATATACTGCAATTATTTTAAAAGAGAGGAAATCTTGGAATATATTTCAAAAGGCAAAAGAAAAATGACTTATAGTCATAAGTAACTTGCCCTGTAAAACTGAATACAATCCCATAAGGGGAAAAAGTCCCTTTAATAAAATAAAGGGCTTTAAAGCCCTCTATCAGCATTTCCAATGAAATGACTAGAGAAAGGTAGAATCTCTGAAATGCAAATATGGGAGATGAGAGAAACCTAGGAAAGAACTCTAATTTGAGCATTTGGAAGTAAAAGAAGATAAAAAGTGTTGTAAGAGGAGAAGAATAGTCTTCCTTCAGAATCCCATTATCTTCAAAGAATCACAGAGAGAGTATAAAGAAAGATAAGCACAGACTTTGAGGGTGATTTTGCTCTGTTTTGTCGGTTTTAATAAAGGAGAGAAAAGGGTGGAGAAAAAGAATACATTAGGGCAGAGGTGGGGAACCTGTGAGAAGTTTGGATTCAGTCAAAGGCTGTACTTGAGGACCTAGAGGGCCACAGGTTTCCCACCCCTGCACTAGGGGGAAATGAAGAAGAGAAAGAAACTTATTATTTCTCATAATTGGCCTGAGCCAGAAGAAGGGTACACAAACATGAAGGAGGGGGTGAATGTGTGGGCATCTCATGAACCTCACTCTTATCTGAACTAAGGGACAGTCAAACACACATTCCTTCTCTCTCTCTCCCTTCCTTCCTTCCTTCCTTCCTTCCTTCCTTCCTTCCTTCCTTCCTTCCTTCTTCACTCAGCTAGATACATAGAGGGAGAGACAGAGACACAGAGAGAGAGAGAGACAGAGACATAGCTGCTCTGATTGTTGGGAATGCTGAGTGGGAGCTCAAGCTAATACAAAAGCAGTTCTCTGGTGAAGTGAGGTGTGGTATGTGAGTGGTGCTCAGTCCCGTCAGAGACAGTGGTCTCGGGCATCTTTCCTTGCTATTGTCTCTCAAGAAGATTTTTTGAAAGCCCTCCCCTGTGGGGGAATCTGAGGACAGTAATTAGACAGAAAGTGCCATCAGAAGAGAAGAGTTAGGCAGTTAGTAGTGCTGCCCACAAGAGAACAGGAACCAGAGAAAGAGAAGGTAACCAGGTCTCCTCTTAACCCTCAAACAACACAAGAAGTAAACATTTGTCTTGGGATTTTCCTCAGACTTTTTATTTGAAATCCATATTGTTTTCATTCTTTCTTCCTTCTTTTAAGCTTCATTTTCTAGCACTACTTGCCAGCCTTGAAGATACCTATGCTGTGAAAATCTTTATTTTTAAGTGCCCTTTATGTTACTTCATTTTTTCCTTCGATGCTTTGAAAGTGTAATTAAACCCAGCTCATGCACATGCTGTCCTTGGGAAGACTTGTTGATTGGCGATTTTTAAAAGATTCCTGACATGGAGTTTTGCTTCCTTTTGAGTGCGCTTCGTTCCTTTTTGTGCTGCTTCGTTTCCTTTCTCAGCAGAAGTTTCAGTTTGATTTTTGTTTTGGACGCTGTTTCTGTTTCTTTGTCGTTCTATGTTGTTTGTGTTGTATTTGGTTTTTCAGTTTCCCCTGGGTAGTTGCCTCCATGGCCACAGCCGTGTCTTGTCTCTGTGTTACATTTGCACATGCAAACCTGTTATTTAATGATGCTGCGTCGTCTGGAGGAGTGCGAAAGCTTGTGTCTGTCACTGCTGCTGATTTCCGTGTTTGCTTTACTCTTGTTTCCTGTGGGAGCACTCTTTCTATCACCACTGTGGCGTGACTGCCTAAATAGTCCGTCAGATATCATCATTGCGGATCAATCTTTGGCAAATATGTTGCTTCTCAGCCATTAGCCCTCATGGGGACTCCTGATATTGGAAGTCAACTGTATGTGTGGAGGCCGCTAGATGGCTCGGTGGATGGAACACTGGGCCTGGAGTCAGGAAGCTTTGTTCTTGTTGTTTTTCAGTCTTATCCAACCTCATTTGAGGTTTTCTTGTCAGTCTCTGTGACCCCATTGGAGTTTTCTTGGCAAAGATGCTGGAGTGGTTTGTCATTTCCTTCTCCAGTTCATTTTACAGATGAGGAAACCGAGGCAAACAGGGTGAAGTGACTTGCCCCGGGGTTACATGGTTAGTGAGTGTCTGAGGCCAGATTTGAACCCAGGAAGTCCATTTTTCTGACTTCAGGCCTGGTGCTCTATCCATTGCTGTCTCTTGCCTTCCAGAGTCAGGAATACCTGAGTTCAGATCAAACTCACTGTGTGACCCAGGGTAAGTCACTTAACCTCTGTTTGCCTCAATCCTCTGGAGAAGGCAACAGCAAACCAAGCCCATCCTCTTTGCCAAGAAAACCCCACGGACAGTATGGGGCAAGAAGAGTTGGACGTGACCGAATGAACAGCGGCAGCAATGTGTACATGTGTGGAATTGCAGATGTTGCAAACATTGAAGGGCACAGCCAAGGAAACTGGGGTGGGCTGCTGTGAGAGCCGAAGAATCCCCTAAGGGCATGTTCTGTGCATTAACGGATCCGTTTGCCCATTCAGCAATTCTTGACAAAATCCACCTGGGAAAGTACTCAGGAATTAGTGGGCAGGCTCCTATCTGAAGTGGAGGAATTCTGTATTTCAAACTGCAAAATGAATAAGTCAATGGGGTGACATAGCACAGCAATGGAGGAGCAGACTTAGGTCTGTACTAGGGCCTCCTCAGAAACAGACACTCCACTGGGGGTGAGGCTGATTCCAGGTTCTCTCTGCCAGCTGGGAAAGCTTTAATTCTGCAGAGGATTAGTTCCTCTAAGCCATACAGAGGAGAATGTTCTATGGAATAGTCAAGACTAGGTCTCTTGTGGCACAGAGGAGCAGCTCAACCTCAAGAAGAACCAAGGCCAGCAGCTTACCTGTAAGAAGTGCCAAGGTGGGGCTGCTAGGTGGTGCAGTGAATAGAGCAGCGGCCCTGGAGTCAGGAGGACCCGAGTTCAAATCCTAGCTGTGTGGTCTTGGGCAAGTCACTTAACCCCAGTTACCCTGCCGTCCCCCTCCAAAAAAAAAAGAAAAGAAAAGAAGCCTTGGAAGCACACCACACCTCAGGCACAATTTCAAAAGCTTGAGTAGCTCTATGGCCCTGCCCTGATGGCTGAAATGGTGTTTACTGAGTTAAAAAGAAAAAACAAAAAACTCAAACCATTCAATTCAAAGGGAATCACTATCCAAATTTGTGTTGTAGGCGAATAGCCACTTATTGAGACCAGTAAGAAGAGAGGACACTGACCCTGAAAGAGCACACAAGACTAGACTGACCCAAGCAGCCAAAGCAGAGGAGGGAGAACAGTCTAGGCATGGAGGAAGGGCCAGAAGGCCAGTGACACTGGATCTTGGTTTGTTTCCTCATCTGTAAAAGGAAGAGGCTGGGCCAGGTGGCTTCTAAGACCTCCTGGAACTCTAAATTCCATGATGTTTTCAGTACCCACAATAATGGCTTTATGGCTTTATGGAAATAGTGCAACAAGAAGTCCTCTCATTTTTTTCACCTGCCAAGTGAGGCCTACAGGTGATCCCCAAGGTGATCCTAACTAATGTCTCCAGATGCCTGGGAATGTGCCGAGCATAGCCCAGCACAGGAATAGCTCACCTGGGGCAGGTGTCCTACATCTAGCTCAGCCAGCAAAAATTCATTGGCTCTTTTCTCCCAAGAAGGGCAATGCAAAGAGGTTGCAGAGGGCCAGGTTTCATCTTAGCACAAGGTAACTCCTCCTAACCATCCTGGCTGTCGAAAACTGGAACGGATCTTTGTAAGGCAGTCTTTTCTCCACCACTGGAGGACTCTTTTTCAAGTCCAAGTCTGCTGGGGATGCTGGCAAAGAGATGCCTATTCTAATACACACTGGACCAGAAGCTTCCAGCTCGGAGACTCTGACTCTGTGATGCTGCTCTTTTGAGGGCCCTCTCTCCTGCAAAACAAAACCCCTTGGAGGGTGACCAATCATTGCGCCATTATTAGTCATTCATGCCTTATCCTGAATGGGTTTACTGAAGTTCTTCCTCCTGGGAGGAGCTGAGAGTGACTCCACGTGGAGTAACAGCCACCATGGGTTGGGTTTTAATTGAGAGAAAGAAGGATAGAGAGGCCCAGGGCCAGGCACAGTGTAGAGGGGACAACATGAAAGCGCTGCTTTCTTAGGAGATCTGGAGCTGGGAAGGGACCTTAGAAGCCATAAATTCCTCTTTCCCTGAAAATCTCATGAGTGCTTTGTTTGTCTCTCTCTCAACATGTCTTATTCTGCCTAGTGTTACAGTTAGGTGTCCTTGTCTTTATTTCCTCTACTAGCCCCTTGAGGGTCAAGTCAACAAGTATTTCTTACGGGCTTACCACGTACCAGGCAGGGTGCTAAGTGCTCGGTTATAACTGTCTCATTCATCTCGATGGGGGGCATGCAGCTAGATGGCACAATGGATAGAGCGCTGGGCCTGCAGTCAGAAAGATCTGAGTTCAAATCTGCCCTTAGATGCTTCCTAGCTGTGTGATCCTGGGCAAGTCACTTAACCCTGTTTGCTTCAGCTTCCTCATCTGTAAAATGAACTGGAGAAGGAAATGGTAAATGCCTCCAGTGTCTTTGCCAAGAAAACTCCACGCACCATGGGGTCAAGTAGAGACACGACTGAACGATTTGGACAAGAACAATTCACTGGTACTTTTCATCTCTGAAAGCAGGCACTGGGCACGGCAGGCTGGAACAATCAATATGGAACTGAGCTGAACAGAGTAACACCCAAGAGACACCAAACGTTTCTTCCACAGAGCTCTGACGGAGGCAGGTGGTGCCAAGGGGGCTCGGCTTTGGGACCCTGGTTTGTCGGGGGCCCCTGATGACCAGCCGTGATCCTGAAGGGCTGATGAGATGGGGAAGCAGGCTGCCTGCCTTCTGCCGGAGAAGCGACAGCCTCAGGGGAGAGGGAGCTGTCCCCTTGTTCCACACACGGCAAGGGTGGGCATTGATCTTGTTTCTCTGCATGTTTGCTACAACTGTTTTGCTTTTCTTCTCTCTTTGTTTTTCCACTGATGGCAGTGGGCAATGGAAGGAAGAAAACACAGATTTTTGTTCAATGAAAAAATTAATTAAAAAAAAAAAGAGACTCAGTTTCTAGTCTCCTTCACCCGCACCAAAGGGAAAAAGTGAGAAATGTTTCTATTAAGAGAGTCTCTTCCTCATCATCAGAGTCCAGCAGCCCGGGAGGTGTGGTAAGTGCCCCAGCAGTTCCCTAACAGAGCTCTTTCTGTGGGCTCCCTCAGCATGCAGGGGCCTCAGCTCAGCTTCCGAGAACATCTGGCCTTAGCAGCTAATGGAACTAATGGATGACCGTCTGGTCTCCTGCCTGCAGCCAAACTGTCCCAGCAGTTGATCTGTCACTGGGAGCATCTGAATAGCACTTAAAAGGCTGCAGAAATAGTCCAGCCAAAACCAGTTCTCTCAAGCTCGCCTGGAATAATGGAAAATGCATTTGATTTCTCTGGTGACAGAGAGAGCAGATGCTTCTAGGACTAGGAACCGAGACATCCTGCTGAGCTGGCAAAACATGTCTGTCTGGATTGGGCTGAAGAGCTTTCTAACAGACCCCCATCCAAGGGCTTAACTTAAATCTTGCTTGTTTTAAAACATACAAATAAAGTGACTTACTGAAAAATTGCGGATACTTTCTCCCTTGAAATGAGTTAATTTAAATGTAAATAGTTCCTAAGCCACTTTAGTGGGTTATATTGGTGCTCAGTGTTGTTTTTAATAAAACATTTAATTTAGAAAATACACGAATTTTGGACAGAACTTTATATTTTTCAAAATACTTCCACGTGAGACTCTTTTCATCTTTTATCCCTAGCGGTTCCAGCGTTGCTTTTCACATTTTGTTGTTGTTATTCAGTCATTTTCAGTCATGTCCAACTCATCTTGGCCATTATTTAGGGTTTTCTTGGCGAAGGTGCTTGAGTGGTTTGCCATTTCCTTCTCCAGCTCATCTGACAGATGAGGAAACTGAGGCAAACAGGGTCAAGTGACTTGCCCAGGGTCACACAGCTAGTGAGTGTCTGAGGCCAGATTTCAATTCAGGTCTTCCTGACTCTAGCCATTGTGCCACCTAGCTACCCCCATTTTTTTTTTCACATAGTAGGTACCTAATGTCAATGAATGACTATAATCCTCTTGCAGTTTCGGTGTCAAACATTTACAAACCACTAGTACACACATTATCTCATATCATTCTCATGACAGCCCTTGAAAGAGACAAGAATTCAGTTGTGCAAATTCCTCCTCTGATATGCCCTTTCCACTACACATACTGTTTTCTCACAACAACTTTATGAAGTAGGTAGAATGAATATTATTACCATCCTTTTACCGATGAGGGGATGGAAATCTGGAGAAGGTAAGTGACTTGGCCAAAGTCTCTCAGCAAGATAATGGCAGAGGCCAAACTGGAATCCCAGGCTCTTTGCTGTTTGAATGACTGGCCGGATAGGACTCCCGGGAGGCAGGGCTTAAAGGTTGGAGGAAAATCAAGAATCTACCGACATCCTCTGCAAACTCTTCACTGGGTCCTAGGGACCTTATTTTCTTTTCCTCAGGCACCCCACCACATAAAGAGAACTTCCTTCTCTTGCTTCCCTTCCCCCAAGAAAGAAGGAGCGTTCCCATCCCAGCTTCCAATTTCACTTGTGAAGTAAATCCCATTCTCCCATCCTGTTTCCTTCTTCAGATTGCTTCTCACTGGGCTACTCAATTTGGGTTAATTGGCTCATTACTAGTTTTTAAGATATTCTTTCCAAGGAAAGAGCCTGGGAGGATACAGATGCTAATGCAGGTGCAGATTGGAAAGGCAAAGTCTATAGAAGGAATGAATGGCGAATGGGGCATCGGAAAAACTAGGCTTGACTCCCAGCTCTGCCACTTACTAACTTGGTGACCCCCCAGCCAGCCACTTGCACTCTGAGTCTCAGTTTCCTTACTTGTAAAATGGGCGTATACAAGTTGCAGGGTTGCTGTGAAGCAAGCATTATATAAATCTGGGTTATAATTGAGATGGTGGCACCAGAGGAAACTGAATACTTCTCACCTCAAGGGTTGCCCCTCAATGTCCATAATGTCAGAAGTGGACTCACTCACTCTTCCCCAATACTGTTGGGTTTTTCCCTGTCCTACTTATTTTTATCCTCAGCACTTAGCATGGTACTGGACACACAGTCATCTCTTAATTAATAAATTATCTACCTACTTGTCTATCTGCTTCTCTCTCCACCCCTCCCTCTCCCTCTCCTTGTCTGTCTGTCTTCCCTATCAGGTAGACTTTTTTTCTTCCTTAGAAATGTTCAATTTTCTTTCCATTTTTTGGTGTTTTTAAAAATTCAGTTTTGTTATATTTTCAGATCTGCATTCTTTCCTACTTTTCCTACCCCAACCTCTTCAAGAAAACAAGAAAAACAAAACTCATTACAAACATGTATCATTGAACAAAACAAATTCCTGCACCACCTATGTAAAAAAACCAAACCAAACCAAACCTCCATCTACACTGAGTCCTCACCTCCCTATCTGGAGGTGCCTCCTTCATATTCACAGAGTCTCAATAACAATCCTCAGGCAGAATCAGGTCAAAACACTTCTGCAACCCATGCAAGGTTTAAAAATTCCTTAACTCTCTTTCTTCACCATGAAAGTATTAATTCGATTATTTTTATTTTGGGTTTTTTTTTTTTAAGTTTACTGAGTACTTTATTATAGTATTTCCTTCTAGGCAACTATATTGCGTAGAGCTGTATTGCATGGCTTGGAGCATCGGATCTGGAACAGGAAGAACCCAATTCAAATCCTCTGGTTCTACCTCAGGCACATACTGGTTGTGTGACCCTGGGCAAGTCAGCCTCCCAGTTTGTTTCCTTTTCTATAAAATGGGGGCAGTGAAAACAAGTACTTCTCGGTGTTATTGTAAACATCAGAGACAAAATATATAAAGCACTTTGCAAACCTTAAAACACCATATAAATGTGTTTTCATCATCATCATCATCATATTTCACAGGAGCTCTATAAATGAGGCAGAAAAAGTGTGAATCCAGTTTTATGTCTTAAGAGAGTAGCTTGTCTCAGTGAAATAGGTGCAGGGGGACCGGGCTTATACCCCAAGGAGTAAGCAGAAAATCCCACCACCTCCAAAATACTGATAGCGGCACAGGCAAAGAGCTGGAATCAAGGTAGATGCCCATCAGCTGGGAAACAAAGGGTTAGACAAATTGTGGAACATGAACGTATCATTACGTGCTGTGTTGTTCAGTCATCTTGGTTGGTTCCAACTCTTCACGGATCTCATTTGGGGTTTTCTTAGCAGAGATACTGGAGTGATTTGCCATTTCCTTCTCCAGCTTGTTTTACGGATGAAGAAACTGAGGTAAACAGGGTTAAGTGACTTGGCCAGGGTCACATGGCTATTACATGTCAAAGACCAGATTTGAATTCAAGATGATGAATCTTCCTGACTCCAAGCCTGGCTCTCTGTGCATGACGGCGCCCACTAGCAGCTCTATTCCTCATAGTGACAGGCATCTAAAAGAGAGGGAAAGGAATGAACATTTATTAAATTCCTAGTAAGTGCCAGGCACATATATTATCTCATTTAATCCTCACAACAACCCTGTGAGATAGGTACTGCTATAATCCCTGTTTTACAATTGGGGAAACTGAGGTAAACGGGATTACGTGACTTGCCCAGGATCACACAGCTAATAGGCCAGATTTGAACTCAGGAAGATGAGTCTTCCTGACTCCAGGCCCAACACACTATCCATTGCGCCACTTAGCTGCCTATTACTGTGTTATAGGCAATGACAATTATGACGGATACAGAGAAGCATGGGAAGATCCACCTGAACTGATGCAGAGGGAAGTAAATAGAGCCAAGAAAACAGCATGCACAATGACCACCAAATGGAAACGGAAAGAGTAACACCAGACACACACACACACACACACACACACACACACACCCTCAAGTGACTACTGCAAAATAACAAAGAACAAGCCTGGCTTCAAAGAGATATAAGAAGATACCTCCACCCCACCCCTTTTTGGAAGTAGGAGGTTCATAATTGTGGTACACTTTATTTTTCTCTTCAAATTATGCTTTTCCCCCCTTTCTTTTTTTGTCTCTAAATTTTTTTTCTTGTTCTATGGGATGGCTTTCTTGGAGGGGAAGAGATGCTGGAAAAAAGTTTAGTGACATAAAAGAACGTGTCATCAATAAAAACTTGTTTAGAAAGAAAGACCCAACAGGAAACAGCGACACCAAAAGGTTGCCGTTACTCAGCTATGGAACAACTATAAAAAGAGCAATCACTGGACAACTTCTCACTCTAACGGGTGCAGTCACCAAAGTCGATGTGCTTTACAATATCACATTCAAGGCCCACTTCATCTCTATTCCACTGAGCTCTGCATCTCTCCTTCGTTTCCACACACGGTAACATTTGGGTCACCTGGTTGGTTTTATGAGGTCATGTTTGTATAGTGGGGAGGGTGAAAGATGTCATCTAAAGCCAGACACGGCTAGGTGCAAAGCAACCTGTGCTAAGTGGTCGAGTGGGGGAGGAGGGAGACGGCCTCCCCAGCTCCTCTGTCATCTCTGCTGACTGGCTCTTTCCTTGATCACTCTGTCTCTGGGTTCAGAAGCAGTCTAGTGTATAAAGTTGATCAAATTTACCCCAAACGCAGAAAGCCTTTTCTCTGTTTGCCCTAACCCTGCCACTCCCCTTTGGAAGTGAGAAAAATGTGTTTTCCTTTTGGGTTAGCTTCCCAGCTCACCATGGCAAATTGTGCCCTCAGAGGCTCGGACACAAATTGTACTTAATCGGTCGTGTTCTTTAATAGCGTTATCAAGTAGCATAACGCCGCAGAGATGAAACAAGTCACAGTCGGTTACACAATACGGCTTGCAGGAGGAGGGCGAGGTGGTAGGCCTGGCTTCTCCTCCCCACCAGGCAGAGGGGAAAACAGGAAGAAAAACAGTCGGAGAGAGGTTTCCTCAGGCAGCCAAGGGAAGGGTGTGGGAATGGGCTGTGGGCCCTGCTGCGTTCTCTCCTACTGCCAGAGCTACTGGCTTCTGGTCTGGCCAGTACCTTGTTTCCACTACTGGTCTTACTTCTGCTCTTCTCTGCTTTCCTGGGCAAGAGGCCAGCATGCCCATCCCCAAGCTACTTTTTGGACTCGGAAGAAACATGGACCTGGCCGAGAACTGTTCTTTAACCATCTCCCATCGGCCTCATTCTACTATGGTTTCATCGAGGACGGGGACCATGTTTACTTTTCTCATGTTCCACCCACAGCCCCCAGCTCCCTTTAATGCCTAGTTTGGGGTTACCCACATAACAAATGATCAGTCAGGGCTATTGACTGGAGTTGAATTCCTTGGCCTTATGGACCACGTAGGGGCCGTGACTCCTCTCTGTGAAGGGCCAGAGTGGCCAGGCTGGGAAGCAGGACTGAAAATCTGGAGCCTCAGCTACTTCTAGAAAGATTGGTGCTAAGGAGAATGGGACTAGCAGGGCTCAGAAGACCTGGGTTTGAGTTCAGGCCCTGATTTCAGTTAGCTTTGTGACATGGGGCAAGCCATAAGATCTGAGAATTAATAGGACTTTGGGTCAGAAAGGACCTTAGGAAGCATCGAGTTCAACCCATGAGGCATCATCAAGCATTTTTTAAATTTTATTTTTAACTACAGTGTCTGAATGCAGATTGAAGCAAATGACTTGCTCTTCTCTTTTGTGTTTTGTTTTGTTTTGTTTTGTTCCTTCTTTTTTGTTCTTCAGTCCATTAATTGTAATTCTTCTTTGCAACTTGACTAATGTTTAATGTGAAGATATTGTAGAACCTATACTGGATTGCATGTTGCCATGGGGGGCGGGGTAGGCAGAGGAGAGGGAGGAAAGAAAATTGGAACTCAAAAGCTTGTGGAACCAAAGTAAATACATTTTAAAATGTTTTTATTTTTAATTTATGGAATAAAACAAGCATTTCTAAAACAAGCATAAAAAAGATGACTGTATGGCAGGCATTGCTAAGTGCTGGAGCTAAAAAGAGAAAGGCAAAAACCCAACCCCTGCTTTCAAAAAGCTTGAGGTCTGAGGCAAGTAAGGGCCAGAGAAAGCAAAGCTGCACAGGGCGCAGGGTGCCGAGCGGGGCACAGACGCCACACAATGCATTGACTTCCTTTGTGTACTCATTTCCCAACAGAATGTAAGCTGTGAGCTCTGGGGCTGTTTCATTCCCTTCTTCGGACCCCAGTGCATGGCAGCATGGAGTAGGGGCTTGGGGAGGATTTGTGGATTGATTCAGATTCCAAACATGGTGAGGGCTCTTTCCACTACATTGCATCTGCTTTTCAATTCGCTGACTCCACCTTCTCTAGGGAGCAGGCTCTGTGGACGGGTCATGACTTGGTCTGGGTCCTAAAACCCCTGGACTTGTGGTGACCAAGTGATGGGCCATCAGTGGAGCAGAAATCAAGGCCTTGGAACGACTCTGTCCCTGTGGTCCTGTTTCCTTATCTGTAACCGGGGGACGAGAATGCCTGTGACCCGGCTCATGGCTTGTTTGTGTGAAGGACTTGTGAGATCAATAATGTTGGTGATAATTGCTGATATTTACTTTAAGGACTGCAAAGTGATATATATGTGTATGTATATTTTTTTCCTCATTTGATTCTCTGAAAGATCTGTGGGAGTAGATACTGCAAGGCTATTATTTCCATACAGATCAAGATACCGAAACTCAGAGCAATTGAACGAATTGTCCAGTGTCACAAAACCAATCAGAGTCAAAGATAAGATGGGAACCTGGTTCCAAGCCAATCAGTCCACAAACATCTATTGGACACTTACTACAGGGGAAGCCAGGTGGCACAGTGGATAGAGCTTGGGATGGAGTCAGAAAGACCTGAGCTCACATCCGGTCTCAGACACTTACTAGCTACGTGACCCTGGGTAAGTCAGTTAACTCTGCCTCAGTTTCCTCATTTGTGAAGTAAGCTGGAGAAGGAAATGGCAATCACTCGAGTGTCTTTGCCAAGAAAACCTGAAATGGGGTCACAAAGAGTCAGACGTGACCGAACAAGAATAGTAACAACATGGGTCCGGCCCTGGGCTAAAGATCTAAGGATCGTGGTTATACACACACAGGCAGAAGGACAGGCCCTGCCCTCACGGAGCTCATGTAGAATGACAAAGACAGTAAATAAAAGTGATGTAGGAAGCTGGGGAGAGGGGACATGCAGCCCGGTGAGAGACCCAGACCGAGTCATTGTATAGAAGGGAATCAGGGTCATTTTTGTCATTATTTTCCCCTGTGTCGATGAAGGGCAATAGTGTTGGGGAGGAAGGGAGAGGAGGAGGGACAAGGGGACACCTCGGTCCTATCAGGCAGTGCCGTTGTGTTCAGCTGGAGGCCCTGAGCAGCCACACTTTGATCTAACTACAGAGGGAGACGGGTTTTTATGTATTAAGAGTGGGCACATAAAGCCAATTGATTTTAAGAAAACAATCAAACAGGATGCAAGTTTTATTAGGTAATCTGATTTCTAATTGGAGGAAGATTAGGGGCTTTCCAAGTTGGGAGGGGTTAAGAGTTAGTTTCTGCAAATTGGGGGGGCAAGTAGGTTTTGGGGTCTTTCTATTCCCAGAATTGAGAGATTCAGATCAGTTGCATCCACCTGCATTTATGAACAGATGGCTTAAAGCATCTGGTTGTTTCCATGGACGTGGCAGCGCAAAGACAGAGTCAGTCTTCATGAGATAGAATCTGTTTGGTTCTCTTGATGCCCACACCAAACCAACTCCGTTTTGTAAATGGCCTTCACGCCATCTCATCAGTGGGAAGTGATTTACTCAAGGTGTCACGACCTTTCTGACTTTGTCCTTTCTTTTTTAAAGAGAAAGAAGCTGAAGTTAGATCATGCTTGGGAGCATTCTGGCAACCCAGAATAATACATCTAACTTACAGCCTCTGAGTCAGGATGTTCTTGGTTCAAATACAATCTCTGACACGCCCTAGCTTTGTGATCCTGCCTGGGCAAGTCATGTAATTTCTCCGAGTCTCCAAGGCTTATCTACTAAGTTCTAGATGAGTTGAAGCAGTTCCCACACTAAAGGATAGCACAAATCCTTATTGTATTGGTGGCGGACTCTGGGGAATCTGTCCAAAAATCCTGAGCCAAAGGTAAACCCATACATTTTCCTATGGAACAAGGTGAGAACAGTGTTTGATTCCATGGATTTTGGTCCTGAATAGTGGGATAAAAGAAAGGCAATGACTGAGGAGCACCTGGACAGAAAACATTCGAAGAGGGGATTCCATGGCTCCATAGACCTTTGTTCTTCAAGCCTAGAGAGGGGGAGGTCCTGGCTCCTTTCTGTCAAGGGAGAGAATGGTGAAGGGTCAGGGATTCAGAGGGTAGAGATGATCTGGAGGCACGCTCCTCAGCTTACACTGTCTCTGCAGATGACTTCTGTCTATGCATGGGCTATGCCCACAAGGAATTCTGCTATGTTATGGCCAGATTTGTGTATATTGTATGGAAAAGGTCCATGGTCTCATGAAATAATGGATCAGGTAGCCACCTACATGCTATGTTCCCTCATTCTTGGAAATGCTTAGAAAGTGCCCCTAAGGATGCCCATCAACTGGGGAATGGCTGACCAAGCTATGGTGTATGAATGTAATGGAATACTATTGTGCTATAAGAAATGGGAAGGAGATGAACTTCATAATTACCTGGAGAGGCTTATATGGACTGATGCTAAGTGAGAAGAGCAGAACCAGGCAAAACCTGTACACAATCACAGACACATCGTACATATGATGACCAACCTTGATAAACTGGACTATCCTCAACAACACACAGCTAAAGACAACTCTACAAGCCTCAGGATGGAAGGAGGAATCTAAACTCAGAGAAAGATATAGAAAGACTAGAGTTTAAACGGAGACTGAAGCAAAACATGCTATCGTTCTTTTTCATGTTTGGTTTTGCTTTTTTTTTCCCCAGTGATCACTCATAGGTTACAACCCTTCTATATAACCAAACTATTGTACAATGTGAAAGTTTTTGCAGATCCTATACATGACTGCACGCCACCATGGAGGGGAAGGGAAGAGAGGGGAGAAAATCTGAAACTCAAGTGAATGTGGAACTGAATCTTGTAAACTAAAAGTAAATAAACAAGTCATTCAAAAAAAAAAAGTGCCCCTAAACATGGGAATGAGATTCTACAACTCTGGAAATTCATGCCAGTAGGCTTAATTGCTGGTGCCAGTCTCCTAATGGTTGGAAGACTCGGGCTAAAGATGTTGGATAAACCTTGACAAGCATAACTATAAATCTGAGTCAAGGTTGATAGGAGATCAGGAAATTTTGAAAACTCCCAGCGCTTGAGTATATTATGGGAAATGAGCTGAGGACCTGAGCATTTCTACATATCCTGATATTTTTAGAGATTTTTTTTAACCAAAGAAGCAATGAACTTTGTGACCCATCAATTATTGAATCTCTTCGTAGGCAGCAATCCCATCTCATAGCGGCCTGCCATTATAACAGTTTGGTCCAATCTTCAAGTTGTCTCCAGAATTGTCAGAGATTGGGTATCAGCATCTTGTGACAAGTTAAGTCTTTGTTCTTTGATTTTAAAATGCCCTGGGATCACGCTGTAAACAATGATTAGTTCCTCAGTGTAAATGACTTTATGAGAGTGGGTTTTTTTTTTTTTTTTTGAGGAGGAGGAAGGCAAGGCAGTTGGGGTTAAGTGACTTGCCCAAGGTCACATAGCTAGTTAAGTGTCAAGTGTCTTGAGGTTACATTTGAACCCAGGTCCTCCTGACTCCAGGGTCAGTTTTCTATTCACTGCACCACCTATCGGCCCCTGTGAGAGCAGATTTTGATAGGGAGCAGGGACAGAGGAGCTGGTCGGTGCTTGACATTCCTGTAGCTCTTTAAAATTAAAATGCAAAAAATAAAATGTGAAGCACTTTCCATATTTTCTGCCATTTGAGCCTCACCACAGCCCTGATCCCAGGTGGCTTTGGGCCCTGGGAGGCTGCAAAGGCCACAGACAAATTCAGCTAACTTGAAAATTTGGCAGAGGGTCATGGAAGCGGGGAACGCGGTGACCTGGGAACTGAACCTGAGCAGAGAGAGCACTCCAGGCCCAGGCACCCAAGTCCTTTTAGCTCTTCAACACTGAATTTATTTTTCAAAATTCAAGAAGCGTCCACCTTACACCGAATTCCTCTTTACACGGAGATGTGTCCCACAGGAAAATCTCAGTCATCTCATGTGTTGCCGTTATTGCTAAATCATTTTCCAGTCGTGTCTGACTTCGGGACCTCATTTGGGATTTTCTTGGGAGATATTGGACTGGTTGGCCATTTCCTTCTCCAGCTCGTTTTACAGATGAGTTACTGAGGCAAACCAGGTGAAGTGACTTGCCCAGGGTCATACAGCTCTAAGTGGCTGAGATGAATCTTCCCGACTCCAGACCCAGAACTCTCTCCTCTGTACCACCATTAAGAGTCTATGACTACTTCCTCTGCCTGGTCATTGGCTCCAGCCAGGCCAGCAGTGTCCCCTCCTTCACTCCTCTCCCGGCTCCCCTCCCAAATCTCCAGTCTTCTTTCTCCTCCAAGACCCACAAGGGCTTTTCTTCCCTCACCCCTCCAGCCCTTTCAGCTTCATGTTGTGTTTGTCTTTTCCCCTTGAATGCAAACTCCCTGAAGTAGGATCTCCTTTGCCTTGCTTTCTCATTCCCAGTTCTTGGCTTGGCACAGAGTAAGTGCCTAATAAATGCTCATCGACTAGTGTAGGGGCGGGGAGCCTGCAGCCTCAAGGCCACATGCGGCTCTCCAGGTCCTCGAGTGCTGCTGTTTGACCAAATCCAACAGCTCCCCGCCCTGGGACTAGTGTTTAGGGAGCGATCTGCCCAGGGTCACACAGTCCAGAAGCAGCCCTTGAACCTGGGGCCAATTCTCTACCCACTATACCACGCTGTCTTTCACCTGGCAAATAGCCATTGCTTAGTAAATGACTAGAGATTGGCAGTGCAAATATAATTATACCCATTGTACAGATGAGGCTCAGGAAAATTATGTGAACTACCCACAGAGATGGAGCTACTGTCAGGTACAGGGTTCTCTGACTCCAAGCCTGGCTCCCTCCACAAGCTGCCACCTTCTTGAACTTTCAAATCCTATGACCTCAAAAAAAAACCCCAACCCTGAAGAGCCCAAAGAAAAATGCCTGAGAATCCAGGGGTCTGATGCCTCCCAAATGATCAGGCTGCATCTCATTCATCTTCCATGAGACTGAGCATAAACTCACATGGATACTAAGGCAAGAGAAGGTTGGCTCAGAAAATGTTAAAGTTGGGTGAGCACTGAAAATGTGTGCTAACGAATCCTCCAGAAACAAAAATGAAGGGGAGAAAGTCCGGATTGTCCGAAAAGCAGGGAAACACAGAGCATTGCGAGGGGAAAAACCCAAGAGGGTGCTTTTTGTTTTGGTCAAGTTTGTCAAAGGAGAGAAGAGACGAGCAGGTCTCAGCCCTCCAGATGTTTGTGTTCTGGCATTTACGTCATGTCCATGCCTGAGTAGCAGCAGGGCACAGTGAAGACGGTCAGAACTGGCGTCAGGAAGAGCCAGGTTCAAATCTCATCTCTGACACTGAGGTGACATTAAGTCACATCCCTTTTCTGAGACTCGGCTGTTTTCATCTGTAAAATGGGGATAATAAAAGATCCACCTCCCAGGGTGATTATAAGGCTCAAATAACATTCTGTCTGTAAAGCACTTTGCAGGATTCAAAAGTGCTGCATTAAACTTCATTTCTAAGTGTTAGTATTTTCTCGTTTATTCAGACAGAAATGGTACTGGGACAAGTCATTAATTATATGAATCTTTTCTCACATTTAATGTTCTGCACAAATAGATAAAATAACTATTTCTGTGTCGAATAAAAGTATGACTTCTCCCAGAACCCTGACCACAAGCTACTCCAAATCCCAGACATAGAGAGAGCTCTCATTTAGGGCAGACAATTATTCTGTTTATTGGCATCCATCAGTCTTATTTACCCTAAAGAGTTGATGGAGCCCCCGTCCCTGTCAGTCAGTCACTCAGCTATCATTTATTAAGTGCCTACTGTGCCACAGTCTGAAACCCCTTTTCCTTTCTTTCTTTCCAAACCAATTTCTCTGTACCTGAGAGGCTGGCCCAGGATAATCTATCTTTCCCTTAGCTTACCCCCTCCATTTTCCTTTGTAACCACTTGTTTGCATCTATATGACAATTTGCTTAGCAACAAATGATGTTAGTTAGATACACAAACCTAATGAAATGTATAAAAGAT
>CM053590.1:204639469-204692734 GCA_028646515.1 Pseudochirops corinnae | reverse complement strand
GTGGGGTGCTGGGGTGCCTTTAGCAAAACAACATGGGTTCCCATTTAATAAGAGCCTGCGGACCAAGGCCTGACCTTGAATTGTTAGTACTTTGGAAGCAGCCAAGGTTTTGCCCAGAATCCACATCCTCTCCATACTGCCCCCACTCCCCAACTAAGAGATGCCCCCACTACTCTGAACATCTCCAATGGCTTCCCTTGGGGACTTGACCTACCCTAGCCAGCCCCAGGGTGAGGAGGTGGAGGAAGAATCTGGCAACAGATACTGCTCAGAGGCCCAGCCCTTCACCAGCTTTTCACCTACAGGCCTGATGGGTGTCTTTGGCATCATCACGCACCTGGGGAATGTGGGCAGGGGAACTATCCCAGGCCATTCAATCAACTAACTTCGTTTGCCCACGAGTTAGCAAAACCTCCCTGCACCCCCAAAATCCAATCCTGAGTCACTGTCCCATCTCCAACAGACAAATAAGAGAGGTGACCCAAACTGGGTCAGGTTCCCAAGTGTTGGAGTACCTTTGTAACTTTGTTTGTGACATTGTTGTAACTTCAGTCTGTAAAAATCTCCGTGTGTGCCTCTGCTCAGACCTGCAACTGGCATCCCCCAACAAAAATAACACTGGGGGACGTGCAGGCAGTTTGTGTCCTCTCCCCTTCCTATGATCTTGTTAAATCACCCTGTGTGCCACTACCATTGAAATTGATAGGAACCAAAGGTCATCAAGTTCCAAGCTCCTGACAATACCTGGATGGCATGTACCACTGGCCTCACTCCCTGCATTCCTATCCATGTCTTAGCAGACTCTAACTCCCCTGAAATGTGTATTTTGGTCCATGTCCTACCCCAAGATTTCTTTTACTCCGGGGAGGGGGGCCGTGAGCATCTTGGCTTGTCTGCCAGAGCAAGAAAGACCCCCATTCTAGTTCCCTTCTGGTGGGATTAGGTATTGCTGGATCCACTATTGTAGGCACAGCAGCTCTAGTTACTGGGAAGTTTCAGTATACTGCCTTGAACACCCAGGTGGATCAAAATTAGTAAAGAGATACTGGGGGGACGGGGACCAACTGGTTTGAGTCCCTATTTAATTGGTCCCCATGACTGACCTCCCTTGTTACAGCATTAGCTGGCCCCCTTGCCCTTCTACTCCTGAGTCTCCTCGTTGGCCTTTGCCTTATTAAACGCCCTCCTAAGCTATGCACGTAAACGGGTCCCGTCTATTAAGTTATTGGTCCTGCGTATACACTACACACCCATGAGTAACCAAGAATCTATGATTTGATTCTTTTCTAAAGAAAAGGGAGGAATGTTATGGTCAAGAAATAGTTAAGAAATATTTTCTGAAGTTAGTGGTCAGCCTGGTGAAACTCTATGAACCTGGGAAGCTTCCCTAAACCAATTTCTCTGTACCTGAGAGGCTGGCCTAGGATAATCTATCTTTCCCTTAGCTTACCCCCTCTGTTTTCCTTTGTAACCACTTGTTTGCATCTATATGACAATTTGCTTAGCAACAAATGATGTTAGTTAGATACGTAAACCTAATGAAATGTATAAAAGGTTCTACATCTCTGAACTTGGGGCTGCTCCCCCTCTAATTGGCATGGAGTAGCCCCAGCTGGTAAATTATAGCTCCTTAAAACTTTTTAATTCGGACTCTGTGGTCACTTTGTTAAGACTCATCAAGTCATGTCATTTCAAACACACATCACCTATAGAAAACTGCTTACTGTCTCACGTGAGGGAAAAATTTGGAACTCAAACATTTTAAAAAATGAATGTTAAAAACTGTCATAACCACAACTGGGAATTAAGATATACAGGCACTGGGGTAGGAAGATCCATCTTGCCCTACCAGAACGTCAGAATGGTGATGGGGGAAGACATAAAAGAGACCAGATTGGGGGAGGGGATGTACAGTGGGATGGCTGTTTTGGGGTGGTGGGTGTGGGAAAGATGGGGAGAAAATTTGCAACTCAAAATCTTGTGGAAATGAATGATGTAAACAAGAAAAAAATGAATTTTTAAAAAGTCAAAAATAAAAATCATAACCCTTTTCATTGAGTACTTTTTTCAAAGTTCCCTCTCATATATTATCTTCTTAGATCCTCATGATAAACTTGTGAGGGAGCCAAGGTTGGCATTATTATGTTCATTTTACAGATGGGGAGACTGAGCTTGAGAGGCTGAGAGTAGCAGAGTTGGGGTTACAATCCAGATCTCCTTACTGGAGACCAACCTTGGCTGGGGTTCTTTCTGACCCACATGTTGCCTCTACGTTACATTCCTCTCCTCTTCATCCTTCTCTCAAGAAAGCTGCTGGCTGAAAAGCGAGGAAGACCTGGGTTCGAGTCCTGCCTGCCTCTGATACACATTAGTTGTTTGAGGCTGGCCAAACATTTAACTTTTCAGTGTCCCCAGACAATCATAAGCCAGTGGATTATGTAAACATACTGTATTGTAATTAAATTTATACCACTCACAAATATTTCAGTCTTTCTCCAGACTTTGAGGCCTCCTTAACTCTTTTTCATCTTTGTGACCTCTCCACTCTTCCCTCTCGCCCAAGAACCTATCTAGCACAAGGCTATACATTGTAGATTCAATGAGTATTGGTTGATTTGAGATGACAGTCTCTCTCCTCAAGTTAGAGACATGTTTGTAGTAGTAGCAGAACAGAGAAAGGCCTAGAAACAGAGGGACCTGGGAAAGCCAACGTGAATAGCAAATACTACACTTTTTAAGAAGAAACACAACCCGCTATGCCATGGGAAGAGCATGGGGTCATCTGGGGGCCTGGAATCCATCTAGGTACCATAACTGTGACCTCAGACACTTCACAGCCGAGGGCATCAACATCTTCATCTGTCAAATTGGAGCAATGACACCTGCCCTGCCGACCCAGGGCATTGTTTCAAGTGCGGTGGAAACATAAGGCATAATTGGCTTCACATTCAAGCCTTTTCATTGGAATACAATTCCTAAAGGCTTCCACTCTGCGTGCCTGGGACAAAATGCCAGAATAGGTGCCCGGCTCCTCATCACCTTCCTGCTGCCTCACAGAACCCTGGGAGGAGAGGCATCTCCCCTCCCGTTCACCTGTCTGATCTAACCAGACTCAGCCTCACTGCTCAGATACCCAAACCATGCTTTATTCTAGGTCTGACTTGTCTGCAAGGGGCTCATCATTCGGTAGATTTTCTTCATGCAGTGCCACAGATGCATCCAAATTTATTCCATCCACAATGCAGCCAGTCTTCCAGTGGCTTGAGAACCTTGGTTTCATGGAGGTAATAGTTCTAGGGACACTCCTGACTCTATGTCCTAGCAAGACACTCTTGTCTCTCCTGCCCTACCTTTCCCCAAGACCCTATACAGTTCTATCTTCCACATTGAGACTTCCCCATTGTGCTTTTCATATATCTCAGGTCACCATACGAAATCAAATGGGAATTTGGGAGGAGTTTTGTGGCCACAGATGACAGAGTCTATGACCAAATATTTAACAAAAATTTCATAATAAACACCCCATAGAAAAAAAAAAGAAAAAATTTAGACTTCTTCTCTGGTATAAAGAAGAGAGTAAAAAACTTTTACACGGATTTTCCCAAGTGCCAGGGCACCATGGCCCTAACCCCTGAGTTAAGGAAGGGACAACTGTGTTACTTTCTGCAGGTTTTACTCAGTGCCTGCGGGTTATTCAAGACACCAAGAAGCCCTGCTCTTACTTACTTTACTAGTGTATGAAAAGATGAATCAAGCGGCAGAGATGAATTAGGCTATTTTTTTTTTATTGAATTGGGCAGTTGAGGGTGGGTGGGTGAGGGCACATACCCAGGGATGGACTGCCTCCCCACCCCCAGGAGGCAGTTTCCAAAGGCACCTTATGTTACCACTCCAAGTCCCTGGGGAGTGGGGAGGGGCTGGAGTTGAGAACCCAAGTGGTCACCAAGCACTTCACTTGAAATTATCCCACCCGTGAGGTAGGGGATAGAGCTTGGCTTCCAGCAATGCAGTTGGCCTGTCTCCGTCCACTGCCCATTCTCCAACACAAATCCTGTCTGCATTTATTTATTCTTCTTTGACTTCGGAGACCTTTGCTGGTAAATCTCCTCAGTGAAAGGCCTGTATGGGTTTTTTTTTTGGGGGGGGGGGGTAAGGGGCGGAGAGAGAGCGGAGGAGAGGATTAGAGTAGGGGGAAAGGAAGGGATAGGGAAGAGAGGGCAGAGATGAGGGAAAAAAACATTAGCCAACTGTTCTTCACTCAAGATCTTCCCTCTCCTCCCACCACCAAAGTTTGGGGGGCAATAATTGTTCTCAGATTATCCAGATGCTAGTAGTACAGTACGCAGCAAAGCCTTCTTGCCTAGGTAGCCCTCAGTCCGACCCCTCCATTCTCAGCCCTTGCCCAAGAGCACGCTTCTCAGACCCTAGGAGCTGTAGACTAAGCTTCCTCATAGAACGGAGGAGCTCACAGGCCAAAGCCTCACTTGGCTTAGGATCCAAAAGCTCTGCTCTGTATTTGTCAGCTTGTTCTCAGATGTCCCCTGTTTAGGAGTAGGGGACTGATGTGGTGTTAGGCTGAAGACATCCCACTTTCCTGGGAGTCCTATCTGCCTTCTCCAGCCCTTTTCTTTGCCCCCAGTTTTGGGGATGATACAAAACACTGTGTCTGGTAAAGGGGAGGCATAATGATAAATTTTTTTCAGAGGGATCCCCCACAGTTTATGGGATTATGCCCAAATTCTGTAGAAAGGCCCCAAAATCTACCTTTCCAGGCACATTTCACATTATTCCCCTGGACTGCAGACACAGTGGAGTCACCATTCCTCGGATGCTCTCTGTGCATCCTGACTTTGCTCAGGTTCTTTCTTTTCCCTGGAATATCGTCATCCTGCATCTCCATTTACTAAAATCTTTTCAGTTCTTTCAAGGTCCAACTCAAATCCCATGTCTTGGGGGAAGGCTTCCCCAGGGCATGTCTGTGCATAGAGGAAGAAGCTACAGTATAAATGGAAGGTCTGCTGGATTTGGGATGCTGGCTCTGCTACTTCTGTCTCAGAAAAGTCACTTCCCCAGTTTTCTCATCTGTGAAGTGAGGAGGCGGACAAGACGAGCTAGGAACAAAAGTTCTCTCCAGTCCTTTAAGTACCTACTGTAAATGGGCTGCTACTAAATGGGACACTCACCACACTGTAGTGGTGTCTTTACTGGTAACTGTGGTGGTGCCTTAGCTCCCCTATAAAAAGCTAAGTCCTTTAGGACAGGGACAGTCCCGCAGACCTCTCTCAGTCTGCCTCAGGATCTAACACAGGGTCTGTACTTGGGCATGAACCATGTTTTTACTATCTGTTTTTATGACATAGTCATATCATGCTTGTCTCCATTTTGAACCCCCTCTGTAACAAAGAAAGGCAGTTACGTAAAAGTATCTGATTACTGTTCCTCCTTCACTTTTGAAGAGGGCCAATGACCTCATGAGTGATGTCTTGACTGTTCATGAATTGGATTTAAGTGAGGCAGGGCTGTGCAAAGCTGTCAGACTCACTCTCTTCCTGAGTCACTGAAGCTGAGTGCCAGAAAAGAGTCAGGACAACTGGAGATGGTCTGGGTGCTAGTGGAGGACCTTGGCATCTCCGATGCCTGACGAAGCTCTAAGCGCTCAACAGAGCCTACTTCCACTACCTTCATGGTCAGTGAAACAAACTGTTCTCATCCGACAACTTTGTCAGGGGAAGTCTTCCCATGCTTTGAAAGACTTCCTCTCCCCTCCCCACCCCCCATTCAACAAAGGGTTTGAGGCCTGGAGGTTACTCTCAGTCTGGTTTGGCTCATCTGTTGAGATGGTTTTACAGTTTCTTGGAGACAGGTATCTGCTAGTGTGACAATAGTTGACAAATATATAGTATTCAGTCCCAGTAGACCCTCACCTATCTGTAGTAAGGAAGTCTATTTCATTGTCTGCTCCTTGAGATCTTTGTTGGTTTTTCAGTTATGCAGTTTGACTTCCTTTTAGTGATCTCTTTGATTTACAATGGTTTTTTGTCATTGTGTATATTGTTCTCTTGGTTGGGCTTATGTCAGTCTGCATCAGTTCATACAAATCTTCTTATACTTCCTGGGTTCCTCACTTGCTATTTCTTACTGTACAATGGAATATTAATTCCATTACATTTATATACCATGGTTATTTTTTTAAACCATTCTGGGATTATCAGGGACCTATGTTGTTTTTAGTTCCAGTTCCTTTGATAAAAAAAGAATGCTGATATAAATATTTTGGTCCATTTTTTGTTTCTGTTTTGGACATCCGTGGGGTATCTCCCCAGGAGGAGGGCCAGCTGGGTCAGAGGATATTGCCACTTTTCTTGCAGAATTCGAAATTCAGGTCCAGAATAGTTAATTGCCCATATCATAGTTCCATCTAGAGTGGAACAATCTGACTTTCTTCACATCCTCTTGTCTCTTAAACAGTGGCCGCTGTCATCTTTGTCAATTTGTCTGTCAACTACAGAGGTGTTTTAACCAGCCATTCGACTGCTATTCGTGATTTGGAGCATGTTTTTGTGTGGTTGTTTATTTTGCAATTCTTTTGAAAACTGCTCATGGAATGACTCCATGTATATTTTGCAATCAGACTTTAGAACATCTGATACAGATTTCCTGTCCTGCTTAGCTCCCAATTAGCCAAGATCTGGTGTGTTCAGAGTGGCGTGGCCACAGACCTTTCTCCTTTACTTTTAGCTAACGTTACCATATTGGGCTTATTGTATCACATGGTACAAGGCACAGATGCCAAACTCAAGTAGAAATGGGGGCTACTAAGCCATATGTAAGGACCCCTGTGGGCTGCGTATTGAATTAGAAAACCACATATTAATAGTATCTATGGTTTATTGTATTTTACTTGTTTTGTTAAATAATTCCCATTAAATTTTTTTCCCAACTTTTTTTTGGGGGGGCTTTTTGGAGGGGAGAAAGCAGGGCAACTCGGTTTAAGTGACTTGTCCAAGGTCACACAGCTAGGGTTTTTTGGGTGTGTGTTAAATGTCTGAGGCTGGATTTGAAGTCAGGCCCTCCTGACTCCAGCGCCCGTGCTCTACGCACTGCGCCACCTAGCCACCCCTTCCCATTACATTTTAATTTGGCTCTGGTGCACTTGGGAGTGTGGCTTTGATGGGGCTGAAGGTTGTGTTTAATACCTATCTGTAAGGTGTTCATGTAAACCTAATTTCTGTCAATTGCTTTCCAGTTTTCCTGGCAGTTCTTGTAAAAAAAAAAAAAAAAAAAAAAAAAAAAGCCTTTCCCCCAATAATTTATAGTCTTGGGTTTCTCCAACACTGGGCTTTCTTTCCCACTGCTTGATTCTTGCTGGATTAAGTAATCTAGTTCACTGATCTCCTTTTCTTTTCTTTTTTTAAATCAGCACCAAATATTTTCGATGATTAGTTTTATCGTTTAGTTTTGAGTCTAGTAAAAAATACTCTGCCCTCTTCACTCGGACTCTTTCGCTAATGATCTCCCTGGAGACTCTAGGCCAGCGGTTCTCAACCTGTGGGTCTGACCCCTCTGGGGGTCAAACTACCCTGTCACAGGGGTTGCCCAAGTACATCGGAAAACACATATTTCCGATGGTCTTAGGAACAGAAACCCTGCTCCTCTATCGTCTCCAGGCAGGTCTGCCCACATGCAGATCCCGGCAACATAGAGAAATGCTTGTTGACTTAACTTGCCCAATTCTAAAGAAGCATTTCCACAGGAATCTGACTAAATCTGACTAAACTAAGTAGGACTTTACACTAAATTTGTAAAGGAAAACAGGGCTGGCATACTTATTACACTGGCATGGGCCAGCTTTAAGTGCTGAATATCTCTCCAATTATTTAAATCTCTTTATTCTGTCAAGAATGCCTCGTGATTGCACTTCTATAATTTTTCTGTGTCTCTAAGTTAACTCCCATATATTTTTATGTATATTTTGAGTGGAATTTCTCTTTTAAATTCCATTTCTTTCTTTAAAAAAATACTATAGGGAAATGCTGATTTTTCTTATGGATTTACTTTGTCTTTGCTATTAGATATTAATCATCCCAATTTAGGAGATCTTGGGGGTTGATTCATTTTTTTTAAAGGTATACCATCATCCCTCTGAAAACAGAGACAGTGCTGTATTCTCTTTGGGTGTTTATACCTTTAATTTCACCATTTTATCTTACTGCCATAAGTAACATTTCTCTAATTCTGTCAAATAACGGGGAAAGGGTGTTGTGTTTCTCCTGTTTAGTATGATCTTAGTGTTCTAGAGGCTCTCATACATTCTAATCTTCTAAAACATTTTTTTGTTCCACTCTTTCTCCTTCTGCCTCTGCATTTTTGCATTCCAATTTTGCCAGACACTCTACAGATAATTTACTGTTGAATTAGACTTGCTAATTTTTTCCTTAAGGGCTCAGATTCCTTCTTTCTCTGCTCTTTTTGCCTGATTCTGATTGCTCTTTCCAGCCATACCTGAATTATGCCATTGCTGTTCCTGGGGCCTCGCAGAGTTTGTGCCGATATCTTCGCCTCCCCTTGCAGTTGGGGCTCGTTCCCCTCCGCAGCCAGCTTCTGGCATTCTTCATGACTCTGTCTCCTTTGCTCCCTTATCCTGGCTGAAAAGTTGCTTCGACTGAAGGTCTGGCAGGGAACCTATTTGCCTTTTCTCTAAGACTACCAGGGCTGGAGGACATCTGTTTTCCTCAGTGAATGAGACATTGCTGTAGGGAGATCCCAACTGTACAATGCAGGAAGGCCTACTCTAAGCCTTTGCTACATAAGCCTATGATTCTCTCTGCAGAGAGACTTTCTGGGCTGGTTGTAAAAGGATCAAAGGAGGGTCTCCAAGGATACCACGTAGACAAGTACTGCTCTTCTCCATCTTTCTCTCCCTCCCTTGCCTGGCCCCATTTCCTCCTGTGTTATATTAATTAATGCTAATCAGTGCCATATTTCTGGTGTCTTCCTTCCTCCACTTTCTTGTCCTGCAGCCTCCTCACAGTCATGCCCCCTTTCCTTCTCCTCAGGCAGGGAGCTGTTCTCATTTGTGGCCTTTAACTCATCCTGGCAGAAGGAAATACCACCAGAGGTTTAGCTTCCAAAGTCTGGTGGTTAAAAGTGTCTAGTCATTTAGGTCACATGGTGCCCCAGGCCAGCACAATGACAGTAATGGGGGAATGAGGGGAAGCGAGTGAGTAACGGGATCTCCTCCATTCTGGGTATGGAGACCCCCTTGTGGACTGCCAAAAGTAACTGAGAGACTCTGCCTAAAACTGTCACAGCCACAAGGGCTGGCCCCAGGTCCGATGCTGGGGGTGGGGAGGGAAGGGAGTGGGGAACATGGGGATAGAAGTGACTGAAAACTCTAAGAGTGATGGGCTGGTGAGTTGGTTTTCAGCTATTTTTTTTCTATAAGAATTACTTGGTGGTGAGTTAATTCATTTATCTTTTTCTTGTCACTGCTGAGTTTTCTGCATCTTGGGTCTCATAATCTTTGGTGTGGTGACATGGGACATCTTTCCAGGATTCTGTCCATCAACATGTACCATGTGATCCTAGTTCCCAGTTTTTAATAAAGTTTTTGCAAGGAGACCACCTTTTTCGATATGGACTCTGGAGTAAGGGTGTCCTCCTTTCACGAGGTTCCAAGTTCAAGGTTGTCATTGGGCCTGGTCAGTACAACCCATTTCCCTTTGCCTACTTCTCTGTTGGGACAGGGTCACAGGATAAGGGAAATCAAAGGAGAGCCCAACTCCTAGTAAGCACTCCTTCCAAAATTGGATTCAGAGTCCATTTTGTGTATCTGTGATTATCTGACTTGTAAACAGCCTGTATCCTCATAGTTCCCATCAACTGAAGTAAATTGGTTTCTCTGCACACAGGAAGATTGGACTCAGTAGTTTGCTGGTATAATGATAGGAGAAAAAAATGAGGGTTAAGGGAGTAGGGAATGGCAGGGAGATTAGGCAAGGGGAGCCACTCCTGAGATGATAGACACCTAAATAATGAAGTCTTCACCCAAAGGCAGCTGTGTCTGGCCCCAGGAAGACACTAAAGCCACCTCACTTCTACCTTCGTCTTCACTGGTAACAGATCCAGTTACAAGTGACACAGGCTGTGGTTAATGAATCGTGAGGGCACCCTAAAGGTCAGACCGGTTTCCTGGGCCATCAGTAAGTCCCCCACTGTCCTCATAAGGGGAAGAATCAATTATTCCCTGAGTCAGGAAACTATAAGTGGGCCAGTGGTCTGTCTTGTCTCATTCCTGCTCCCCACCTTCTCAGTCCATCATCTCAGACCATGGGATCTATGCCTTCCCATGCTAAAGATGCCACGCTTCAAAGCTACTTACTCTTCATACATGATGGCAACTGTATAGGTGAGGGCCACAATGACTGTCAGCAGGAGGCCTGTTGGGCTGGCATTCCTGGAGGAGAGGGGGAGGGGGAAAGGAGGAGAGAGAATGCTTGGGTAAGTATCTGCACCAAGTTCTAGCCCTGGCTCTGACCCTAACTAGCTTGGAATGGGTCACACAGCTCTGGGGATAAGTTTCCTCACTTATAAAATCAGGGAATTAGATTAGATGGTCTCCAAGACCATTGAAGGTTCCTTGTAACTCTGATCCTGGTCCATGATTTCTATTTTTTAAGCAAGTAAGCTTAGGAAAAAGGAGGGTCCCTCTCTCCTTTTAGGAAGCAAACTACAATTATCCCTTCCACATCACTGAGGGGAGGGGGTAAGAGGGTTGTTAGAAGTGGGGTCCCCCCTTGATTTGGAAAATCCTCTTAAAAATTTTTGGCCCTCCTTTCAACCAGAAGAAGTCTGAATTTTGTCTTTTTCTATATTTATGGGGTGTTTATAGTATCTGATTGTAAAATTTGGGTATATTTATGGTATTAAAAAATAAAATATGTTGATATCACACAAAATGATACATATGGTTTATGCATTCCTGAGTTTCTAAACTTTTTCTGTATCATCTGCTGGCCTTTGTGTGTCATCTGAGGCTTCTGCACAACGCCCCCCAAATTCCCATTAAATTTCTTATGCCGATCTGAGATATACAGAAACTGAGATGGGGAAAGGCTCGATAGGGAAGAGCTAACTATACCTAATTTCCATTATTTTGATTTCACAACAGATTTTACCTTAAAAATGAAAATGAACTTGCTTTTGTGGCTCTCTTCACTTTAAGGAGCTCTCATTAAAATCACTGAATTTGAGAGGTGGAAGAGAACTCAAGAATTATCTGATTTGATCTCTTCATTTTGTAAGTGAAGAAACAGCCCCAGAGAGAGAGAGGAAGTAATGTAACTGATGGAATCCTAATAAAGCTGCTCCCAGCTCCAAATTCTAACTTCCTTTATAGGCCCCACTGAACAGTAGGCCCACTACCCCTACCTAGCCACCCTGCCCCCCTAACACATGCTCAACATCCTGACTTCCTCATGTATGCTCACTAGAATGACAGGTGTGTCCATGAACTCGTATTTCTCACAGACACAGCAGGTGTGCCCATGTGATGGGATCCCAGCCACTGCCCCCAGACCCATTCCTCATATTTCCTCATATTTCCCACAGAAACAGCAGGTGTGTCCACACACTCGACCACAACCACATCCATCTAGTCTCAGACAGGACCACAATACTCAGCCAATCAGAAGGCAGCACCACCAGGATGCCCAAGCAGAATGTGGACCCCAAAACAATAGAAGGGACTTTGCCTAAGCAGGCTCCTGTGCAGTAATAGTAAAGCACTGACCTAGTGTGTGCTTATAACATAGAGAGGTTTATTATAATATCATTATCATACATACATACATACATAGCCCCCCAAAATGGGTTTTTCTATATGCATTGTGGGTAACCGCATACACAGTTTCGCTGGCTGGGATGCCTCCTCTATTACCTAATCCCTTAACAAACCCTTCCTGCCTTTTTAATATTCATAACTTCTGTTATGTAATTGCACCTTTACCCCATAAAAATCCATCTTGCTCTCTCTGAAGTTGCTGGTTCCTCTTGGAGCTTAGCCTGCTTTATGAGAGGCATCAATCTTAGTACATGCCTCTACTTGGATCAGAGATGTCTGACTGAGTTCTTTGGGACGGTTCCAGCACAACACATCATGAAACTCCAACAGTTTTGGCGTCCCTGGGTGGGCAGAGTTTAGACTGCAACATCACCACAGTAAGCAAGAGGCAGAACTGGACTAAAAGTCGGGTATTTTGATTCCAAATCCAATGCTCCCTCCCCTATGCTCTCCCCTCACACTTTATTCATATCTGTCTGTAGGGTTTGTATGGATTCTCTGACACTGAAGGAGATCAGCTTTAGTGCTGGAAGGGACCTTGCAGTGCATCCAGCCTAATTCCTTTTTTTAGAGATGGGGAAACTGAGGCCCAGAGGGGTAAATCACACACTAATGAGCATCAGGGGGTTGGATCCCAAGTCCTTAGTATAGCCAGTAACATCTCCACTGCCCCCAAGCTTGCCTCCAAGGAAGCTCCCTTCCATTCACAAGAACTGTAAGGCTCAGGGAGTGGGAGGCTCACCCCTTCTCTAGAGGGGAATCACAAGACAACCTGTGGCTACTGGTCACTTAGAGGCAGCCAGGTTACAGGCTGGGAGGAAACCACTGACTCTTAACATACAATAGAAATGTGAGATTTTATTATCATCCTCCCTTGTCAGATTGTGTTTCTTCTGTAGATGACTGGACCACACTGAACTTGCTCAATCTCATACACTAAATAAAGCCAGTTCAGATTAGTACATAGGCCTAGAAACGTTCTCTGAATGTGGGGGCTATGGAGTAGTTTTCGAAAGAGATCTTAAATTCTTTGAAGGCAAGGATTATGGCTTTGACATTTTTGCATTCTCAGAGCTAACTCCAAGCTTTGCATGCAGTAGGTGATCTATAAATGTTCATTGTTGGTGGTAATGATGAATACTTATTGCATATGATTAAGTCCTAGTACAACCCCTCAGTCTAGCGCAGGGAGCACCTGTGTATGAGAGTGCTCTGGTACCCAGTGTTCAAAGTTCAGGCTTGACAGAGGAGTGAGTCAAAAAGAAAATGAGATACTCCTCTCTCACTATACATCTTGCACCTATTTACTAAAAACATTTTTTCATTCATTCATTCAATGCACCTCATTGTGTGCCCAACCTTGTGCTATCATACAGATACAAAGAAAAAAATGAAGGGGTCCTTGCCCTCAGGGAGTTTGTTTTCTACTGTAATAAAACAATATAGAGGCTGTTCTCTTCTAAAAATGAGGGGGAAAGTGCCATAAAATTAACCAAGAAATGAAGCACACACACAGACACAACGCGCACACACACACACACACACACACACACACACACACACAGACACAGACACACAGACACACCACCCCCTGACATTATATGCCGTTTTAGAAACCCAAAGCCCTTAAAAAACAAACAGATAAAAACGGGGAGACACCCCTTCTCTCCTCTTGTCCTCTGAGGCAGAGCTTGGTCACTGTAATCTCAGAGTCTTCCATTTCTATCGCTTGGCTGTAGTGATTCTTTCCACTTATGCTGCTTATGTTTAATTTGTTTTGCAAAAGAGTTTGACCGTGTTGTCTTTCTCATTTGGGGGAGGGGGAATAATTTGCACAGCGTAAGCATCCATTGTTCTTAAAAAGGTTTCTATAAATTCATCCAGACCATTATTCCCTGCTGCCTTTGGTAGTTTCTTTATAAAATGAGTCATTCTTCTTAAATTGGATTATTTTAAGATCTCTCTACTTAGCATTAATTATGGTATTCCTAGGTATGTAGATTAATTCCCTATTACCGTCAAGGCACTACCTTGGCCTCAAGTCACCCAGGCTGGCCACTTAGGTGCTATACCTCTGGGCTTGCCCTCAGTCCACTCTACTCAATATGCTGATGAGTCTTGTTGACTTTCACAGAGTCATGCAGATTTAACCTTCACAGTGTCCCTCAAATATGGCCCTTATCTCCTTTGACACTGCCACACCCTAGGGTAGACTCCAACACCTCAAGCCTAGATTATTCTAACAGTCTGCTTGTCCTGCTCCCAGTGCTAAGTTTCTCCCCACTCCAATCCACTCAGATGTCAGTGATTTTCCTAAAGCATACACCTAGCAATGTCACCGTCCCCACTCAATAAACTGTAAATCTAGAGGCTCCCTATCACCTCTCGGATCATAGAAAAATCCTGGAGTTCGGAGCTCTTCAGAAAGGGCCCCCCTTCTGCTTTTCTAGTCTTCTCACACCTGACCCCCTCCTCCCAGCCACCCAGCCCGTCAGGCCATGGACTCTCTGCTCCAGCAACACCGTCTGTCCCTGTGCCTGGAATGCCTTCCTTCCTCACCTCTGCCTGCCTGGCTCAGCTAAAGCTCTCCTTCAGCAAGAAGGCTTCCCCCTTATGCTAAAGAGGTGCCTCCTTCTGAGACTGGTCGCAGTTCATGCTGCAGGTGGCCTGTTCTTCCACAGGGGCTTTGCCCGTTTTCTCTGCTCTTACTGGGCTGTGAGCCCCTTGGGGCTGGGCTTGTTTTCTGCCTTTTCCGGATCCTCGGAGCTCGCTGGCGTGTAAGTCGGTGGTGGTCGCTGACTGGCTGCTCTGTCCATCCTGGGTGACCCAACAGTGTGCCCGGCGATCACGACTTGTACTTCTATCTGCTGTGACTGCATTTTGTTCGCTTTTTCTTTTGCAAACCTGACTCTCCTCCTTGCCAGTCAGGCTGGCTGGCATTGCGCTGATGCCGCTTACGCTTTTCAAGAATCAGCTTGTAGTTTTTAAACCATCTTTGCTTTCTGTTTTCCTCCTTTCCCCCCAAAGAAGGAAATTTAAACTGTTTTAGTTTTCAAGATTTCTTTTTCTGGTCATTTTTGGGCTGGTTTTCTAGTTTTTTAATTGCATATTCAGTTCCATAAATCTTTTTTCTACTTTGTTAATGTTCTCTGGGAATTCTGATACACTGTCTCATCATCTTAAATAAAGTTATTCTTTATATGTTTACACTTTTCTTTAAACCACTCATTATTGAAGATGTTATTAAGCCTCCTAGGGTAAAAGTATTTTATAAGCTTTAAGGTGCTATTGGGCAGCTGGATAGTGCAGTGGATAGTGCTGGATCCGGGTCAGAAGACCTGCGGTCAGGCCCCGCCTCAGACACTTCCCAGCTGTGTGACCTTGGGCAAGTCATTTAACCCTGTTTGCCTCAGGATCCTCATCTGTAAAATGATCTGGAGAAGGAAATGGCAAACCAGCCCAGTATCCACCACGAAAACCTGAAATGGGGTCATGAAGAGTTGGACATGACTGAATAACAGATTACTGCTCTTATTATTTTATGCCAAGGTATCCCTTCAAGGCATTCCCTTGCTATTATATGGAATCATACTTTACAGAACAGCAATTTGCTGAGAGATGAATTAATAAAAACATTTACTTTTAATCAAATGGGGGAAACAGGAATGGGGAAAGATGCTGTTACGAAGCCTTCAATTAACTCTGTATCTTCTGTTTGTGCTTTCTATGTGAATTACTGTTTTATTGTGTTATGATTTGGAAAGGATATATTTAGTATCTTTTCTTTTTTCTTAATATTACTTAATAATTATTATTCATTTAATTAATATTAAATTTAATCTATGTTCCTCGCAGGTTCTTTCCCCCTCCTCTGTCCCTGTCTGCCCACTCTTTCCCCAGTTTTTGTATTTTATTTCTGTGACCTATTTTCTTCTTTTATTTCTTTAGTTACTTATCTCTTTCCCTACATTGCTCTACTTCCCATTCCAGACGTATAGCTACTTCCGTCCCCCCTGGTAACACTCTTTAGGGGGATCTCCCCTATGTTGGGGTAAAATACCACCTTTTAAAAAAAACCATAATTTTACTTTTGTTTTGTTTTTTATATTGCTTAGATTTTTCCCTGCATTTCTTTTCCAAACACTCCCAGAGAGCTATCTCTTGTAATTTAAAAAATTTCTAAAGGAAAAAGAAAAAGAGGGAAAATTCAATTCATTTAACTAATTAACACATAGCAGAGATCTATATGCGATGTTCTGCACTTGTGGAACAATGAGTGAGGCCCCTAACGTGGACCTGATCCCTTATTCCAGGGGCTTGGCTTTTACTACTTACATTATCTGAGGTACACCAGTCTGGATGCCACGTTCTAGTCTGTTGAAATCTTTTTGGAACCTCTCTATCTCTGTGGCTCAATGTGATTCCTTTTCCCCCCACTTTCATGTCATCTACAGATCTGATACATGTTCCATCTGTAACTTCTTCCAAGTAACTGATAAAAATTCAGAACAGAACATGGCAGATTCCTAGAACTCTACTGAAGATGACCCCTCGGGCTGATAATAGATCATAATAGAGGAGGAGGAGGAGGGCTCTCATAGAGAGAGTGCTTTACAAACAGCTCCTTTTATCCTCACAACAACCCTGGAAGGGAGGTGCTGAGGTAAATGGTACATAAGTGATTCCTCCAAGATCCCACAGCCAGTAAGTACCTCGGGCCACATCTGAACTCCTGTCTTCTCCACTCCAAATCCAGGGCTATCCACTGCTGCTCTATCTGCCGCTGGGCAGGAAAGGAGGAGAAGACTATGTCTGAGAAAAGAGCTGGCGGCAAAGTTGGTAGGAGGTTCCTTCTGCGTTCTGGTGGGGTGTGGAAGGGAATAACCAGACTGTGTGTTTAATGAGAACAGAGATAACAGTTGTTTCTCATAAACTGCCTTGTGATAGTTCTCTAGATTATTGTTTTGTGCCGTTATTCAGAACTTCTTGTGTGTCAGTAATGTCAGCCAGGCTAGATGCAAAGTTCCTTGAGGCCAAAGCCCATCTCTTCTCCCTCTGCACAGCTTTGAACTTTGCAAAGCAGTTCCACATTCATGATCTCATCTGATCCTCACAACAATCCTGGAAAAGGAGCATTATTTCCACAATCAACAATAATTGATCAAAAGAGCTTAGTGTGCATCAGGCACTGTGCTAAGAGCTAGAGAAACATAAAAAAATGAGAAACATATAAAGGTAGGTATAATACTGTGTACACACATACCTACCTAACTCACCTACCTTCATACAGAATATATATATATATATATATAAAAAAATCTACATATATGTATGTATACACTTTTTTATGTTTGTGCATTGGCATCACCATACACACACACACACATACACACACACACACACACACACACACAGTAGGTAGAAGGTCACCTAAGAGCGGAAGGCTCCAGCAGCTAAGAGGAGTGGGAAAGAAAGGCATTTTGCAGAAGGTAGCTCCTGAGCTGAGTCTGGAAAGAAGTCAGGAATTCTAAGAGGCAGAGGGAGAGATGGAAGGCACTCCAGGCAGGCTTGGGAGATGGGCAACACAAGGGCATAGAGACTTAGGACTATGCGTGAGGAGCAACAGGCAGGCCAGTGTGGTCAGATTGTTGTGGGTAAATCAGAGCAACATGAAAGAAGACTGGAAAGCCAGAAAGGGATCAGATTTAAATGTCATAAAGAAGAGTTTTAACTTTGGTCCTAGAGTTAATAAGGCACTACTGGAATTTATTGGCTCACTTTTACATGTGAGGAAACAGAGGCTCAAAAAGACACAATTAGTGAGTGATGGGATGCAGACCAGTATCCAGGCCTTCTAGCTCCAGTGGTCTTTATGGAACAGGGACTGACCACTGAAAGCCAAGTCCTCAGAGCCTGTATAGGGGACCACGTTGACGCTTTAGAGAATCTGCTCATGGAAGTGTGTGCTGTAACATGGAAGGAAGGCCTCAGCTTTCCACTTCTGCACATGGCCTGGAGTCTGCTGTGTCTGCTGGAAACTCCTGCAGATGCTTGGAAGCCTGCTTTGAAAATCTGCTTCTGAAAGTGTGGACTGTACAGAATGGAGGGCTCTGCCTTTGACTGTTCCAGTGAGCCAGAAATGAGTGTGCATACACAAGGTACCAACAGGCCGAACCTCTCCTTCCTACTGGTCATGAGGTATAAGGAAAGACAACTTTCTGAGCTTTGGAGGGCTGGTAAGGGGTTTCTTTCCTTGTTCTGGGTTGGCCTGACAGTACGAGGCCTGTTAGGTAAGCCTGTTAGATAAGATGATCCTAGGATGGGGTCATCTCCTCCATGTATCTTCTTTCCTTTGGTACAGTATCTCATGAGATGGTCAGAGGTCTGAAGAGATACCAGAAGTCCATGGCATACACTGCTATGGCCAAGGAGGTGAGACACCACGTAGTCCCAAGAAGCAACCAGAGATCCAGGGCAGCAGGGAATTGGCCACTCACTCAAGGCCACCTATGGGGCTGAAATGCTGTAAGCTGCAGGGAATTCATTCACCAGTAAGACCACATTTGGAAGTGAATTTGGTGAGGTGAATGCTTCTATAGCACCAGCTTTAATCCTGAGTTCATTCTCTCTGGGGACTGAGATGATAGAGAGCAGAGTATGCTCTGGTTTGAGGAAATGTTTTTATAATTTGGTTCCTGCTCTATCTTTGAAGTAAATATTCCCTTGTAAAAGCTAATTGATGTTAATTGGTTAAATGATATTAGGGGCTAATCAACAGTAAGGATCATGAGTAGACACAGGAATGGGGGCTCCAAATCTGGTGGCATTAGGAAACATCATACCCCCTCAGTAGTAGCCCAGGAACCTGGTGGGGAAGAGGGGGTAGCCAGGTCTGGAGACCCAGCCAGCCAGCCAGTGCAAGTGAGGGTTGGAATAAGAATTGCTAGAGTTTACACAGGCTATAATTTACCCTACTAGGCTCATAGTTATTCAGTACAAGCACAGAGACTTGACTTGTTGACTGCCAGGTCTTGAAGGGTGCCCACAAATCATGCCACACACAGAATCTATGCATCTATGTTGGCAGACTCCTCAGAGCCAGGAGTCACAGATCTTTTAGCAGTTTGGAACACTGCATAAACTAAAATCCGTAAGATTACAAAGGAAGCCAAACACTGAGATAAAGTTATCAAAATGTTTTTTCAAAACATGTTCAGAGACTCAAAGTTAAGAACTCTATGTTTTCATGTGGCTGGGAGAATGCATCGTTTTTCAGGGGCTCTGACTAGGGAACACCAAGACACTTTCCCCTGAATCTCACCTTCCTCCCTGTCCCCAGGGCAATTATGTCTAAATCAATCCAGCAGAAGCTGGGATTAGCAAATACCTGAGAACAGAGGCATTAGGCTGCCATGGGCAGGAGTCAGACAAAGGCTCCAGGGTACAAAGTGTGGCTGTGGTCACGTGTGGGGGACGATCTCCAAGCCTTCTCACTGCCCCTAGAAACATCTAATCTTTACCCCAGCCCAATACTGCCTCCAAAGTATCAAGCAGGAGCCCAAGGGAAGAATTGGAGATAATAAATAAGTAACCAGAAGGAGGAAATAAGGGGAAAAGAGCCCCTGTCAGTGAGCACCCTAGATAATCATTCCTTGATGAGACACACCAAACAAACTTAGATGCTCTTAATAGCTAGTGTTTATACTGCACTTTAAGATGGGCAAAGCACAATACGTATGAACGCATTTGAGCCTCAACTTGGAGAGGAAGGAGCTCTTATCCTGTGGCAGATTCTGTCCTGGCTCACTTCTAGGTTTCAGCCTCCATCCCATAGCTAGTTCAGGTGTTTATTTCAAGGCACACAAAGCACATACACCTATGTGAAAAGTTGTTGAAAGAGTGAGAACACGATCACTAGGGCTGTGGTACTGCTTCTACTAGTAACAATAACGACATACAGAGTGCAAGGAAATGGATGACCACTCGCTAAAGGCCACCTCTGCCAATTCAGCCCCTAGTGGCTGGCTAATCAGACATGACCCGGTGGCTAAAATTATTTGTCAGGGACTGACAAATGACAAATCCTCATACTCCGAACATCCTGGACAATCCAACCAATGGTGAAAACAGTGTGCCATCGCAGGCTAAAGTGTTGCCCACCCCTGCCTGGACACAACAGTGACAGACATCACACTACCAACTACTCAATTCCCAGGCTGGGGGAAGGAACCCAAAGCTCTCATACTACTGAGTCCTGGCAGAAGAAACAAATATCATGTGGGAGCAGCATGAGGCTCATACTGCCCCTGTCCTCTGGTCTGCTCCTTTAGTTAAACCAAGTTTCCTAAAGATGAGCTTTCATACTAATACTTTTAATCAGAGTTTTTAAAAAGCAGCTTCTTAATCTACCTGTGAAACTGTCCATAGAACATTTAATGAGAGAATTAAAGAGTAGGACAGTGACTCTTCCCAGGCCCATTTCTGCTGGGACTGTGGTGATTAAAGACGATTTTTCTATAATCACACTAAGAACTGACAGTTATATTTGTGTGTGTGTCTGTGTGTACATATATATGTGTGTACACACATATAAATATATGCACACACAAATATACACATACACACATATTATATATGTATATACACATATTGTCTATATATGCATATACATACAGTATGCACGTGTGTGTATATATATATATACACACACACACAATGTCATTTGAAGGTAGGTACTACTGTTACATGTCATGGCCGAGGGAGGCCAACTTGACTTCAGGCAAGTCATACTCTCCTCACTAGGCCTCCTTTTTCTTTCTTCTCTAAGAAAAGAGAGGGCTGCGGCCGATGATTCCATCTCGAAGGTCCTTTCCAGCCCTAGCATTCTGTGACTCTATAACTCTGAGCTGGCTGCCTTTCCAGCACTGATCCGGACATCTACTTTGGCAGTGGGGGGGTGGGGGGTGGGGGGGTGGGATATTCAATTCCAATGGCAGAGGAAGCTCCCTCTATCAAAGTAAAATGGTAGCAGTGCTGTAGGTTGTAGTCTTGGAGAGTCCTCTTGAGCACTGAGGGAGTATGCAAACCCAGGTCTCTCTGATTCCAACCCCAACCCACTGTCCCTCTAAGGAGAATGAATTAAAACAGCTCTTTTGGAAAACAATGCCCCAGTGAGCTTTCTGGAGGATTTTTTTTTCTGGTTTAGTTGATATAATCAGGGCTTGGCCATGAAATTTTCCAGTTCCCATTTTCAAGACCTTCACAGATGATATAGTGGGCTATTATGTTTTTTTCAAGGTTCCTATGGGACCTTCCTATGGGACTACCTTATATAAGGGAAACGGGCTCCTAATAAGGACCTCCAAAATATTCAGGAATTAAGCCCCTGGGCATAAAAGACAGATCCATCTTATGCAGTATGGTGTTGATAGTCTGTGGCTATTATATGGAAGTTCTAATCTATCATCATCATCATTATTATGAATTTCAGTGTCCACTAACCATTGGACTATAGGATCATAGATTGAGAGCTGGAAGGCACCTTAGAAGCCATCTACTCCAACCTCCTCATTTTACAGATGAGGAAACCAAGACCCATAGAGGTTTAGTGATTTATGAAGGTCACATAGAGGAAGGATTTGAACTCAAGTTCTCTGACTCCAAAGTTAGTACTCCTTCCACTGAACCATACTACTACCCAAAGTCTCCTTAATCCCCAAATCTAGTAAGCTTCATCTCAGAGGAAAACCAGTGACCCAAATGCTTATGAATTTCCCTACGCACTATTGGTGGCAATGATCATGGCAGTGGATTTCTATTCTTGCACATTCCATACAGCCCAAGGATCTGGTGCCTAAAAAATCCATTGGCCTCTGAGTGGTGAGATTTTTCTAAAATCTTTCCATAATCTATAATCTCACCTGTACCTCTCGGAGCTCTACATTCTAAGCTTTGAGGGACTCAGGAGCTCTTTGTGATTCCTCCTCCCCTAACCTAAATCTGCCATCTCAGGTTTGGCTCTGTCCTTTGTTACAGGAGGGGGCAGGGGAAGGAGAAGCTCTTCATCATCCATCTAAGCAGAATGGCCCATATGCCTGGCCGAGTGCACATCGAAAGGAAAGTCCTACTGTCTCTTCATTCAAAGTGTTTTACATGGACGTGACTTACTTCAGACTTCTAAGGCTAATGAAAGGAACACCTTTGTGACAGAGGCTGCAGAGTCACAGCCACATCTGCTTCCTGTTTCTAGAAATAGCCACTGCCACGCTGCTTCCCAATTCATTTCCATAGTTCCCTTCTGATTCTCAGGCTGGAATAAACCAGTTCTTACAGGTTAACAGATAATGGGCTTTGGATGAAAGGGAGGGAGGTCTCTAGACTGTCAGCTTCAGAGTCAGTGGGCTGTAATCAGAGGCGGCTCTCAATACCGGCTTCCTTTTGGCTTTGGGCACCACAGTCTTGTGACACAAGTTCCATGCTGAAGCCGGTCCACAACTTCTTCATTTTTCATGGACTCCCTTCTAGGTCAGTGACCAGGAAAAAGCCAAGAGAACGGAGAACATCCTCCCTGTCTGCCCAGCATGGGGGCCTTGTCAGGTTTTTTAATTAAAACAAATTCTGGAGATAAAAGTAGCAGCCAAGGGGAGTTCTAACAGGATTTGCATATTATTCAGGGAGGGTTTGGGTAGGTGACTAAGCAGTGCAATCAAACAAATATTGGGGAAATCCCTACCATGTTCAGAGCACTGTGCTAGGGTGGGGAGGCAGGGGAAGGTTATAAGGAGAAATAAGACATTGTCCCTGGATTCCCGGCTCCTAGGCGGAAAACAGGATGAGGCCTGTTCATGTTTGGGGGGAGCAGATTATCTTTTTGGGACACGCATGTTCTGACGTCAGCAGAAATCTGGCTTTTGACTGGGGCCGTCTCTTGCCCTATTTCTCGCTTTCCCCTCCCCCACCACGTCGTACCCAGCTGTATCTCAGAACGTAGAGGAGGCTGCATACAAACAAGATACTTTTCTGTAATAATAGTACAGTCCCTTACAACCGGCCCAACACCACACTGTTGTTTTCACTCAATCAAAGAATCTCAGAAGGAGCTTTCCAAAAGGGCGTCTGGTCTGGCCTCACATCCAAAGAAGAATTCCTTCTACAGCAAACCTGGCAGATGCCCGCGTGCAGGCTGTTTTGTTTTCTTTTCTTAAATAGGAATTTTCAAAATCTCCTCAGTGTGACTCAAGTCCACTCCCCAGTTCCAAGACCTTAACAGTTCAAATCTCTCCTTAAGGCTGACAGGGAATGTTGTCTCTCTGACCTACAAATTCCAGAATGTCAATACGTTCTCAAACCCCTATTGCAAGATTTCTTAATCATATTTCCTTTCTATTTCCGGGCCAAATAGGCCTTTTTCTTTGTCTTTCTTCATAGGGAAACACCTAACCCTTTGATCACTTCTGTTCTCCCTCTCCAGTTCTGTCTCCCATGGAACTTTCTGGGATAGGGATGTCATAATCCGGTCCCTTCTTGGCAGACTTTTCCATATATGTCATTGCACAGACTGTTGCATCCCTTCTAACCTGCACTGCTCAGAGGCTCTAGGTTCTTTCAAAGTCTGGCTCAAAAGTTAATTTCTATGAGACCTTTCCTGACTTCCCTTCCATGTTCCACACCCCACCCCCGACACTCCGAGCCTCCCCCAAATTACCTTATATTTATATTGTATATTTTGTGCACCTCATATGTGTCCATGTTGTCCCCCTAGTTCTCTGATGACGGGGACTGGTTTTATCATCAGTGCCTAACAGGAACTTCACACGTATGTGTTGACGGATAAAAGCTTTGGGGTTGATACTTTGGGGAACAGCCAGCAGTAACTCCTACATCCTTTTTCTGTGTCATACCCAACCCTCCTTTCTAGGTCATTTATTTATAAGAAACAGCTTTGGTAGCAATTAGGATCCTACTGTTTATACTTCAGAGCCCACAGAAGCATCTATTGGTCCCTATTTCTGGTCACCAAGTTATTTCCCCATTAATAACAAAACATTCAGCTAAAAAGAAAAAAAAACCCCTTAAGTTGGTAACCTTGTTGAATGTCTAAATAAATGACATTCTTGTGTTTCCCCTTGATTACATGTCTATTTACTTCCTCAAAAGGTTGAGCAGCCTTAGGAGAATCACCTCTGCCCAGACGTGGATGCCAAGCCATGGCTCTCCTTTCCTGGGGATATGGGCGTAAGTGATGGTTTTTGTCTTGTTTTGTTTTAAATATGAGAAGCTGTACATTTTATGGGCAGGAGTTCCTGGTGGCATTCATTGTATTATGCTCTTTGGGTCTCAACAGAACAGCTTATAAAATCAGGGTAATGGCCCCAAGCCTTCTCTTGATTCTAGACAATCATGTAATGAACACCTTGGCTTTACCTTTCTTCCAAGGAGCTCAAAGAATCCAAAGAGGCCTCTCTTTGGCCCTCCTAATACCAACCCTCTGTTGGTAGGAAGGTTTTTCTTTTTTTTTAAGCATTTATTAAGAGCCTATCACCTAGCTGGCAGGCACTGGGCTAGATTTTGGGGATAAAAACACAAGGAATGAAACAATTCCTACAAGTATATTTACAAATATATACAGAATAAATGTACAAATAGATAAAAAGGAGTTAAGGAGCTATACTATATATAGATACACCTGCATATACATATGTGTGTGTGTATACACGAGTGTGCTTATGTGATCTATACATACACATATGTATATACAGAGGTTCGGTGAAATCAGGAAAGGCTTCATGTAGAAAGTGATGACTGGGCAATGGATTCTTACAGGCTGAGGTGAGGAGGGAGGGCATCTTAGTAAAGCCCTTTATCTTTAGTAAGCCCAAAGTTAGAAGGTTCCTTGGGCGTCAGTGTAGGGACTTCAGTCTCTTAACCAAAAGTCCTATGATCAGCCTTCTTTGTTTTAATTTAAAAGATCCTGAAAATCAATGTGACCAGGTGTATAATACATCAGACATACACGTCAATTCAAAGATTAGTTCTGTTCCAATCTGGGGCACAGGCTATGTGGCAGAAGGGCAGAAGGCCAGCTCTGGATTCTTAACCAAGATGGACTGCTAACTAACCACGCGACCTTAAGAAGTCATTTCATTATTCTAGGCTTTGGCTTTCTCATCTGTAAAATGAATGGCGGACCATGATTTCTGAGGCCCCTTCTAGTTCTAGTGCTTTAATTGTATTATCTATTTTCTGTTTCAAGGGCAATGGGACTGGAGGAAACAGATGGGTTCTAGACTTGAGATTTCATTGCTGTGGGGAACTCTCTCTACCTATGAAAGTCAACAGCTTCTCTGTACAATATAGTACTGGAGAGTTGCCTGGAACAATGACATCAAACTTCGGGGGCTCCAAACCCCTTAATGTCGTCAGAACCAGAATAAAATGTAATTGGGGTGGCAGGGATCTACTTCTATTGGAGTTTGACACCACGGGCTTATAACCCTTAAGACTCAGGGTCTCTCTCATAGCCAATATGTGTCAGAGGCAAGACTTGAACTCAGGTCTCCCTGGCTGACTTATCCACTACACTGTGCTGCTTCTGACTGGAGGAAAAAGGAGATAATCTTGAAGTTCTTACATTACTTTAGTCCACTGATTCTGATTTTAGTTTGAAGCAGCTCATCGAATTTCTTGGGAGCAAGAGGATAAGTAAATTGGGGGGGGAAAAAAACACCCAACCCAAACCAAAGAAACTTTGGTTCAGGTTCAGTTTGGGGTTTAGTTAAAAATCAACAAAAAGAATTTGGGGGGTTTAGCACATTAGCCAACTTCACTCCAAGTTTCTGGCTGATCATTTGTTTCCGTTTATTAGTTCAATGCCTGACAGATATAAGCAGTTACCCAAATGGCCTAATTTTCCTTTCTGACAGAGCATCTCGCTCCAACTTGCGCATGCCAAATGGAAGGGTGAGGAGATGGGCTTCTCTGCATCTCTCCAGGGGTCATGAGAGGTTATAATCAGTCACCTCTAGTTTTATTCCTGTTATACAGGTTGAGGAAACTCAGACCTGGAGCTGTAAGGAAAGGAAGAGAGGAGAGGACCCTGGCTTTCTGGCGCCTTCCATGGGAAATCTGGGACTAAAGCCTGGAAAAATGGTGAAGTCAGTCAAGCTTCCTTTCAGTGCTGTCTGCACCTCCCCTATCTCAGTGCTTATATGAGAGTTAGGAAAGTTCTTGTACCGCCACATGCTCAGTCAAGTCTCTTATGTTACCCCAGTTCCCTCTATTCATTGAGGAAAGTAAGTAATGGTAGAGTTTGAATTGGGATTCTTAACCAAAGTCCTCAGCTTCTGCAACACTTTGTATGGGTTCTCTGTGTTTTAATAAAAGCCATGACAATTCTTCCTCTCTCCCCCACCCCCACTTTCTCTCCCAAGCCACGCAGAGGAAGGACACTGGGGGCTGAGACAGATGGCCTCTGATGAAGATTTACGAGTCGTCCTGCTTGGTCAGCAATGTGGAGCCTGCATGAAACACTGCCCATCTTTAATGGGCTCTCAGACAGGCCACAATGAATCCTTCTTCCTTCTCCCCCTGCCTCGTAACCTCCCCCCACCCCTGCTTCCTGACAGTAGCAGTATGGGTCTCCCTCAGAACAGTAAACAGCAGTCATTGTCCCGAGAGTCCCTAAGGCTTACTTAGCAGCTCACTGGGGGATCTGGGCTGCTTAAGCACTCCCTGGCTGACACAAAATTATAATCTCCAAGGGCCCCATGAGGATTTTTCCCCATTAACAGTGAAAAAAAGCTCTCTGGTTTTTGTAGGGAGGTTTACTTATTCTCACTGAGCTAGGAGTAGCTCAGAACGCATTTCCCAATAGCCATAATGTTTTCTCCTCCAAGAATGAACGACAGGTAGACTCAGCTTCCAATACATGCCAGTACTCTTTTACACAAGCTATTGGCTTTCTTTGTCTGGAGGCCAGCAGAACCCCAGATGTCTCGGGCTGGAGTCTGTTCCATTTCTCATTTCTCCCAACCTGATGACTGAAATTGTTGCTAATACCCACTCTGCTTTGTTATAGCTGAAATGATTTTATAAGGGCCATTAGCCATCACCTAAACATAATCGGAATCTAGGATAGAGCAAAAACCTGATAAATAAGTGTACAAAGGCTGCCTATCTGGGGCTGCCAGGGGCTGATGGACTCCGCCCTTTTCTAACTGAGTAGAGTGTCTGAACAAAGGAATCAATCCATTAACATGCATTATTAAGCACATACTATCAGCCAGGCAAGTGACAGCCCTAAGCATCAGGGGCAATTTGCCTAACACATAGAGTGCTGGACTTGGAGCCAGGAAAACCCAGGTTAGGAATCTGCTTCTGGATGTGTTTATTACTAAGCCACTTCAACTCTGTGGGCCTCAGTCTCCTAATCTGTCAAACAGGGATAATCATACCTAGAGTACATACGGGGTTGCTATGGGGCTCACAGACAGCATGTATGTAAAGCACCATATAAATGCCAGTGGCCACCAACTGAGCCCACACCTGGCCAGCTATGAGTCAACACCTTCCTCCTGGGTCACGAGAAAATCAGAAAATCATAGACCATTATGGCCAAAAGAGGCCTGAAGAGCCCGTCTTGTTCATGTCCCTCATCTTACAGGGGAGTCCCAGAGACATGAAGTGATTTGCCCGGTGTCACTGGCTTAGCTTTGAAGCCAGGATGCTTGACTCACAGTCCTGTCCTCTAGACTGCTCTGACACTCCAAGTGAGTAAGCAGGGGCTGCTTTTCTTTTTCACTGTGGGAAAAATGATGAACTGCCTTCAAAATAGCCTCCTTGCCTCTCTACAATAATGCTCAGTATCCATACCTTAGGGACTTGCCACGTGGCTCAACATGAGATCTGTCTGTCCGAGTGACCACCAGGGACTCCTTCTTAATCATTTCTTTTTCTTGGAGACAATAAGGATTAAGTGACTTGCCCAAGGTCATGAAGCCAGCAAGTGGCTGAGGCTGGATTTGAACTCAGGTCCTCCTAACTCCAGGGATGGCGCTCTATCCACTGCACCACCTAGCTGTCCTAGATTCCCTCTTAAAAGGATCAAACTGGCACGACTGATTTCATGTAGCTGAAATCACTCACCAAATGTTTATTGAGCATTGAATGCACTTGGCTATGTCTTATAGAAGAACTAAGGAGCGTAGAAAAGAATAACAGAACAAAAGAAAACAAAACAAAAAAGAAGGAAAAAAAAGGCAAGAAAGAACAGCAGATTGGGAATTAGAGACTTGAGTTTAGTACCTCCTCTGTTATCACTAACTACATGACCCTAGGCAAGTCACTTCCTTTCTCTGAATCTCAGTTTTCTCACCTGTAAAATAACAGGACTGGAATGTATCCTTAAAGGCCTGTTTTAGGTTTCAAATTCTGAATAAATCACATTTTCTTCCCTTAAGGAAATTCTTAGTCACCCAATCAATGAAAAAGCGCCTGCTAAACACCTATGTTCTATGAACTATTTTAGGCACAATAATTGATAATAATTAACAACTGGAGACAATAAAAGTCACTGATTATGGAGATTACTAATAATATTGACAAAAGATTTTTAAATGATAGTACTGTCAGCCACAGAGTTTGGGGTCTTATAGTAAGATGAATGAGATTCATAATTACAGAGAAAAGACTAAATGCAGACTTATGCTTACATGATTGACCAGCCCAGGTAGTTGGCTGTGCTCCCCCAGTACATGGGATTGTCCAAGACATTGAATGGAAATGTTGTCACTCTCGCGTCCTTCAAGATTCCAAAGTAATCACCTGTGCACAAAAACAGGACCAGGAAAGTCGTTCATTCATTCAAACACTTATTACACACAGTCTACTATGTGCTTAGTACTGGCTAGCTACAGAGGAAGGACGAGGAGAACTGGGAACACACAAAGACATCTGCTCCCCAGGAGTTTACCCCATCACTGAGGGACACACGTGCGAGGTTAATAATGACAGAGATGGCCCAAAGCAACGTGTGTCCCCACTGAACAGTATGAAGTGATGCGTGAATTTGGAGGCAGGGAAGAAGACTTTACTACATAATGGATCCTTTTGCTCCAGAATTAAAACATAGAACCCCTGGAACAATCCAATGATTCACTCTGAATGACGTAGTAAAGAAAAGAACCGTAGGGACAGCTAGGTGGCTCAGTGTCCTGGAGTCAGGAGGACCTGAGTTCAAATCTGGCCTCAGACCCTTGACACACTTACTAGCCGTGTGACTTCGGGCAAGTCGCTCAACCCCAACTGCCCTCCAAAAAAAAGAAGAGAACCATAAATCAGGAGACACAGGCTCCAATTCAGACTAGGTAGCCTCAAAAAAGGGCAGGTGGTCCTCTGGGTGTGCCTCACTCCAAACAGTTGGGATGAGGGTACGGAGCTGATCCATTAACTGCCTCCCACACCAAGGCAGCACTTTCTGCTGCTAATTCTCGAGGATTTGGAGTGGTCGTTCCTCACGCCAACTCCATGTTCAGTTATGACAGGATCTCAGAGAGGAGAAGGGTCCCTGGTCATCCTACCCGAGGCAAACTCGGAGCTCCTGCTCTTTTTCATTCCTGCAATTCAGAGTTGCCATCGGCTGAGGGAGAAACCTTTCTCCTCCTACTTCTCTTTCCCATTGTCCCTATTCACCTTTGGCATTCTGTTGATCCTCTGGCTGGCCCGAGCCACAATACATTGCTGAATCCCTTGTCCCCTGGTCAGTCTTATGGTGGTGAGCCCACACGCAAGCTAAAAGGACTCATTATAAATGAACTCGACTGGCTCCTCACTGCTACGTGGAATTCCCTAACTGATTTTCTAACAGAGTCCCCACAGAAGCCTTTCCCATCTCCTTCAGGAATTTATTCCATCTGTCATTCTGACCCCATTCCACACTTCTTACCTCTATTCTCTCCTTATCCAAAGGCTCCTTCCATACTGACTTCAAACACGTCCAGGTGTCCCTCATCTTTAAAAATCTGACCCTGCATTCTCCTTTTCCATCATACCTGTCTATCCTCACTGCCTTCACTTCCTTACCCTATCTCCTACTTCTCTGACAGTTATTTTTTCAGTTGTCCTCAGTACGTGAGCTTTCTGCTGCAGATGACACTGTTGGTCACCTTCTCCTTCTGTATCCTTTCTCCTCTCTGGGATTTGGTGACACCCCACTTTCCTGTTTTTCCTCCTACCTGACTTTGCTGGATCACCATCTGTATCACACCTCCTAAATTTGGTTGCTTTGTAAGGCTCGGTCCTGGGTTCCTCATCCACTCCTATGGCTTTATTTATCTTCTCTATGCAGATGACTCATACACTTATAGATCTGACTCCAGTCTCTCCCATATCACCAACTACCTAGTGACATTTTAAACTGGATCTCAAATGCTGAGAGACATCTCAAACTCAACATGTCCAAAACAGAACTTACTCCTATCCTTTCTTGCAAATCTGCTCCTCAAACTTCCCTGTTTCTGAGGAAGGCACCACCAGTCACACACGTTCATGATCTCAGTGAAAACCTGTTTCTCATTCTCTCATGACCTACATATTTATACAAATGCCAAGTCTTGTTCATTTTATCTCATTTCTCTTCACTCACAGCGCCACCACCTTAGTGTGAGGTGAAGCCTCAGTTTTAATTTGTACTTCTCTTATTATTAGTGCTTCAGGGGTATTCTTTAATATAGTCGATAGAGAGCATTTATTCTTTTGAAAATTTCCTGTTCATATCCTTTAATTCCTTATGTATTGTGGAATGTGGTTCTTATTCTTATTTTTTTTTACTTTGATTCTTATTCTTACACATTTGTGTCAATACCCAATATATCTTGGATATTACATTTTTATCAGAGATATTTCCTACAATGATTTTTTTTCCCAACTTAATGCCTTTTTTCTAAGTCTAGCTGCACTGACTTTATTTATGTAAAAGTGTTTCAATTTTATGTTTATCTAGTTTCTTTCCTAGGTTCAACTATACCCCTCGTTTAATTAAAACTTCTCCCTCAGTTGTAGCTGTGCAAGGTACATCCTGCCACTGAACAGTCTTTCTAAGAAAAAAGATGGCCTTTAAAAAAAAATAGTTGGGGAGTTCTTTTGAGCCAACAGTGAATTTTAAAATGTTACTATTCAAGTTTCATGATTTTTCTAGATTAAAACTGAACCTGAGACACATATACATGGGTAATTTGTTTTTCAATAAATGGACTGTGGGGGAAGTTACACTGTATGAAAAGTCATTTTCTCCTTGAAGTTAAATATAATAAGACTGTTGAAGAGCCAAATGAATGCACTGTTCTGGAGGTTTTTCTGCCCCCACAAGTTCTCCCAAAGCAGAGAGAAGATAAACTTTGCCAGAGTCTTTAACCTGGCAATGTTTCGACTACCCGAAGGGTTGAATGATTGTGGATGGGGGGTTTGGGAGGGGGGGAGGGGGGGGGGGGAGAGAGAGAGAGAGAGAGAGAGAGAGAGAGAGAGAGAGAGAGAGAGAGCGAGCACACGTGTGTGGTGTGAATATGTGTGAGTATGTATGTATGAGTATGGGTGTGTGTGTGGGTGTGTGTGGGTGTGTGTGTGTGTGTGTGTGTGTGCGCGCACGCGCAGGTGAGAAAACCTTTTTGTAAGCATTCAGATTCCCTGGGCATACGCCCAGACAGAAAGGGCTATGACCTCCCTCTTTTCCTCCAAACTCTCAGCATTTCCCTTTGTCCTTCTCTGTATCTCAAACAGTCTTTCATCAGCCTCTGTGGACAGGTGCTCGGCCTCAGCTGCTCTGACCTCAGAATTCCTTTGTAGAAAAGGAGAGATCAGCTGGGTGGCCCAGTGAATAGAGCACCGTCCTGGAGTCAGGAAGACCTCAGTACAAATTGGGCCAATTACTAGCTGTGTGACCTTGGGCGAGTCACTTAACCCCAAATGCCCTGCTTTCCCTCTCAAAAAAAGGACAAAAAAAAGCTAAACAGTACACAGCCAAGCACAGATCCCTGTGGTCTTCTACTAGAGACCTTCTGCCCCATAGACACCGAGTCATAAATGGATATTCTGTGACTAGTGATCTAACAAGTTCTGAATATTCACTGACTGGTTCACGCATCTCCATATCTCCACTAGAAAAAGTACGATAGACTCTACTGAAAGCATTGCTAAAACCAGGGTAGAGTAAACTGTCATCATCATCATCACCATAACATTTTATATGAAAACAAGGTGAGATAAGATTTGTAAATAGAGTCTATCATACTTTTTCTAGTGGAGAATATGGAGATGCGTGAACCAGTCAGTGAATATTCAGAACTTGTTGGATCACTAGTCAGAGGATATCCTTTTACGACTCGGTGTCTATGTGACAGAAGGTCTCCAGTAGAAGACTCCAGGGATCACCAGGATCCGAACGACAGGGCAAAAGATGGTTCTAGGGCAAGTGAGTGGACAAGAGGCAGTGACTAACTGATAGATGAAGGGAATTTTGTAAGTCCAGGTTGGTCCAGATAGGTGGCACAGTAGATAAGAGAGTTGGACCTAGAATCAAGGAAGACCTGAGTTCAAATCCAGCCTTAACTAGCTCTATGATCTTGGACAAATCACTTAGCAATTGTCTCAGTTTCCTCATCTGTAAAATGGGAACAATAATAGGACACACACACACACACACACATGCAGACACGCACAGCACCCCCAGTTGTTGCTTGTACCTGTTAAAGGACAGGCTTCTGGAAGTTCTGAGGAACCAGCAACAATGTCTCAGTACCAACAATGAGGCCAAGTAAACGAGGAAGACTTGGAGGGCCTTGGCCCAGGACAGACCTTAAACCTTTTAATCACCTGCCTTCATCAGCTGATGTCCCCTCATCCTCTCATATGCTGCCTGGACTTATTCCTCAATGGTTAACATACTCATAAATAAATCCACATAAATCCCCAGCATTCTTATATATTTCTAACACATTTCAAGAGCAAGAAATAGAAAGAGAAATTCCATTTAAAGTTACTGTAGACATTATAAAATATTTGGGAGTCGCTCTGCAAAAACAAACCCAGGAACTGTATGAACACAATTAGCAAACACTTCACACAAATACAGTCAGATCTAAATAATTGTAAAAACATCAGTTGCTCATGGCTGGGTCGAGCTAATATAAGAAAAATGATAACTTTACCTAAATTAATTTACCTATTTAGTGCCTTACCAATAAATCTACCAAAAAATTATTTTATAGAGCTAGAAAAAAAATAGTAACAAAATTAATCTGGAAGAACAAAAGGTCCAGAATATCAAGGGAATTAATGAGACGAAATGCTAGGGAAGGTGGCCTGTGCCATACCAGATTTTAAACTGTATTACAAAGGAGCAGTCATCAAAACTACTTGGTACTGGATGAGGAATAAAGTAGTGGATCAATGGACTAGATACAGGTACAGGAGACACATTGTGCGACAAGAAATGAGGAGCAGACAGACTTCATAATCTCCTGGAGAAACTTATATGATCTGATGCTAAGTAGGAGAGCAGAGCCAGGAGAACTTTGTACACAATTATAGACACATCCTATCTGATCTGTGATATATATGTGACTTTGACAGACTGGGCTCCTCTCAGTAATGCAAAGTGAGAAGACAGCTCCAAAAGACTCCTGTGGAGAGGGCTGTCCACATGCGGAGAAAGAACTAGAGTCTGAATGCAGATTGAAGCAAGCTACGTCCTCTCTCTTTTGTGTTTAGTTCTGTTTCATTCCTTCTTTCTCGTTGTTCACTTCACTGGTTATAATTCTTCTTTACAGCCTGACCAATGCTTAATGTGAAGGTATCTGTAGAGCCTATATCAGATGGCATGCTGTTGGGGGGGGGGGGGGGGGAGTAGAGAAAACTTGGAACTCAAGGGATTGTGGAGCTGAATGTTGTAAACTAAAAGCAGATAAACAAATTTAATAAAATGAAATAAAACAAAACACACAAAACCACGATGTTGACTTGTGCCCTCCCGACTGCCAATGACCATAAAGACCCACCCTCCATCCCTGCTCTGGATCTGTCTGTGCGGCCCCCTGGCAGAAGGACAAGACCTGTTCTTTAATCCTATAATATTCTCTAATTAATTTGAGGCCTCTTCAGCTGATAAGGGACTCCCCAAACTCAACCAGCTTCAGTGGCTTCATATGCCTTTAGCATAGGATAGCAACTCCTCGGTTTAGTTTTAAATGCCCTGTGTGATTTGTCCCCAAACTGCCGTTCCATTTTCCACTGGACATGACCACCCTTCCTAGCCCCCACAATCTAGCCAAACGGGCCTTAGGAAGCAGAAACCAGGTTTTAAGGTTTGCAAAGAGCTTTACAAATATGCTATCGTTCGATCTTCACAGTAACCCTGGGATGGATGTGACCGAACAAGCCGTGGTGTATGACTGCAATGGAATGCTGCTGTGCTAGAAGAAAGGATGAGCAGGAGGATTTCAGAAAAGCCTAGAAAGATTTGCATCAACTGATGCTGAGTGAAGTGAGGAGAAGAGCATTTTACACAGTAACAGCCATGCTGTATGGTAACCAACTGGGAATGACTTAGCTGTTCTCAGCGACACAATGATCCAAGACAGTCCCAAAGGCTCACGATACACAACGCTCTCCACCTCCAGAGAGAGCACGGAGGGAGTCTGAATGCAGACAGATGCCCGCTATTGTTCACTTCCTTTTTTACAGTCTGTTTTCTTCTGTGTTTTCTTCCACAACATGACTAAGATGGAGCTATGTTGTGTGTGATTATACTGTTTAACCGATATGAAACTGCTCACTGTCTCAGGGAGCGGGAAAGGGAAGGGGGGAATGTGGAACTCGAAATTTTTAAAAAACAAATGTTAAAAACTGTTTTCCCATGTAACTGGGAAAAATATTAAAAAATAATAATAATAACCCAAGGAAGCAGATGCTATTCACATCTTCATTTTGCAGATGAAGAAATGAGGAAGATGGAGTTTAACTGACTTACCCAAGGTCAAACAGCAAGTTAAGTATCTGAGACTGAATTTGAACTCAGGTCTTCCTAACTTCAAGGCTAGCTCTTTATAGTACCACCTACTCGCCTCACCTATATTTGAATTAGTAATAGGCCTACTATTCACATACTGTGTAACATGATTGCAACCTTTAAATTTAGTATATTTATCAATATTTTATCTTCTAATTACATATGAAAAAATTTTAACATTCATTTGAAAAAAAAGTTTTAGTTCTAGATTCTCTCCTTTGTTCCTTCTTCCCTTCCCTCCCTCAATCTGATGCTATACATGAGCTGTCATGCAAAACATAATTTTAATAGGTTTCTGAAGGCAATCCTAAGGTACAGAAGGTCAAATCTACAATCTGTGTGCCTTAATTTCAAGAGGATTTTGCATACTGGGAGTAACTTATTTCATTCAAAATACACCCCGAGTTTAAAGGCAAACAACGGCATTTAATCATTATTATTCAATAAATTCATGATGCTGGAATAAATTTTAAGAAAAATCCTTCCAAGACATCGAGACTGCCTCTGTTTGGAAAAAAAAAAAAAAAAAAAAAAAGCTGGACTTGATCGACTCAATGAAATGTCGGGCTTAATAAAATCCTCCAAAAGAAAAACCGCCTAGTGGCACCCGCGATTGTGATCAAAAGGCTGAAAACAATGATGTTCATTTAAACACAAGCGTAATCTAGGCAATTCCTTTTTTGGACCGGATGCCCAGATTTTTTTGCATTAATTTTATTTTTATTTCTAAGTTTTCTCTTTTCCTCTACCTCCTCTTCCACCCATTGAGAAGGCAAGAAACATGATACCTTTTATGCATGTGAAACCATGTAAAAATCTTTCCATATGAGCCATGTCCGCTCCTCCCTCCCAAAAAAATGGCAAGGAAAATAAAGGGAAAACATACGCTTCGATCAGAATTCTGAGACCATCACGAACAAACTTTTAAAGAGCCACTTGTGATTCAAGTTCTCTGGTTGATGAAACCAATTTAAATAGGAGAAAGTCACACCACGTGTAAAATAAAAGAAAATCTCCTTGTAAGAGACATCTTTTGTAATAAATAAGGCAGGAGATAATGCTTATTCACTGGGAGCTTGTTTTTGGAATGTCTTATCTAGTCTCTTTTCTCCCCCTTCTTAATGCCAGCAAACATCATTTTTGGTTCAGAGATACATTTCGTGGAGTTTTCCAAGTATTGCATCAGTGCAGCCAGCCTCTATGCAGATGAGGCTTTTGTTTCTGCGGGGTTCTGGATAAAAGACTCCTGGAGCTGGGACAGTCTTCCACCCAGAGTCCACGCAGATTAAATCCAGTCCTGTGCCTGGACATTGTGATGTGGTGTACTCTTCTGCACACAAATCTTCTTGCCCTCTAAGCACTGCCATTGTGAATTTGGCTCTGCCCCATAATCTTACTTGCTAAGCTCCATCCTGGGTCTTACTTCCTCTGACTCAGAGCACTTGGAAAAATAGTATCATGGACCAATTTGACCTGCTGTGCTTCCTTTCATGCAAATAAAAATGAATTATGCCGACTGTTATGCAAATGATGCAAAAGGTTCGGAACTTTTGAGTTTGCAGAAGAATTTGGATTTTCAAGACTCTAGGAATTGATTACCCCTTTGCTCAAAAAGGGTCTGTTAAGCAAATACAAGAAAATGAGATAGAGTTGTGCTTTGAACTTCATCTCTACATGCTAGCAGCAATCTTGTGGGAAGTGTTACCTCACAAAGAAACTCGTTTTGCTTGGAATGAATGCAGACTCTTCATGAGAAGTTGCTACCATCTGAACTTAGTGTTAACATTTCTTGAACTGGGAGCTATAGAAAAGTTCGAGGGGGAAAACAGCTACAAGGGTCCTCCCTGCTATCTGCCAGGAGGAGGAGCAGCAGTATGGCTCATTGGCTTTTTGTGATGATAAAGAATTATTATGGAGCCAGGGAAGCCCAAGACACAAACCCAAAAGAAGAGAATGACTCTCTAATATCTACAAGCAAAATCTCAATGAAAACCACTGGTTGGCCACAAAGAAGCTAAAATTCACAGACCTCTTCCAACTTCTTCCACTCATAGCCCCTTAGGTGCTTCTCACATTCACGACCCACAGTTTAAGAAGTGCTGGGCTAAATGAAGTACAGGTTTTCAAAATGCCACCATACATGAAAGAAGAGCTCTAGAATGAGGGTGTGGAAAAAATGAAAACTCTGGAGGACAGACGTGGAAGGAGAATTAGCAACTTGGTACAAGAGATATAAAACTGTACCCAAGGAACAAACCCTCCAAGAATCAGAATGGATCAAATAAAAGTTAATGACTCCATGAAACAACAGAAAATACTGAAAAGGCCAGGGAAAAAAGAGAAGAAAGGATATCAGACATCATGTCAAAAAGTGACCAACAACCAAAATATGAGCTTTATTACCGTTTTTCAAAAAATCCTGCAAAAAAACTTTCCAGACCCATTAGAACCAGAAAGTAAAATGAAAATACAACCTTCTGAAAGAACCCTCAAAATGAAAATTCCCAGGAAGGGCATAGTCATAATCCAGAACTTCCTAGTCAAAGAAAAATAATACTGTAAGCAACCAGGAAGAAAAGAGATGAAGCACTGAGGAGCCACAGTCAAGATCATATAAGATTTGGCAGCTACCACTCTAAAGAGAAGAGTGTTTGGAAAGTGATATTCCAGAGGACAAAAGATAAAAAGCTTGCCACCAAGAATAACTTACCTACCAAAACTAAGGGCAAACCTATAGAGGAAAAAAGCAGACCTTCAATGAAATAGAAGATTTCCAAACATTCCTAATAAGAAGACTGAAAAGAAACTTTGAAATGTCAAAGTAGGAAGCAAGAGACAAATAAAAATACACTTTAGCAATTGGAAAGGGAATATACAAGGATGAAGCGTTTATTGTTTAATAGAGAAAGGAGAATCAATTGTCGAAACACAAGGAAATACAAAATTAAGGACCATGAGTGTGAATGGAATGAACTCACCTATAAAAAGGATGAGGATAGCAAAATATACAAAATATATTAGAAGGCAGACTCCAACAATCTCTAGCTCTCAAGAAATACACTTGAGGGGAAGCCTGAACGGTAGTGGAGCAGGAAGAAGTACAGCTGATCTCTACCACACAACTTTTCTACCCAGAAACAGAAAATACACCAGACTGAGTCCTGGTTGCAAAACCTCAAAAAAAAAAAAAAAAATCAAAGTGAGTCATTTTTCCAGTGCAGGCTGGTAGAGAGAGACAGCCCGAGAGGTCAGGGACACTGGGGACAGAATCTGGCCAGGAAGGGGCATGCAAAACATTGCAGTACAAGGAGAGATAGTGAATGAGGGCAAGAAGATATCCCAAAGCCAAAAGGGACTGTGTAGGGGTAGATACTAATTGGCATCTCTGTCACTACACAGTACTAAGTCATACCTCAAGGTAGAATGAAGAGAGGACTTCTTTATTGATGTTCCAAGCCACAGCCTGCACACTGAACAAGGGGCAAAATCTGAGGCAAGTAGCAGGTATGTGTGGGAGTTTAGCAAGGTCTCAGTTTTCGCCTCTAACACAGTCTGAGGCCTGTGTCAGAAAAACCAGGGTAGGAAACTTAAATGAAAAGAGAGATTCTGCCATTCTGACCCAGTAGAGCTTTCTACCTTGCTTATAATGCTTAAATCCAGTAGCAATCTACTGGAACTCCAGGCAGGGGCAAGCCCACAGGTATGCTGTTCACACCAAATCCAGGTCAGGGACTTGTAGAGCTCAGAGCAGGAGGGCAATGATCAGCCTTTCCCTGGATCAGAACAATTTAGGAGCACTGCAAGTCTGTGGGTCCCCAGCCTGAGGTATCCAGGAGATCCTGGAATAATGTAACACTCAGTACTCCCAAGAAAGCAGCAGTAGGACCGTCGAGGACACAGGTTCAGCTAAGACTTGCCCCTCTGGAAGTGTGAAGAACCCAGCCCTAAGATAAAGACAAAAGTCAAGAAGGAAGCTGGAATAGTAAGCAAAGGAAAAAAGAATCCCATCACAAAAGACAAGACATAAACTCAAAAGAAAATGATTACAAAATATTTATAAGCAAAGTTTCATAGGAAAAAAATGCAGTTTGGGAAAAAGTTCAACTAGATCTCCTGGAAGAGATGAAGTGAGCATTTTTAAAAGCTTAAAAATGTTTTTATAAGTGAGAGGGACATAGAGCCATGATGGCAGAGTAGGAAGAAGTACAATATAGTCCTCCCACCAAACTCTTTCAAACAAATCTAGAAAATGCACCAGACTGAATCCTGATAGGAAAATCCAAGAAAAAGTCACAAATCATTTTTCCAGCCTAGGTTGGCATAGAGAGAAAGATAAGATGTCTGTGGATGCTGGGGTCAGGATCTTGTCTGACACAAGCTACATACAGGGCACTCTGGTACCCAGGGAGGCTGTTTAACACAGCAAGAGGAGGTTCCAGATCTACACCAGAGCATCACAGGGTATGGGGACAGTGCCAACTTGCAGCTTTGTCATTCACGACTCAGTTTCATTCACTCAGTCATGGATCCAAGATGATCTGTTTAAGGGAACCTGCAGCCAGAGGTGGTGATCCAGAGTAGGGAGTACTCCAGGGTAGAGAGCAGCCACAGGCCCTAGGCTGAGAGGAACAAGTTCAGAAGCAAAGAGTAACCGTATGGCACTGACCCTAGGAACAGAACAGCATCTCAGTTCAAACTTCTAGATGAGCCTGAAGCCTAAAGATAAAGAGAGGGAATCCCAGAACAAAACAGGAGCCTGCAGTTCTCTCTCTCAGGAGTAGCAGGGCTTCCCAGATGGCTGACAGTGGCTGAGTCCTGTAGCAGTCTACCCATTGTACAGACCCAATACTAGGTCAGGAATTTGCAGACCTCAGAGCAAAGGCGCATCAATTAAGACTTCACTCTGGATCAAATCACTTTGGGAGTACTGAAAGGTTACAGGTCCCTGGCCTGATCTGGTACTGAGATCTATAATAATGAATATTCAGTATCCCAAGAAAGCAGCAGTTAGACCACCAGGAGGGCGGTGAGGTGGCACAATGAATAGAGCACCGGCCCTGGAGTCAGGAGGATCTGAGTTCAAATGTGGCCTCAGACACTTAACACTTACTAGCTGTGTGATCTTGGGCAAGTCACTTAAACCCAATGGCCCTGCCTTCTCCCCTCCAAAAAGCCAAAACAAACAAACAAACAAAAAAACCCAACAGGACCTTTCCTCCAGAAGTGTGAAGAGACCAGCTGTAACAAAAAGTTTGCAGTTAGGAAGTAGGCTGGAAGAATGAGCAAACAAAATAAAATCCTACCAGAAAAAGCTATTATGGTAATAGGTATGCTCAAAACACAAATGCAGAAGAAAGTGATTCCAAAACATCTATAAACAAAGCTTCGTAGAAAAACACAGCTTGGGCAAACGTTCAATTAGAATTACTAAAAGAGATGAAGCATGAGTTAAAAAATGTTTTTATAGAGTGAAGGAGAGTGCTAGAGGAAAAAACTGGAAAAGAAATAACTCTGGAAGAAGGAATGGGAAAAAGAATTAATAGCCTGGCACAAGAGGCACAAAACCCTGACAAATCAACAAATGCCCTAAAAATTAAAATTAAACAAAAAAAAGTTAATGACTTAATGAAACAATGAGAAATATTAAATCAAAGTTAAAACATTTTTTAAAAAAAGAAGAAAATGTATATCATGTCAAGAACAACTGACCTGGAAAATAGATTGAGAAAAAAAAATTAAGAATCACTGGATTCCCTGAAAGTCACGACTAAAAGAGCCTGGACCTCCTATTTCCAAAAATCACAAAAGAAAATTGCCCAGATTTCTTAGAAGGCCAAATGTTCACAGAAAGAATCTATCGTTCACCTTCTGAAGGAAATACTGAAATGCAAACTTTCAGAAACAATGAAGCCAAAATTCAGTTTCTAGGTTAAAGAATAAAAATACTATAAACGGCCAAAAATTAAGAATTCCAATGCTAAAGATACATAATCATGATCACACATGATTTAGAAGCCACCACTATAAAGGAGCATAGATAAAGGAGAATATATATATGTGCATGTGTGTATATGTATGTATATATGTGTGTATGTGTGTATATGTGTGTGTATGTGTGTGTATGTATATGTGTGTATATGTATGTGTATATGTGTGTATGTGTATATATGTGTATGTATATATATGTGTGTATATATGTGTGTGTGTGTGTATGTATATACATACACATATTTTTTTTTAACATTATTCCAGTATTTCAGGGATAGCTCAGGCTGAGAACCCACAAGCCTGCAGGGTCCCCAAATTATTTCGATCCACAGCTAAGACTGATCTAGCTGCCTTCCTGCTTTGACCTCTGCAAGTTCCTGACCTGGGTTTGGGGTTGGCACATCTGTGGGGTCTCTACTGCTTTGGATCCTAACATAACATGAAAAACAACTTCTGAGGAGAAGCTAGGTTTTGTTCTGTCTGAATACTCTATGTAACTGACAGACACTGCTAGGTGTCACAGTGGCTAGAGCGCCAGACCTGGAGTCAGGAAGACCCATCTTCCTAAGCTCAAATCTGGCCTCAGGCACTGACTAGCTGTGTGACCCTGGGCAAGTCACACAAGCCTGCTTGCCTCGGTTTCCTCACCTGTAAAATGAGCTGGAGAAGGAAGTGGCAAATCTCTTCAGTATCTTTGCCAAGAAAACTCCAAATGGGATCACGGTGAATCAGACAGCACTGAAAAATGACTGGACCAACAACCAATAAACAGAACGATTCTGCGTTTCTTGTACTTCACCTTGATTAATTATGTGACTGCAAAGACATATTCTCTTCAGAAAGTCTTCTGTGAAAGTTTACCTCTTGCCTGGTCATATTGTCATCCAGGATACCCTCGACAGAACATTCTCATAGAGATTTTATGGTGCTGAAAAAGTGAAGTTGCATGTTTGTAGCTGCTGATGTCACTAGCTTTATTTGGCAATGATACAGGGCATCAATTTCTCCATTATTCTGCTATCAGCCTCTCTGAGATATTTTCAGCATGTATTTTTTGTTTGGCACATACTTGGCTAAATCTGTCTGCTCTTCCACACCTCATCCTCAGGGCCATTTCATCAGGTACTGGGATGTCAGACTGTAAAGGTGGCAGCTGAAGGTAGCCTATCAGCAAAAAGGATAAACTGTTGCAGAATCGCTTGTTTGGCATCTACTGCCTTCTTTATGAGCAAATCTATAAATGTTCTTGAAATGATATGACTTGTTCAGGTCTCACACCAAATTTTCATTAGGTCTGCTTTCCCTTCCATTACTTTTCATTGTTTTGAAAGGTGATACTGCTTGTGGTCTTCCTCCATCTCCATAACATTCTGTAAGTGAGCTTGGGCTCTTGGCTGCCATGTGGAATGGTGACGTGCTGAGCAGCACGACAATCAGGTGTTTGCTGGCTGGGACGGTTTCTGTGCTCTTTAGGCCTCGCAGTTGTAGTGCGAGTGATTCATATCAGCACCTCCTCTGAGTGAAAATTAAAGCCCCGACTTCCCATCTTTCAGAGTCAATAGCTTGTTAAGATCAATTGGGCTGGGAACTGTTACACATCGCCTTCTCATCTCCGCCTGAGTTTTAATTTGGTATCGATTTTGATCTTTCCTCTTGTCCGATCGCACACAGAAAACCAATAAGAAATGAATTCCTGCTTCAGTAATCAATTGGTTTTTATCTGTTAGGATATAGTCAGTGTCATCACTGTGATGTTCTTTCGACTCCCTTCTGGATCTATAGAAGGCTTCTCAGTAGTCTGTAAGCCTTTGTCTTCATCTTTCTACCTCCACACCATCTCTGCGCACACACATGGGCACACCCCTCCTTCTTACCTGTACACACCACCGCCACTCCAGCTCGAGGTCTCGTCACTCAGACTGCTGGTATCCCCTGCCTCATTTCTTGGTCCCCCATCCCAATCTATGTTCCCATCAAAGTGATGTTTCTAAAGCATAAGTCTGACCACATGACTCCCTATTTAAAATGCTCATAAACATTAATTTAATTATTGGTATTCATCAGGGCCTGGCACATGGCAAATGCCTAATAAGTGTTTGCTGGTTTGATGTGAGAGCTTAATAAATTAATCCCAGTGCCTTTCTATCACCTCCTCGATAAAATACAAATTGCTTTGTTTGGCATTTCATGTGCTTCACAGCCAGGCCCCCTCCTACATTTCCAGTCTTCCTCTGTCTTATTCCCCCCTATACATTCTATAATCTATTGATCTATCTGCTGTTCCTCTCACATTTCCATCCCTTTGCAGGGGCTCCCCCATGCCTGAAATGTTCTCCTCCCTCAGCTTCATGTCCTTCTACGGAGACTCAGCCCAAATGCTATCTCCTGCCTGAGGCCTTTCCTGGTTCCCCAGCTACCAAGGGTTCTCTTTCACCTGCCCTCAACACCTATTTATTTACATGGTGTCTTCCCCAAGAGAATGTAAGCTCCTTGAGGGCAGGGGCCATTTTTATTTTTTATTCTGTACCCCAAATATTTAGCAAAGTGACTGACAAAGAGGAAAGGCAATAAATGATCACAGGCTTTGAACTCTTTCATTTTATAATCCCAATCCATATTATCTTACTGGGAATGAGGTTAGATATTATATTCTTCACAGAATTTCTGTGCTTCTTCAGCTTTTCAACAGATTTTACCTAAGCTGAGGTTGTCCTGTCCATAGTCACCGTAAGGTGAGAGGACTAAGGATCCCAAGAAATGAGGTTTCTTTTCCCTTAAGAGATAATGAGAAAAATCAACACCCTTATTAATCTGCTTATCTGTGGAGAACCTATTAGCTACACGCCTGCTCAGACTCACCACTGCGCTATCTGCTGATTCACAGAGAACAGGATGTCAACGACACGGTTTAGTTTCTCCACTAATTTAGTCATTGTTATTGGACAAAGATCTCACCTCAATCAATCAATGCCAGGCACTTAGAATACCAGTAATTAATGTTTATTAGCCTTATAAATAATTAAATTAATGCTTATACACCATTTAAAAAGAGTGTGGTCCTCACTCTTTAATGCTGCTCTATCCTCCTCACTGCAGGAACAGCAGTAGAAGGAGGCCATATAGGAATGAGGATGATTTTTAAAAGATTTTTCTTTTATTTCATGGGTTGCCAGGGATAAAGAATTCATTACCTAATAGGCAAACTTACTAGGACCTGCCAGCCTGGCCTTCTTGATAACATGAAGACATCTGCCAATCAAGATGACACATTAGGATGGAACTTTTGTGGAGGAAAGCCTATACTGAAATGCAAATATGGGTCCTCAAGGTGGTATATGGATGTGATCCCTGTGAGATCCCTGGAAGAGGCCATAGATGGAGGCTCACTTGAGTCTGAGGAGCCTCAACTGTAGTCAGGCTAAAGCTGAGAATCTGAGTACAGCACAGAGCTGATACTGTGAGGGAGGCCCTGGCAATCCACCACTGGGTGTAAGGATGGGAGAATTAACCTAGATCAGAAAAATGGAGCATGTTAAAGGTCCTATTCTGATCAGCAATGGGGCGTATAAGTGGTTGTCACCCTTCTGGCCCAGGAGAGATGGGGAGACCCAGTCTCAAAAAACAAATGTGTAATTTGGGAAAAGAGGATATCTTCAACTCCCCCAGACTAGAGAAACTGTCCTTTTGGAAGGCAGAGATTAAGGCCTTGAGAGGATGAAGCAGAGGGTAAGTTAGGACTTGGGTAAATCACTACAATGCAATGCCCAGGCCTGTAAATAAGACGGAGGATAGGCTGGGGGTGATGGAATCAAACCATGCCCACTTTTACCATTTCCCCAAGAACTAATCCTGCAAAATTCTAGGATTCTACCCTACCCCCTTACGTATATAGGGCAAATCTGAGATCCTCAGAAACTTGTAAGATGTAAGAGTTCATCCTGGCTATAGAACCTAGAGGCATCCTGTTCCCATCTAGAAAGATCCTAATTTGTCTCCTTTCTAAGAGAAGAATTCTATTTAATCAGAAGTAGAAAAATAGGGCACAGAGTCTTTACAATGGGCACTGTTTTGGGATCCAGTCAGAGTAAGTTTGGGGCCTTTTGCTAACTGCATCACAGCAATTGTGAAGGCACAAAGGGCACAGGAAACCCTGAGGTGCTGGCTCTGGGGACCGCCTGAAAGCTTATTCTTCCAAGGAAGCAGGAAGTGGCATCATGGTGGTAGAGGTGAGGTGATAATGCCAACACAGCTGTAGAGGAAGAGCCAGCTGGCACAGAAACCTTGTTTGAGAAGAGTGACTCACAGCCCTTGGGTAAGCACCTCACCCTACATTTGATGCCAAACATAATGGCCCATCAGTATTTCTAGGCCAATTCTACTCAGGAAAGGGAAATCTAAGGGCCCATCTGAGAATAGTTTTAATGGGTTTCCTCCTTCTACCTAGAGGACATAGGGCCTTCCACCATGGCCATTTCCCATAGCAACTGGATGGCAAGGTGGGGAAGAACCAGGAGACAGTGTTTGCTCTGTGTGGCCACCTCAAAAAGTGCTAGATTTGTCAGGCGGGAACCTGGGTTCACCATCCTGGCTTTGTCACTAACTGCATGGTCATGAGCAAATGACTACTTCTCCAGGATTTAGTTTCCTCAGCTGAAAATTTTGGGAGTTGGATGAGATGGCCTCGAAGGTCCCTTGCCAGCCCTAAATCCATGATCCCGGGATTCTGTGATGCTAACATCAGGGCTCCCAATCATTTCCTCATCAGGAGCTACATCTGATTTTTGTAAGTCTTATTACTGCCAAGCAAAAACTTGTAAGGGGAATGGCAACGGGGAATTCCCATAATCCAGGCGACCATGGTGGCAGCAGGTGACGTGGAGGTTAAACAGGTGAGAATTCGAATGGAATGGCAGAAACAGAATATTTAAGGGAGTCAGGGAGAAAAACAGCATTACGTATTGAGTCATAGCCATATGAAGAAATCCAGCAACCACTGATCAATCACCAAGCATTGATTAAGTGGCTGCCAGGCCCGGGGCTGTGTCCTGGAGACAGAAATACATAAAGTCCCTGCCTTCAGGGAGTTTACATTCTACCGAGACAACAAGGACACATATAATAATATCCAAAATTCTTAATAAATATAAGGTAATTTTGGAGAGAAAGGCACTAACAGCTGTAGGGATCAGGAAAGGCTTTGTGAAGAAAGCAGTTCTTAAGCTGAACTTTGAAGAAAACTAACTCATATATTTGGAGATTTTACCTTCTCCATGGCAGCTGGTCAAAACCTTATCTCCTCTAAAGCCACCAGCTCCTACCTTTCCTGCTCCCTCTTGGCCCAAGACCTTGACTCATACTTTACTGAAAAAAATGGAGAATATTTTCTGCAAGCCCCCTCTCCTTTCCAATTCCACATTTCAAGTCATTTTGGCATCCTCCCTAATTCCATCCTCCTCAGCTCCAGTCTTGGAGGGTTCGAAATCAGTCTACCACATACCCTTCTTGACTTTTATTATTAAGACACCTGAACCAATTGATCTACTTTCTTTTTATCCAAGTATAATGACACATGGAAACATTATCATTTTGTCCTCTTTCTCTTACTTTAAGCGCTGCTCTAGGGAATTTTGATCCTGAATTCTTCTGTCTCAAAGATCATCCCAAAAGAATTTAGTCCTCTTAAAAGTTTTTATGCAATGGCACTATCTTTACAAGTAATTGAAAAAAATAAAATACTATTTACCAAGAGAAAGAAAAGGAAAAAAGAAATCACTGAAGTCCATATGGACAAATCTAGCACCGTGAGGGGCCACACGGAGCAAACACTGTCTCCTGACTCTTCCTCACCTTGCCAGCCAAATGGGTCTGGGAAATGGCCATGGTGGAAGTTCCTATGTCCTCTGGGGGGAAGGAGGAAGCCCATTAACACTATACTTAGACTGGTCATGAGACTGACCTACGCTGAGTGGAACTGGCCTAGAAATGCTGAAGGACCATTGTGTTTGGCATCAAAGGGCATCACATCTAGAAAACTGAGGCAAATGAAGCAAAGTGATGGGTCCGAAGTCACATATCTAGTAAGTGGCAAAGCCATGACCAGAACCAGTCGTTCCTTTATTCCAGCAGAGCTCAAGCCCCATTTCTTTTCATGAGTCCTTCCCTGAGCGAAAAACCAATAGGTCACATAATAGCTCTCAGCTTCCTTATGATGGAGAGTGTTTTATAAATGAGTTCAATACCTTGCCTTGAAATGGTCAGGTTCAAGCAAAGGCTAGGCTCCCTTCCATGTCTTCTCTTTTTTTTTTTTTTTAAATGCTTATTTATCTTTTCTCTATTTCCAGATAAGATGGATGTAAAAAAGAACAGAGGCTTTTCATGATCTATTAGCTAACTATTATTAGTTAAGAGTGTGACAAAGCAGCCAAAAAAAATGAATGCAATCTTGGGCTCCACTGAAAGAAACAGTGTCCAGAATGAGACAGACTGTAGTTCTTTGGGACCTAGATTTCACCACATCTAGAATATTGTGTTCAGTTGCAGGGCTCACATTTTTTTAGAAAGGCTGCTGACAAAAGACTATGGCCATGGTCCGTGGACTAGAAGCCATACCAAGATTGGAAGACTGGTTTAAGGAACTTAGTGGTGGAGAGAAAACTTGGTGTCAAAAAGGGAGAGAGAGAAATTATAATTATATTCAAATATTAACATGTGGAAGAAAGCTTAGATTTGTTCTGTTTGGTGCCAAACAAAGAGGAGATATAAGAATGATGTGTTTAAGTTGCAAAGGAGATGATGGCTTGATCTAAGATAAAAATTTCTACTAATTAAAGCACTCCTAAAGTGGAATGGGCTGATGGGAAATGTGATTGAGTTCCCTGTCACTGGAGGTTCTGACTTAGCAGCTGGATGACCAGCCGTGGGGTAATTTGTGAAGGAGATTCCTGTCTGGATATGAGCTGGGCTAGAGGTCCTTTCTAACTGAGTTTCTGTGATTCTATTTAGTAGTATAGTCCTAGAGGGCAGGGAGCAGGGTTCATTCAGCTTTCTACTTCCCATGGGACCTACCTGCCAAAACAAAATTCTCTCAACATGTTGGGTACTCAAATATTTCTTCAAGGTATTCATAGATTCACAGAATGCTTGGGTTGTAAACAACTTCAGAAGGTTTTTGGGCCAATCTCCGTATTTTACAAACTAAGTCTCAGAATAAATTACTCCCTTAATGTCACACAGTTGTTTATTTTGTTTTGTTTTATTTAAAGCTGGAAGCCAGAATTCTTGAACCCAAGTCTTATTCTCTCAGGATCCTTATCTTAGGGAGCTTTTTCCTACTAAGATAAGGTGGTACAGCTAGCTACATGGTGTCATTTGCAGTAAACCTTGAGAACAGAGTTGATACTGAATGATAGCTTGCCCACCCTCCTTCTCCACTGCCAGCTCTGTGTGGCTGAGGTAGGGGCAGGGGCAGGTGCTCTGACAGAAGCTCTTCAAGATCTTACCTAGATATGTCCCAATGAATCCAAGGGCATAGAAGCTGGAGAGCACAAAGATGATGCCAACTCCCAGGATGACGAGGCCTACGTAGTAGGCCCCGATGCAGTCCAACCCTTCCATCTTCGGCTGGCTCAACATGGCCTTGGTAAAGCTAGAAGGAGAGAGGAGAGGAGACAAGAGGAAGACATGGAAGCTTTAGTTGTGGCCTGTAAGAGCCAGGGACTTGTCCCTTCAAATCTGCCAAGTCCACTGAAGCCATCACACCCAGATTCTGGGGCTGATTCTACATAGCAGTAGAACCTTATGAAGACTCAAGCTATTCAACTGAGTGAACATTTGTCAAGCACCTACCTGTGCCAGGCCCTGTGGTAAGCACTGGGGATACAAAAAGAAGCAAAGAGTCCCCACCCTCAAGGAGCTTACTCTCTAAAGAGGAAGACAAGGGGCGGCTGGGCGGCGCAGTGAATAGAGCACTGGCCCGGGAGTCAGGAGAACCCGAGTTCAAATCCAGCCTGATACACTTGACACACTTACTAGCTGTGTGTTGCCTTGCCTTTCCCCCTCCAAAAAAGAAGAGAGAGAAAGAGGCAAAAGAGAACAACTTGGAGATTTCCAAAGGCAGAAGTAGGAGACAGGAATCTGGCATGAGGGACGAGCTGCGGGCTACAGAGGTCAGAGACACTTGCTGCCCAGTGTCCTGAGAGCTGAAGGCTCATACACTGTCAGTGGTTCTCCATGGCCTGCTGGACAAAGTCTAGGCCCTCAAAATCAGTTCTCAACTGACTTTTCCAGCTTTATCTCCCACCTCCCTAACAGACATTCTTGACTCAAGGAAGGCACATTTTCTCATTGAACTTGGAACTGGGGTTTGCAGAGGGGAGAAGCATGAAGTCAAGGAAGCAAACTAGAGCCTTGAATGCTAGGACAAGAAGTTTTTATTTTATCCTGCAGGGAAGGAAAGAATGGACTGGAGAGGGGGAGAGGCTTAAGATATGGAGAATAGTTTGGAGGCGATCATGATGGTCCAGACAAGAAGTAATGAGAGTTTGGATAGGTTGGTACTGATAAAAGGTATTATAAAAGTTGGCTCATTTTATTTTCACAACAATCTGGGTGCTATTATTATAGCCATTTCACAGATGTGAAAACTGAGGCCGACATTAAGTAACTTAGCAAGGGTCATACAACTAGTACCTGGCTGAGGCTGAATTTAACTTGGGTGTTCCTGATTCTAGGTCCAGCACTCTGTCCATTTCACTGCCCAGCTGCCTGATAGTAGTGGCAGTAGAAAGAAGGGTTCTAATTAGAATTATCTCATACTTTAGATAGGAACAAATGGCTTGGCAACAAAACAGATAGATGTGAAGGTTGAGAAAAGGGAAGAGTAAATGCTAACTTCAAGCTTTTCAGCCTAGGAGGTTAGTGGTATAAAAACAGAAATAGAGCAAGTCAGAGGAAGTATGGGTGTGGAGAGATGATAAATTGAGATCAGAATATCCTGAGAGAGAGATGCCAGTGGGAAATCCACGTGGATGGTTCCAGCAGGCAGCTGGAAATGTGGGAATAGAAACTGGGGAGAGGTCAGGGCTGCATATTTATGCATGTGGGAGTCATCTGCAGAGAGAGGGCACTGTCAAGGAAACAAACTAGAGGGGGGAAAGAAAAGAAGGCTAAAAATGCCAATACTTTGTGAGGAACAAGAAGAGGAGGAAGAAATAAAAGAAGTTTAGTGGCTATACTACCTGTGGACCCAGTACTGAACGCACAGAAGGCATAAGCAGGACAAACAGCCAAGAGCCCATTCACTAACAGGCTGTATGAAATCCACCTGCTAATTCCTACCTGTCTTGGCTCAAGCCCCTCCTCTTCCCCTCACCCCCCTTGATTCTTTGCCCATGTTATCCTGCCAGATAACTGCATGATTTTCTTGATTCCTGGTCCTGACCCCTCCTGTCCCACTACTGTCCATATACCACAGTGAATTTGGGGGATAGGCAAGTGGGAAGGCTATGACAACATCACCTTAAGTCCAAATGGTTTGCTTGGGTTTCAAGACTCTCTTCAATGTTTCCATTCTACTTGGCCAACACACAAACTCTGTCTCACCTTTCCAGATCACTCCACAGTGCTATGAAGGTCCATCTTAAATTCTCTATCTTCTGGGAGGCCTTTCCTGACAACTTCAGCCCATAGTATTTCTTCTCTCTGATCTTTTTCCCTTACTCCATACAATACAATTTGGCACTTAATGATTGCTAGTAGGTTCTCCACATTTCTTTTCAGACCACATCTGAGATTTCACTGGTATAAGGAAATTCCCTCTACCAATTAAAATCAGTGCTTGTTTTTGTTAAATCAAGTTCCCTTCACATTTTGGAACTTAAAGTCTTGGAGAAATCCCTAGGACACAGAGAGGATGGTTAAGTGACTTGCTCAAACAGCCACTACATGTCACAGGTTGCACTTGGAGCTCAGATGTTGCTGCCTTTGAGGGAAGCTTTTTATACGTTGCATCATGCTGCTCCTAAGGCTCTCGATAAAGACCTTTATTGATCAGTTGGGAGAAGTTGAACAAAAAAGGAGATACAGGGAAGGCAAGGGGAGAAGATGAAGGCCTGGTGAGAAGAGATGGTGGGAAGGATGCCGCAGAGGAGTCTGTGTCCTTTCTGAAGTGAGAATAGATATTAAAATTGATAGAACATAACCCAAGTTGACAACCTAAAAAGTCTGGAATAGCTAGCTCCCTTCTTTAGGGGGGGAAAAAAGGTGGAGGAGGGGGGAGAGGAAGATAAGAGAAAGGAATGTTAAATCATCTTTCAGCTGGATGGAGATTTCTTTGCTTTAGATCATAGGTCAAACCAGTATAATTTTTCTTCTTAATAAATACTCTACAGCAGGGCTTCTTAAACTTTTTCCACTCACGATCCCTTCAGCACTTCTTAAACCATGGTTTTAAAACCATACCCATGGTTTAAGAAGTTCTGATAGAACCTGGTTGAAGACTCACGGTAAAAGAGGTTCTGATAGAACTTAGTGGAAGATAAGATAATAGACAGGCAGTATTATGGTTAGAAAAGACCATTTGATGGGGACCCAGAAGAGTGTTTACTGGTTAGTCTTACCTCTCCCACTGGGTAACCTTAGGGAAGTTAGTTTCCCTGGCATTCAATTTCTTTATCTCTCAAATAGAAATATTATATTGGGGGTATGCAATGTTAGGAGTGGTTGGATTTGGGAGGAGTTGAGAAGGTCCTCAAGAGTAAGAGAAAAGAGGGGCGGGACCAAGATGATGGAGTAAAAGCAGGAACCTGTCTGAGCTCCTGCCCCAACCACCTCCAATACCTGTAAAATATGACTCTAAACAAATTTTAGAGCTACAGTCTCCCGCTGAAGGCAGCCTGGCAGGCTGACAGAAAGGGTCTATTGTACCCAGCTGGGAGCTGAGTGCAGTCCCGCCTGAACTGCGTGGTGCCAGACCCAGCAGTGCCAGACCCAGTGGCCCCAGACCAGCTGGGGCAGACTTCAGGAGAGTGACTCTCCAACAGTTGTGGCAATTTGCAGACTTGCCAGCACATAAACACCAAAGAGAAAGTAAAAGCTCAGTGGGGAACTCTGTTGGAACTGGAGAGTTGGTGGAGGCGCAATGGCTGCAGCTGCTGTCCCATGGCTGTCTCCTGAGCTTCTGGCCTGCTGATAGTAGGGGGACCAAGTGACCATTCAGAGAGTAATCACTCTTGCTTTGACGTGCTTGGATCTCAGTCACAGTCTTGGGTGGTGGTCCTGGGGTGAGAAACGCCAGTGTGCCAGAGCTTGGAGTGGCTGTAGAGAGGGCACCCTCCTCAAGACCTTTGATAACATTTGCAAAAACCACAGCAATTCAGGACACAGCTCTCTCCGCTCTCAAAGCAGAGTTCTACTGTGGCAAACAGCTTAAAAGTCAACTAATTGGCTGGCAAGATGAACAAGCTGAGGAAGTGCAATGGGGTGATAGAATCCTTTTTTTGAGGACAAAAAGGATCAAAACATGGAACCAAAAGAAGACACCAAAGTCAAAACTCCTGCATCAAAAGCTTCCAAGAAAAACAGGAACTGGCTACAGGCCATGGAGGGGCTCAAGAAGGATTTTGAAAATCAAGTAAGAGAAGTAGAGGGAAAACTGAGAAGAGAAATAAGAATGATGAAAGAAAATCATGAAAAGTGATTCAATAACCTGAGTAAAGAAAATAACACCTTAAAAAACAGACTAACTCTAATGGCAAAAGAGGTCCAAAAAGTCAAGGAAGAGAAGAATGCCTTAAAAAGCTGAACTGCCTAGATGGAAAAGAAATTTCAAAAACTCATGGAAGAGAATAATTCCTACAAAATTAGATTGGAGGAAATGGAAACTAATGACTTTATGAGAAATCAAGATACTATAAAACAGATCCAAAGAAATGAGAGAATAGAGGGGGGCGGAGCCAAGATGGCGGCGTAGCAGCAGCAACATATCACAGCTCTCACATAGCCACCCCAAAATACCCATAAAATAAGACTCTAAACCAATCCTAGAACTCCAAAACGCACACAAAGATACTTCCCACTGAAGTCAGCTTGGCTACAAGGAACCATATCAGCACTGTGAACCGAAACCAGCCTGGCCTGAAGCCGCGGCTGCCACGAGTGGGGATTGCAAAAGGGGGAGATAAGCAGTCTGGCCGAAAGGTCTCCAGAGCGGAAAAGCGAAAGGCAGAGGTTTTGCACCCGCCTCCGCATTGTAGCTTCCCACCCCCGGCCTGCAGACAGCAGGCGGACAGAGCGATTGTTTTCAGGCCAGGGCTCTCGCGTTAAGCGGCCTGGATCCAGATCGTCGTCTTGGGCCTCGGTCTTGGAGTCTTCATTATCCAGT
>CM053590.1:204557161-204638969 GCA_028646515.1 Pseudochirops corinnae | reverse complement strand
GAATCTGGAGTTCCATAATCAAATGTTATGAATGTGTATCTATCTATCTATATATGCAATTATTATTATTATTATTGACTACATTGAACTGGAACTTGAGATACACAGGCACTGTGGTTGGGAGATCCATCCTGCCCTACCGAAAAGTGACATAGGAGAGAATAGACTGGGGGTGGGGGGACACACTGGGATGGCTGTTTTGGGGCAGTGGGTGGGGGAAAGAGGGGGAGAAAATATGTAACTCAAAATCTTGTGGAAATGAATGATGCAAACTATAATAAAATTGAAAAAAAAAAAGAAATGAGAGAATAGAATAAAATGAATGAAATATCTCATTGGATAAACTACTGACCTGGAAAATAGATCCAGGAGAGAATATTTAAAAATTATTGGACTACCTGAAAGCCACGATCAAAAAAGAGCCTAGACACCATCTTTCAAGAAATTATCATGCCCTGATATTCTGGAACCAGAGGGAAAAATAGAAATTAAAAGAATTCACCAATCACTTCTTCAAAAAGATCCCCAAAAAGAAAACGCCTAGGAATATTATAACAAAATTCCAGAGTTCCCAGTGAAGGAGAAAATACTCCAAGCAGTTAGGAAGAAACAATTTGAGTATTGTGGAAACACAATCAGGATAACACAAGACCTAGCAGCTTCTACATTAAGGGATCAAAGGGCTTACAATATGATATTCCAGAGGTCAAAGGAGCTAGGAGTAAAACCAAGAATCACCTACCCAGCAAAACTGAATATAATGCTTCAGGGGGAAATATGGTCATTCAATGAAATACAGGACTTTCAAGTGTTCTTGATGAAAAAACCAGAGCTGAACAGAAAATTTGACTTTCAAATACAAGAAGCAAGAGAAGTATGAGAAGGTAAGCAGGAAAAAGAAATCATAAGGAATTTATTAAAGTTGAACTCTTTACATTCCTACATGGAAAAATGATAATTAGGGCAGCTAGGTGGCTCAGTGAATTCAGCATCGGCCATGGAGTAAGGAAGACTTGAGTTCAAATCCAGCCTCAGACACAACAAAAAAACTAGCCTTGGGGAAGTCACTTAACCCCAACTGAACTCCAAAAAGAAAAATATACATTCCTTGGAAACATGATAATTGTAACTTGTAAGACTTTTGTTAGTATGAGGATAGTTGAAGGACACACACACACACACACACACACACGTATACAGGAGAGTGCATGTGTGTATAAATGCATGTGAGTGTGTATGTATATGTACAGGATCAATAGAATAGGAAGGGAAGATATCTAAAAAATAAAATTAAGAGGTGAGAAAGGAATATAATGAGAGAAAGAGAAAGGGAGAGATGGAATAGGGCAAATTATGTTATATAAAAGATGCAAGAGAAAACTATTACAATGGAGAGGAAGAGCAGGAAGGTGAAAGGGAATGGGTCAACCTTACTCTCATTGAATTTGGCTTAAGGACAGAATAACATACACACTCAATTGGGTATCTTACCCTATAGGAAAGTAGGGGGGAAGGTGATTAGAGGGGAGATGATAGAAGAGAGAGGGCACCTTGGAGGAGAGGGTAGTTAGAAGCAAACATTTTTGAAAAGGGATAGGGTCAAAGGAGAAAACAAGACTAAATGGGAGTGGGATAGGATGGAGCGAAATACCACTGGGATATAGAAATCCATTTTGCCCTACTAGAAAGTTAGAGGGAGGATGGAGGATTTAAGAGAGAGCAGATTGGGGAAAGGGGTATTCAGTCAGCTTGCTATCTTGGGATGGGGGGGGGGGTGTAGGAGAAAGATGGAGAGAAATTTTTTAAGTCAAAATCTTGTGGAAATGAATGTTGAAAACTAAAATAAATTAAATAGAAAAAAAAGAGTAAAAGAAAAGAATCAAAGAATTTTAGAACTGGAAGGTGCCTGCCTAGTCCAATCAACATGAATTCCCTTTACAACTCACCTGACAAATGACCATTCATTCAGTTTTTGTTCTAAAACCTCCAGTGAGGGAGAAGCTTTGGATGGACGTTTTTTCCCTCCATAAAGCTTAAATCTGCCTTTTTGCAAATTCTATCCACTACTCTTATATCTGCCCACAGGGGCCAAGTCAAAGTAAGTCTTGATTCTGCTTCCACACAGCACTTCAAATATCTGTAGACAACTATCGTGTTTCCCTTAAACAACTTCTATTTTAAGAAAATGTTCCTCTTTTCTTTCATTTTTCCTCATGTGGCATGCTGGCCACCCTCTTTTGGACATTCTCCACCCTGTTCGAGGTCTTCCTAAAACGTGGTGCCCACAGTAACAGCCACATTGTGCGATGACTGACGTGGATAGACTCGGCTCCTCTCAGCAATGCGAGGATCCGAGACGACTCCGAAAGACTCAGGATGGAAAATGGCCACGCCCAGAGAAAGAGCTACGGAGTATGAAGGCACGCGGAAGCAGACTATTTACTCCCTTTTTTGTTTTATTTCTTATTTCTGGTGGCTCCTCCCATTGGTTCTAATTCTTCTGTACTGTTGTAAAATGGGAACTAATGTGAAAAAAGGTTAATATAAATGTGTATGTATAGAATATGTCAGATTGCACAGCATCTTGGGGAGCGGGAGAAAATTTAGAATCAAAATCTTATGGAAGGGAAAGCTGAAAACTAAAAATAAATAAATTTTTAAAAAATGTGTTGCTCAGAGCTGAACACAGTACTCCAGATGTGGTATGCCAATGGCAGAGTTTAGCAGGTCCATCACTTCCTTGTTCCTGGACAGTATGACTCTCAAGGCAAACTGAGATCACATCAGCTTTCTGGCCCATGATGTTCCACTGCTGACTCACACTGAGGCTGCAGCACACTAAAACACCAGATACTTTTCAGGGTCATTGCTCTCTAGCCATCCCATCTCCATTTTGGATTTGTTAGCTTGATTCTTTTGAACACAAATGTAAACCAAATTTTATATTTATCCCTACTATCTTTCATCATTTTGGATGTGGCTCAGATTTTAGAAAATTGCAATCTGCCTGTATCCTGATTCTTTTACCCAGTATTGTAGTCAGCCTTGTCCCTAAGTTTTTAATAAAAATGTAAAACAAGAGGCAAACACAGATCTAGATCTCTCAGCCACTCCATTAGAGACTCCTTTCTAAGCTGACGTTGAGCCATTACAATGACTCTTCTTTAGGTTTGGCTACTCAACTAGTTCCAAATCAGTTCCATTTACTGTAACAAATATTTCCTAAAATACAGATAAATTCAGCATTTCCCTCATCTATCAGGCTAGTAAAAAGGTCAAGGTCTCCCACTGCATCCAGGGTCACCTTCATTCATCCTGATCTATACCTCAACACTGGACCCAGATAGCTCTGGAGGACAAAGTGAGGCTGGTGACTTTGCACAGCCCTCCCTCACTTAAACCCAATTTACTTGCATGTCGTGGCATCACCTCCCTGATGTCATGGTCCTCTTCCGAGAATGAAGGACAAACAACAACACTGTCAAAAAAGGAAAGGGGCTAGCCTAGCGTGACCCGTTTTGGGTGAGCATTAACGACTCTTTCAATAACATGTTCTAGAATTTTACCTGGAATTGAAGTCAAGTACATTAGCCTAGAATTTATGGATTCTATATTCTGCCCTTTTTTGAAATTTGGGCCATTTGATCCTTTCCAATCCCGTGGCACTTTCACTTGAGTAGCTAACTACAAGGCAGACTACAACAAGAGTAGATAGATCTAGAAATTCATTACTGACAAAATTTAAGAAAGAAACCAATACCCAAACCCACAGTTTCAGATGTCCATACACAAATACCCAGGGTATGGGTAACAAGTACGGAGAATCAACAATTCTAAGGCCAGGAGGCAAACTTGACTTCATAGGGCCATTGAGACTTGGCAGAATGAAATCTAGTTCTAGAAAGCGAAGCCTTATCCAAAAGGAACAGGACAGGTAGAGGAGGGAAAAGGAAAAACAGCAGTGAATCTTAAAAGAGATACTCGCTAGGAGGTCTAAGGGTGAGAAGGATGAGCATGGTGGAGGGCATATGGATGAAGATCAGCAGGGGCAAAAACAGAACTGAAATCACCATCAGAATAGGCTCCAGACCACTCGGACAGAAAAGGAAATGTATTAAGACATTTAGGAGACACACCACAAGCTTAATAAGGAGGCATAATATAGTACCGAGGGGGGTTTGAATTATCTGAACGTCTGCTGCCAAAGGCAGTATAGCCAGTAACGTCTGAACCTATATCAATGATCACTTCATCCTTTCGAAGGCAGAGGAAGCAGCTCATCATTGTCAACCAGGACAAACTGGCTGCTGCAGAGAAGATGACGAGAACTTTGTGGGAAAAGTGCCAGCTCCGTCAGAGAACTGGTGACAGAATAGAAAATCATGGCACAGTCACAAATACATGCCAGATTGTAGGAAAGAATATTTCTCAACATTTTTATTTAAAGTTTTGAGTTCCAAATTATCTCTCTCCCTCCCCTCCCTCTTCCCTGATATGGTAAGGAGATATAAGTTATACATGTGCAATTATGTAAAATATTTCCATATTAGTCATTTTGTATAAGACTTGAATAAAAGAAAAAAAGAAGGGTAAAAATAGCATGCTTTAGTCTGTATTTAATCAATATCAGTTCTTTCTCTGAAGGCAGACAGTATGCTTTGCCACAAGTCCTTTGGGATTTTTCTTGGATCACTGTGTTGCTGAGAGAAGCTTCTTTCATGAACAATATGGCTGTTACTGTGTACAATGTTCTCCTGGTTCTGTTCACTTCACTATGTATCAGTTCACGTAAGAGTTTCCAGGCTTTTCTGAAATGTGCCTTTTTGTCATTTCTTTTAGCACAATAATATTCCATTACAATCATACACCACAGCTTGGTTAGCCATTCCCCAACTGAAGGGCATCCCTTTGATTTTCTAATTTTTAGCCACCACAAAAAGAGGAAAAGGAAATTCTCCAGAATAAAATTCTGAAGACACTAATAGAAACAATTACAGTGGGGGGGCAGGGGGAGGGGAATGTACTTTGTATAAAGAGACCAGAGTAGATATGCAGAGAATTTATCAGTCAGCTTAGATGGGAAAGAGGGGGGGGGGAGGTAAAGGGGGGGAGAGAGGGGGGGCAGGGGGAGAGGGAGAAGGGGGGAAGAGAAAGAGGAGAGAGAAACAGAAATAGAGAGAGATGGAGAAGTTGGGAAGTAAAGGGGGACGTAGTAGCTATGGCAGAATTACATCAGGAGCTCACAATAAGCGGAGGCTGGTGAGACAATACAAACTAAACACACACCCCCACCCCCACCCCCACCCCCCATATTTGGGGTAGGAGGCAGCACGGTAATGTGAACAGTTGGCTTCAGATTTGCACCGATATGTGTCCAAGTTCCCCTTCTGACCCACAAACTGGCTATGTGACCCTGGGCAATTCATTCAATTTCTCAGGGTGTCAGGCAAGTCTCTAAGGCCTCAGAAAAAGGGCATAACCCTTGCTTATTTGCACGGGGACAGGGGGTTTCCTGACGTGTTCCCTACATCCCTGAAACCATAGTTCTATACTCTCAAATTCCCTAAAAAACTGAGGGAAAGAGAAATGTCAAAGGAGAGAGAAGGTTCCAGGTCATGGATCACACCGGACAGAACCAAACTGCTTAATCCTTGTTTGTCTTCTGTTTCTTTTCCTCCAAGGAGAAGAATCTTTGGGCTAGAAAAGAGAGAATAAAAAATGACCAAGAGGGAGTTAAGATGCAAGGCATGTAGGAAGACAGTGAGGCAGTGCTTAGCTTGCCATGATGAGTCAGGGTTCTCAGGGCCACATGAACAACATCCTTTGATCTTTGAAATACTGGAAAATAGGAAAAGTGATGCTGGACTGGGGAATAGCCAATGCTTTCCTAATTTTTTTTTTAAACAGACAGGGTTGATGCCTGTAAACTATAGTGTCTGGGAGCAGGAGCTGACAGTACCACTGCAGTCTGTCCTGCCCTGGTCAGATCACATGTGAAATGTTATATTTAGTTCTTGGTACTTCATATTAGGAAGAAGGTGGTCAGAGGCCTTGATGTGATAAAACATGAGGAGCCAGTAAATGAACTGGGGATATCTAGGGCAGCTAGGGGGTGCAATGGATAAGAGGGCTTGGAATCAGGAAGAGCCATCATCATGGGTTTAAATCTGGCTTCAAACACTCACTAGCTGTGTGACCCTGGGCAACTCACTTAACTTGTTTGCCTTGGTTTCCTCATCTCTAAAACAAGCTGGAAGTGGAAATAGCAAACCATTCCAGTATCTTTGCCAAGCAAACCCCAAACGGGGGCACAAAGCACTGGACATGGCTGAAATGACCTAGCAACAGCAACAAATTAGGTGAGAAGAGAAAGAGAAGTCTTAAAAGGGGACATGATAGTACCTGAAAAAAAAATCCCACAGAAAGGGAATTAGTCTTGTTCTGCTTGGTCCTCAAAAACAGAACTAACAGCTAACAGACAGGAGTTGCAGAGAGAAGATTTCACCTCAAAGCAAGGAAAAACCTGATAACCATAGGAGCTTATACACTGGAATGGGCTGTCTTGAGAAGTAGTGAGATCTCACTGAAAGTCTTGAAGAAGAAGCTGGATGATCATTTGTTAGACATGTTACAAAGGGGATTCTCATTCAGGTATGAGTAGGTCTAGATGGCTTCTAAAGTGCCCTCTGAGATTTTGTGAATGGACAACAAATTCAACCCAAATGAATGGTGACATGGCGAGCTTGAATACTCATGCACAGGAGCATGCGCATGTGCGCGCACACGCACACGCACACACCCCTAACTCAGTATAGGGTCAAGTTAACAGAAGCACAGAATTCATAATGATATAGGTCATGGTTTGGTTCTCACTTTACTCTTTTCTGGTCAGATCATATTGGGTTCTGAACAACAAATTTTAGGGATGGCACTGACAAAACTGGAGAATATTAAGCCTATTTCCTCATCTGAAAACTGGGGATAATTATGGCACGTCCCTCATAAAGGCTGTTGTGAGAATCAAATGATTTAACGCACGGAGAGCACTGCGCAGATTTTAAAGCGCTGTGTAAGTGTCGAATGTTATATTAAGAGAGGGGCAAGCAGAGTGGTGAGACGACTACAGATCGCGGTTTGAAGCAACTGGAATGTTTAGCTCGATGAAGAAAAGACAAGGAGACAAGACACGCAAGTGTCTTTGAAATACCTGAAAGGTTTTCAGGAGGAAGAGGGATTTTTATTTTGGCTTCAGAAGGACAAACTCGACAGATGGAATAGATGGAAGGCCCAAGGAGGCAGCTTTCTGCTCCGTCTAAGGAAAATCTTTCTAAAATCGAGTGTCTAAAAGAATTGGCTGTTTCAGGGGATTCCCCTGAGTTTTCTCATCACTGGAGATGTTCAAGTAAAAGCTGAATGACTGTTTTTTTTTTTCAGTCAGAAAGGATCCTTGCTTAGGTATAGGTTGTGCTAATGACCTCTGAGGTCCTTCCCCCTTTGACTCTTTCCCTATGAGCCATTAAGCAGTTTTGTCTCCCCTGTGGCTGGAACGAGTAGACTCCAGGGTCATAATTTCTGGATTACAGGAATCATATATTTCAAATCCAATTAAGTCAATATTTGGTGTCCCCAGTTCTCCCATTCAGAAGAGAAGGTACAGTTCTTTCCACACATAAAATTAATGGGGGAACAAGCAGCTCTTTCGGGCCACTAGCCCAGTAATACAATAAAGGAATAGAAGGCAATTTCCTTTGGAAAGTAATCTGTACGGGGGCAGAGGTGTAGTGGATGGACACACGGAGCGTGATGATTTATTTATTTTAGTTCTATTTTTGAAGTTTGCATGATTTTCCCCTCATCAACCCCCCAAAGAAACCTCAGGACATTGGGACTGCTTTCTTGCTAGGAAATCTGGGAAGTTCTGGAACAGGGGCAGTGGAGAGGGGAAGAGGTGGCCTCACCAAGAAGCTCCCACCCAGGCTCCTTGAATCGGAGATGCTTAGGTTGTGACTGATTCTGCTTATCAGAAAGGGAGGGCAAGGACAGTCTGGCTCTACTGCCTCTGGCTTTCTTTCAAGCTTCATAAAACTCCCACTACAAAGAAGTAAATAAACCTCCACATCCTGGCTAAAGAAACTCCAATGCCAAAATAATCCCTTGCATTTGGATGACATTCTGCACTTTTCAAAGTACTTTTCACATTCATTATTTCATGAAACTCTCAGCAAAAGCTGGGCAAGTTAGCAGGCAGGAGACTCTGGTTCACTCTCCATAAGTGAGGAAACCGATGATCAGAGGGCTGTGGCTGACCTCCTTTGCTTATTTAACACCAAGGCTGGGATGCCTCCTAATTTTCAGTACTGCATTCTATCCACTGCAACATACTATCTCCTTATCACCCTTTAAAAATAAGGGAGGATGCTGTCCTCCCTGTCTTTAATTTTTCTTTGGACAGCGGAAGGCAGAGGAATTGGGGTTAAGTGACTTGCCCAAGGTCACACAGCTAGTAACTGTGTCAGGTGTCGGAGATCAAATTTGAACTCAGGTCCTCCAGACTCCAGGGTCACTGCTCTATTCCCTGCACCACCTAGCCACTCCCCTCCCCATCTTTATAAGGAAGTTTGTGACCTTGGGTATTGCACTGGACTCAGTCATCAAATCTAGGTTTTGGTCCCAGTTCTGCCACTTACAGGCTATGTGACTATGGGTAAATCACTTTGTGAGACTCAGTTTCCTTTCCTATACATAAAGGGAAGGATTTTGCTATGGCAAGAGGAATCGCACACAGTGTTTTGAGACCTTCTTTAGGTTTGCAAAAGACAATTTTACCTGGCAGGGCATGATGGTAAGAGAAGGGAATAGGCTTTATACAGAGGGGAAGACTCCCAAGGTCACCCATGGGGCACAGAGACAGAGATGGTAGCCACACTCAGTAAAAGGTGGGAAAGAAGGCTACCAGCTGCCCAAGGGCTGTTCAGGCTATGACCCAGGGCAGGTTTCTCTTTAATCTCCTCGGAGGCAAGAAGCTGCTCAGAGAAGCAATACAGCAGCAACACAGAGAAGGCCTCTCTCCAGGGGGGCCAAGAGTGAGTTCCTGTACCCAGTGCAAAGTCTGGAGGGAGGAGATTCTTTTCAGTTGGTTTATGAGTTAATAATAATAACAATGGTAACAGCAGCCAATATTTACACAGGTCCTGCTATGTGCCAGGCCTTATGCGAAGTGCTTTACAATGATCATCTCATTTAGTCCTCACAACAAGACTGGGAGGTAGGTGCTCTCATTATCCCATATTGCAGATGAAGAAACTGAGGGAAGTCGTTGCCCAGGGTCTTACAGACACTGGACTTGAACTCAGTTCTTCCTGACTCTAGGCCCAGCACTATCCAATGCACCACATAGCTGCCCTTTTAATTGCATAGATTTTCCTGTTCTTTTTCTGTTGGTGTTGTTACTATTGTTCAATTTACTTTTTAACATGTGAATTCTGATGATTTACCAACGGATAGAGCTCAAGCTAAGCCTACATTTCCTTTTGCTATACACTGAATCTAATCCCAGTGAGGGCCCGCAGTGTGGAAGACTCCTCAGCCCACGTGAAGTGGGGGTAACAGGATCTCTGCCCGCTGTTTGCACTCCCTATGGGCAGGTTACTGCTTGCCTGAGAGCCCTGCTGGTCCATGGCAAACATCTGAAGGAGGAGAGAGTTTGGTACCTTCAGGCTCCCATCTTTTCTTCCCCCTCCCTCAGGCTGCCCAAGTTCTCCTGGTGCTTGAGTCTCTTCAGTCAAAGGACTCTTCTATGGAAGCAATCTGCCGTGTGTATTTATTAGGGAATACTTGTGTTTCACTTCTCAGGGCATCGCCAGACTACAAAAGAACAGTCTCCTAAAGCAGAGAGTGCAATTCTCTGCATCAATGGAGGGAATCTACCACAGAGGTTATTCGGCTGCCTTGAGGGGAAAGGCTGCCCTTGTTGGCTCTTCTAGCCAAGGGTAAAAATGAAAACAAGCCATGCGCCCATGGCCCAGTGATCAAGGCCAGGCCAATGTACAAGAGGACATCCCTTAGTTGGAGTGGTGCCAGGCCTCTAAACTCATCAGTGGGATAAGCCTTTAGTAACATCCTGCTCCAAGTGATAAGATGTCACGGGAACACCTAGCTGAAGGACTTCTCTCTTTATCTGCCCCCTGGGGTGAGATGAAGTGTGAGGATTATGGGTGAGGGTGTGTGAGTTATATGTACTTTGTTTTGATAGGACACCCCCACTGGAGCCACCTAAGCTCTCATATACTTTTCCCTTTCACGCTTTGTGGGCAGTACAAACACATCCCACTGTAATCCAAGCGTCTGGCTGCCGTCTCCTGTTTAGGTTACAGGGAGGTGTGGTACTGTTTGCCCAGAGATAACGGACTATCTCAAACCTTAGCAACAAGGCCTCCTTCCCCAAACAGAATTTCTGTTTACCCTGCCTGAATCTGAGGGGGTTTTTGCAGGGTTGCTGAAAGACTCCTTAGGAACTGTTCTGGGCTACCAGCAATCACAGAAGGCAGGAAGGATTCCATTGCCTTTTGCATATATACAAAGCCACACTTCTGGGTTCATTCAGATAGATTGGACAAGGCCCTATAAACACTTGGGGAATCCTGTTCCATGAGGCTCTTCCTGGTCTATGTTAATTCAGAGAGCAAAAGTTTTATTTCTGACTCTGCTGGAAACACCCTGTGAGACTGTGGACAAGCTTACAGAGAAAGGAAATCTTTAATTTTTTTTTATTATCATCTCTTCTTTCTAAAAAATTATTCTTTATTTTTAGCATTCATTTAAAAATTTTTTGAGTTCCAAATTCTTTTTCCCTCCTATCCCTCCCCTGCCGAATGGGAAGGCAAGAAATGTGATCCCAATTATAAATGTGAAGAAAGGACATCTTTAAATGATGAAGTTGGACCATATGATCTCTTTTTTTTTTCTGGCATTTTATTTTACACTTAAATATAAAATGAGAAAAGGGAAAAAAAAGACCATTGCTATGTACACAGCAGGCCACAAGTGAGGATTCAATATGAAGCAATAAAATTCTGCTTCAAGAAAACCTGTACAAAAAATACTACACGTTGTGTTCAAAGCTTCCCAGCTTTTCTTTGCTTCCTTGTTGGTTTTCTTTTGTTCTGTTGGTACTTTAGTCCCCCTCCTAAAAAAGGCTATAACTACACATGGATATATGTATACAGAGAGAGACATATGCACAAATATACACACATACATATACGTATGTGGATAGATAGACAGATAGATAGATGGATCGAAAGATGGACAGAGAGATGGATGGATGGATAGATAGATGGATGGATGGATGGATGCATGCATGGATGGAGATAGATGATGTATGGATGGATGGGTGGAAAGATGGATGGATGGGTGGATGGATAGATAGATAGATAGATAGATAGATAGATAGATAGATAGATAGATAGATAGACAGACAGACAGCATCTTCCTTCATAAGTCCATGTCTTTCCATGTTTTTCTAAATCAACCAGCTCCTCGTTTCCTACACTGCAATATTCCTTTCTAGATTCAAACAGCAGACCATATGATCACAAAGGTCCATCTGAATCTAACATTCCAGTTATGCGATCATGTGGGTCTCTTATAATCTGGGATGATGCATCAGGATCTACCATAATACCTGGTAGGTAGCAAGTGTTAAATTCATGCAGAATGAATGGAAGAACATATTCTTATCACTATAATGTCACTGATTTATTTGTCATTCCAGGCCCTCCACAACCTGTCCCACTTTACTTATCTAGACTGTGAATTGCATAGGGGCAGGGGGTTATTTCAACTGTGAAAAGAGGATAATGGCATCTACCTCTCGGGCAGATCGAATCAGATAACACCTGTAAAGCCCTTCCTGGCACACAGTAGGTACAATTATTATCATCACCATCATTATTACGCTCTGTGGCATTCTTCCTCTGACCTGTCCGGGGCTAATTACAACAGCAGCACTCGATCCAACACAGCGCAGCCCTCTCCCTCAGAGCGGGCATTTTTCCTGCTCCGTGTAGCTCGGTCTCCTGGCTGTCCCCCACATTTCCTGCAGTCGATCCCAAACTTTTTAAACCCAGCTGAATTTTTAGTTACAATGGTTGCATGAATAGTCAGAGAGCAGCCCAATCCTATCGAAAGATCTCCTGCAAAGACCTAGCACCAGAACAAAGAATGATGGAGAAATCCAAAAGGAAACTACAGTAGGTGCCTTTTTATCAAGTCTAAAACTGCACAAAAAGACAGCCAGTGCCCTGGTTCCTGTGGGCACTAGAAAAGGGAGGCCATTGCGCATACAGATAAACAGGCCAGGTGCCCACTGCTAGAACAGAAAAGAGATGCTCCAGGGACACCCGAAGCTTAGTTCAAGGGAGAGAAGACTGGAATCTTTTCTCAAATGAGGAAGGTTCCAGGGTGCAGAGCTCAAACCAGGTTCCCTAGGGCCACTGAAAGTTAGAAGCACTCTGACCTGAGGAACTTGAGAAAGCCCCAAAGACCACATCGATCTGAACTCCATCGGAAGGGGAGATGGGGAGGAAGGGAACGAGACAGGGGAGGCAGCAGGTTAGAGAGAGAAGGGCACCAAACTCAGAGCTCTGGAGAGCAGACACAGCAGGGAATGCGGACAACAGCAGTAAACCAGACAATTGCTAGGCCCATCTCAGAGTACAGGAAGGGGAGAAACCTCGCTACGGCACAGGTTCCTGAATCAGGAACTGAGGATGGAGAAATGAATAATAGGAAAAAAAGATTCCAAACGCACGAGAGAAATATCATGGATTCAGGGACATCCAAGACTCAAACCCAGAAGGAAGGAGTAACTGCACAACAACCACCAACATAACATTTAAAAAAAGGCTTGGTCACAAGGACCTGCAAAGAATGAACCAAGAAATTAAAAAGAATTATAACTGAAACGAGATCTCTGGAGAAAAATACTAGAAGGTAAAGATACATAGCTTAGAACAGAAGACAGAAAACCTTACCTTCCCCAAGACTCTAGGAAAATTGGAATGGACCAAACAGAGATCAATGACTTCATGAAACAATCAGAAATATTAGATTAAAAAATAGAAAAAAAAATGAAAGGGGTCCAAAGTTTGACACGGAAAGCAGGTTGAGGAGAGTCTATTTAAAATCACGTCCAAAAGAAGGCTAGATGCCATATTTCTAGAAATCAGAATGAGGATTTCCCAGATCTATTAAAAGGAGAGGGCAAAAAACTCCTGGGATTGTCAGTCACTGTTAAAATTCAAAGCTTCTAAGTCAAAGAAAAAATACTGAAAGGAGAAAGAATAAACAGTTTCAATTCCACGAGGCTTGGCAGTAGCTCCTACAGCAGAGAACATATTCAAACGCGATAAACCAAAAGGCAAAGGATAAGGGATGACAACCAAGTCTAATTTTCCTTGCAACACTGAGGAGAATTCTACAGTTTAAAAAAAATGTAACAGAGGGCAGGCAAACATTCTGGAAGAAAAGAACTTTGAAATGTACATTTAGCAATTAGGAGAAATCGAAAAAGCAAAATACATCTGAGCAATCAGAATGTGCGAAATAACGATGAATGTTTACAATACAATAAGAGCAGAAGAGACCTGTGACCCAGGAGAACTCATGTGTTTCCCAAGGTCGCAGAAGAAGGTGCGTAATATAAAGGGAGGCCCTCAGGGTGTTTTGGTGGTTTGATGGTTTTCAGAGAGAAAAGAAAATGCAAAGAATAATAATATTGGAGAAGAAAGAAGGAAGAACTTCTTATGTCTCCTAAATGGGTTATGCTAGAAATGAGTATACAGATATTGAGCAAGGGGTAAAGCAACCGGGCTTCACATGAACCTCACTCTAATCTGAACCAGGCAAAGGAGGGCTGAATCAACACGCATGTACACACACACAGACACACACACACGTCAGGAAGGAGGACCTGAGCTCAAATTTGACCTTACTTTACTAACTGTGTGACCCTAGGAAAGTCACTTAATCCCAATTGCCTTAAAAATCATAGATCAGGAGCAGCTAGGTGGTGCAGTGAACAGAGTACCCGCCCTGGAATCAGGAGGACCTGAGTTCAAATCTAGCTTCAGACACTTGGCACTTACTAGCTGTGTGACCTTGGGCAAGTCACTTAACCCCTACTACGTCACCTCCCCACCTGTATCTCGCCCCCAAAACATCTGATCATTGAGTTATCTTGTGTGCTAGTCTGTCTTTCTCTACATATGTATATATGTATATATGTATATATGTATGTGCGCTTTCTCCAACCTTACTATGTGCTCTCTGAGAGTAAAAACTCAAGTCATTCTACTTCTACCTCCCATGGTACACAGCATGGAAATCATGATATAGTAGATTCTCAGTATGAGCCTTAATTAATACACAATAACAACTTTATCCTAATTAACTCAATCTATGCGATTTTGCTAGGCTGTTTGTTTTCCAGAAATTGGTTCACTTGGCTGCCTCTGTCTCTCTCAAAACCCAATGCCCCTCACGGCTGTCCTGAGTCAGCATCCGTCTCCCCAGGCACCAACAACGTGGGCAGGCTGTCATTTTCCCCCTAAAAGATGAAGGAAAGCCAAAGTCCTCTGGCATTTCATGACCTCCCTCTCTCTCCACATTGACTCTCTCCCCCAGGTGGCTAATTAGCAAATTTAAGTGTGAGGAAATCAGAGGACTGGGAAAAAAGAACCCGAGGCTAGGCACAATGGGGACATTCAGAAAGTTTCCCGAGAAAGAAACTGACAAGAATATAGACTTTGTCGCCAGTGTAGAAATATAATGATTCCTTCTCAGCTACCTCAGACTCAGTCTCCGGAGAGTCTGGAACCGACAATGAACCAAACCGCTGACAGCAGGGTGATCTGTCCCATCGGTCCCCTCCGTCTCCTCGGTATTTACAGTCTCGGGCTGAAGGGGGGGGGGAGAGAGACAAGAAATCCTCCTGTTTCTCTGCTTCCAGCTATAAGCATCACCCTGGCGCCCTGACCCTGGCAATGGAGAAGCTGGCAATCCCAAGGAGAGCCATTAATGCTGACGGCCAGTGTGTTTCTATTCGCCTTTGTTCAATATAAGATGTAATTTTAAAAAATTAAGAAGGGAGCAGAAAGCAGAGTGATCCAACAGGTAGGTGCCTTTACAAATGTCAATTCTGAAGCTTCAGTAACAACAGATTGGAGGGGGGAGAGGCTGGAAGAGAGGTCTGTGAAGAGCCTGTTGGAAGGGTCTAGGCCAGAGGGGCAGAAGGCCAAAGCCCGATGACGTTGGCTGCATGAGGAAAGAAAGGGGGTGGCTCCAAGAGATGGTGTAAAGTGGCCAAGAGCAAAGAGCAAGAGCTGCCTAGGCTAACCTCGTTCTATGGATGAGGAGACTCAGGTGGATGAATCTGAACCCATGTCCTCTAACACCAGAGCCAATGATATGAATCTTGTTGTCGTTCAGTCACGCCCTACTCTTCCTGACCCCATTTGGGGTTTTCTTAGCAAAGACACTGGAGGAATTTGCCATTTCCTTCTCTAGCTCATTTTACAGATGAGGAAGCTGAGTCAAACAGGGTTAAGTGACTTGGCCAGGATCACACAACTATTAAGTGACTAAGGCTGGATTTGAACTCAGGAAAATGAATCTTCCTGACTCCAGGCCCAGCACTCTATCCACTGCAACACCTAGCTGCCAGTGAGTATCTTACTAATGTAAAGGACAAAAGGAGAGAAATCAAAGAAGATTATAAACAAGGTTATGAATCTGTGTGACTGGAAGGATAGTTAGAGCTCTTAACAAATATGGTGAAGTTTGGAGAAGGGCAGGTGTGGGGGGGATGATCGGTTCTGTTCTGGCGTGGTGAATTTAAGGTGCTAGCAGGACACTCAGATGATAATGTCCTGCAGACAAGCTGGAATTGCGGGCCTGAAGCTCAGGAAAGAAATTAGATCTAGATATACAGATTTGAGAACTCATCAGACGAATTCACCAAAGGAGAGTATATGGGGAGACAAGAGTCCAAGACAGAGCTCTAGAAGAACCCCTAGAAGGCAGGATAAAGACTGATGAGCCGTCAAAGAATCAGACCGAGAGCTAAGAAAGAGGAGAGACAAGAGAAAGATATGTCAGATTCCAAACAGATGAAGAATAAGTGAGAGAAGAAATGGATTCAGTGAATGCAGACCTATCTAAAGACAGGACAACAGTTTATGGCGACAGTAAGATGTAGATTTTAAGGATATGGGTGACTCAGGCATGTTTGAAGCCAGCCAGGAAAGAAATGGCTGCTAGAGGGAGGTCAAAGATTTGAGGTGGAGAATGAATGAAGATCTACTCGAGATCAAGGAAACATACAGAGGGGTGACTCAGAGACTGGAGAAAAAGGAAAGATGAGGGAAGATACAGAGAGGGTTAAGGTATGTAAAAAGATCAGATGGCCCCTAAAAGAAAGAAATGAGGCCATCTACTGGAAGGGGGGCTGGAGGAAAGAAGACTTTTTAATAAACACTGTGAGGAGCATGATAATCTGCCAGGGAAGAATAAAAGGATCGCTGTGTAACAATCCCAAACGAGATGAAAGGACATGAATTTGTGGTGGATTGAGCATGTTCAGTCACACAGGAGTAGGAGTAAAGATGGTAGAAGAGGGAAAGGGGAAGCTGAAGACTGAAAAGGTCTGAACTGAATCAGATCCAAGTCAGAGAAGGGCGTCAAGGACAGGAAGAATGTATAGTTGAACAGAACCGAAGAACAGAAAGTGAGAGCAGACTGGGGAAAAAGAAGGAGATGCAGCAAACAGACGTCACAGTGAGGATTAAGAATAGTGAAGAGAGAAAGTGAGAAGAGATAGAGAAAAAGACAGGAGGACAAGAGATTTTGAAGGGGAATTTCCAAAGTTTCTATCATGGGAGTGGCACAGCTGTAGTTGATGGTGAGATCCAAGGTTTCACCTGTGAGTGACTAAAGTAAAGTCTTGTAGCTCCACAGAAGTGCAAAGGTGAAAGGATCTGGAGGCCGAGGTGTTTGAGGGCCCCTTCTCCCATCAGGGAGCTCTTCTTGGAGCCTATGTTTTGAGGAAGGACTAAGACCGGCTGCCCTTCACTCTGCAGACTTTTCCCACCTCCCCACATGTAACTCTCCCTACACCCTTCTGCTTGTCAGGTCCCTTTTACTTGCTATCCACCTTCATTAGCATGTAAGTTCCTTGAGGGTGAGCCAGGGGGCACAGTGGATAGAGTGCAGGGCTTGGAATCAGAAAGACCTGAGGTTCAAATCCAGCCTCAAACATGTACTAATTGTGTGACCCTGGGCAAGACTTAACCCTGTTTGCTCATCTGTAAAATAAGCTGGAGAAGGAAATGGCAAACCAGTCCAGTGCCTTTCCCAAGAAACCCCAAACGGGGTCACACAAAGAGCTGGACACACTGGAAGACCACCCCCAATAAGCACATAATTAAGTGCTGAAGAAATGATTGGCCTAACTACGTCAATATGAAGTTACAGGCTGGTAGGAAATTGTTAATAACAGAATAAAGTTTCTAGAGGACCTGATGAAACGGAAAGAGAGGGAGGATGGGGACTGAAGATAGGGTTCAGCTAGAGGCAAATGAGAATGTGGTAAGAGCAGGCAGGAGACAAACATTCTGCCGCAGCAGACCCTGCCTTTGAGTCAAGAGATCAGAGAAGTAAATGTTAGGGGAATCTCCCTCTCGTCTGTTGTGGTAAGAACCAGCTGTTGAGATGACCCGTCCTCCTCCCCCAAGGGTGGACTGTCACTCCTGATACCGGGGAGGATCTCCTTTAGACACAGAGGCAGTAGGGAGCTCTAACCAGGCGTCTCGGTCAGCAAATCCATGGTAAGCCATTATTCAGGGGGCCAGACTGGATTCATCCGCAGCATTGGTGATATGGTCTCATTCCAAGATGTCAGGAGATGAGAGACATCCAGGATATATCCTACGTGTAGGACCTACACTGGGGTTCCAGTTTCTGGAGGTTCTGGTGGCAAAGGTCCTTTAAAGACCTGTCTCCCAGGGAAAACAATATGCCTCACCAAGTTAAAGACTTCCAAACACAAAGCTGCCAAGCAGTCATAATGCCATTCGCAGACTACACTCAACAATTTAGTGATTGGCTATCCTTTTGTGGATTGTTTGGTTCCAGATTATAGGATTTAGGGCTGTATGGAAATCTATCTTAGAGAACTTCTGATCCAGGGATGGGGAACCTGTGGCCTTGAGGCCACGTGTGGCATTCTAGTTCTTTAGGGGGTTCAGTCTTTTGACCAAGTCCAAGTTTAATAGAATAAATCCTTTTATTCAGGAGAGTTGTTCTATGGATTGATTCAGACAAAGGGCCGCACTTAAGGATCTAGAGGGCCACATATGGCCTCAAGGCCACAGATTCCCCACCCTTGTATCTAATCCAATCCCCTCCTCTTTACAGATGAAGAAACTTAAGCCAAGAGACATTAAGTAATTTGTCTAAGGTCACAAAGGAATGGCAGAGCTGGGATTCATACCTGGGTACTCTAAATCAATGCTGCTGTCAATGGTCAATTCTACTGAATGGTCTTATGGGGGGCAAAGGTTGAGAGAAACAGCTCAGTGAAGTTCTCGATGATTTGAAGGTTTGAATTATTCTTAACTTCTTCCCCTGTTACTCATGACAACTGAAAAGCTCAGCTAATCTATTTGTTGTTGTCAGGAGAAATTGGGGTTATCAGGGAAATGGGATTATTGTGCATGTATCCTGAGGGCTTGGCACAAATGCCCAACCCACTCTAAGCACTTAATAAATCACTGCTGATTTATAACAAATGCTCTGATTCCCTCACAAAGACTATTAAAAGATCAGCAAAGAAGGAGGGGGGGGGGGGGATATGAGAGAGAAAACAATTTATAATGACAGAATCTGGTTACAAAATATATTCACTTTGGGAGACTTAACTCCATGATGAAGAAAGTAATAATACTTGTAAAAAAATCTGACAGTGACGCAAAACTTTAATGACGCAAAAACATCTGAGAGAAAAATATTTCCATCTTGTCTTAATAACTTCTTTGTCTTAATCTTGGTTCCTAGGGTAGAGGCCATGAAGAAAAGGAGGATGTCGCGGCTGGCCGGAGATGTGGGTGGGAGACAACCTTGTTCTCCCATTCTCTGTTCTTTAGTGGCCTTCCAGAGAGAGAATCCAGGTCTGCAGATCCTGTGGAGCTGACCCAGAGGGGATGCTGATAGAGAATTAAAGTGTCCTCTAGAGAGGTCCTTGTCCATGGAAAAACCATGGCCCTGGGAGAGCAGCATGGAATACACTCTTCAGATCAGCGCCTCTGTGACTACCAGCATCTCTGATCCCTTTTTCTGATCACGCGAAATGATGGGAGTTGGCAGTGACCACATCAACAGGCAATTATCTGAGCTATCAATTTAGGAAAGAGGGCACTTGCCCAGAAACAAGTCAGGAACATCTTATGGCACTGGAAAAGCTCTAGACCGGAAATCCTGAGTACTGTCCAAAATGGTATGTCTCTCTTCTTTGCAAGGGCAGCCAGGTGGTGCAGCGGATAGAGCACCATGCCAGGAGTCAGGAAGATTCATCTTCCTTTGCTCAAATCTGGCCTCAGACACTTAACCAGTTGTGTGACCTTGGGCAAGTCCCTTAACCCTCCTTGCCTCAGTTTCCTCATCTGTAAAATGAGCTGGCGAAGGAAATGGCAAACCACTCTAGTTATCTCTACCAAGAAAACCCCAAATGGGTTCACATAGACATGACTTAAAATGACTGAACAACAAATTTCTTCCTAAGGTCCTAGGAGTCATTCACGTAAAAGGCAGTAACAGCAAGCAGGCAGAAGAGAATGTTTAGGGGCAGATGGACAGGTCATTTGCTCTACTTAGTTTGTAGGCTGTCAGGAATATGGTCAGGTTATATAAGATGAATTCAAGAATACAAAATGTTGGGATTGGTAAGGGAGGAAGCTGTTACAATCTCCTCACAGATGACTCTCCAAAAAGCAGCACTTTATTGAGGAATAATTGCAGAAGCAGGACTGACTGGGAAGAGGTGAGCCAATTGCATTATAAAGAGCGGACCCAGGAAATAAGGTTTCATAACAACAGAGTCACATACAAAGGTTTCTGCCAGTTCCTGGTCTTCCAACAAGGCCAATCTGACCATTTTCTTCACTGCTTCCCCTCATCCACTGAGCTTTTTGCTTTGCCAACCAAAGTGAGTTATTCACAGGTTTCAAGGTTCTCATGTAAGTACTTCAGTGTCTGCCCAATCCCTCTGCTCCAGGGCTGCTGAACCAAAAGCATTATGTTCTCCCCAACCAAAGAGTAAAGGGGGGAAAGCCTGAAGCTCTGAATGACACAGAGAAGCGTTTACAATAGTCCTTTGGTTCAATGATAGTCACATTTTAATAGCATTCTATATTTTGGCACAGTTTCTCATTTCCATGCATAAAAATCTAAACTGTGGTCCTATGGTATCCAGTCAAGTTTGCATTTCTGGACCCCACTGTCCCTGCTCAGCCTCATCTGTCATTGCTCCAGCCAAGTGAGTAGCCTCACTATAACACAAACACACTCCCCGCTACCTTAGCTCCTTTGTGAAAACTTCTCCCACAGAATGCCCTCCCCTCTCCTCTCATGATCCAGGCCTTATCTTCCATCCTCAATCCAAGGTCCCCTCATGAAGTCAGTGAGGCAGTGGGGGGTTTCTGCATTTGTGCCCCTGGGTCTAACACAGTGGCAGGCCCCTACCAGGCGCTAAGTAAAGGTCTGCTGATTTACTGATTGGTTATTCAAGATTTTACTGCACGCAAACTTGTCCCCTACCTATATATGTTGGTGTGTGTGTATGTATATGTATGTGCATGTATGTATAAAAATAATGCAAGTGTGTGTATATATATGAGTACACACACACACTCACACCCACCACGTCTAGTCAAAAGTTGCCATAGGGGAGGGACAAACCTTAAGGCATTTTGATGTGCCAGCTATACCCTCAGGGTATCCTCAGGTGCTTCTTGCACAAAACTGGAAAACAATAAACAGGACCTTCTGTGTGCTCCTTTCATCCCCCTGACAGGCACCTAGCTGGGGAGATGAGGCCCAGACCCTCTCACACCTCTGCTGCCGAGTGCCGGCACCCTCAGGTATTCAACTTGCCCAGGTCACTTTAGCACTTGCTTCAGGCCGGGGGGCAAGAGGCTGACCATATGCAATTTCTCTGCAGCATTCTCATGCTGCATGTTCTTCCTTTTTTAAAAAATAAGCTAGTTTTTTCATTATTAAATTAACATTAACTAACCCAAATATTTCAACACACAAAGCGGAGAAGAGGATTTTATATGCAATGATTGACTTTTATTGTGTGAAGTGCATGTTCAATGTAACATTACATTACAACAAAACCATCCTACTTCTATGTGTCATAGGGCCCGTCTTCCAATAGCACTAATTCACAATGGAGACGTGCCGAAGGTCCTAGGGGCAAGCTCCAACCAAAATTAATCTAAATCAAAGAAAGAAGGCTCACAATTTCTCTCATCCATACTCAAAGCCAGCAGGAGGATTGAGGGCAAGAAAGACACTGGTTTTATGTATCTAGTGGGCTCAGTTCTTAGCAAACTTGGGAAACTAGCAAAATTTGTCTCTCGGGCTCTCTTTTTCCACCCTTTTATTACTCTTCTGCCTGGTCTATGCAAGGATATAAAACCTGGCCTGTAGCCTGTTTCTACAGGAAACAGTTCTAAACAGTTCTAAGTGTCTGACAAATTTAAGTCCTGCAAAGGTATTAGCAGACAATGGCTTAAAAGTATCCCAGGGCCATCTGCATTATACACATGGAGGAAGATATGTATGTATATATGTATGCATATATATTTTATATGTAGTTCAAAAATTTCATTGTTGCCCCCTTTTTTTTTAAAACACCATAGATATTTCTCATGGAAACACCCATATTTTAACAGGGGACACTTACATTTAGCCTTCCAAAGTTAAGGATATCAATCTCTACTGGTGCAAATTTTGGCATTGTGGTCATGAGGGAGGCTTTCTCAACCTCCAACAATATAGAGGAGACCTATTCTGTCCTTACAAAAAGCTTATAATCTAACTGGGAAGACAAAATTAATGCACCCAAAACAATTAAGAACATAAAAATCTTACATGACCAAATCCTACATTATGTGGGCAAAACCACTGGTACTGTAGGAATTTAGGGCAGACACCTAGGAAGCTGGAGGAGCAAATCAGAACGAGGTGGGGGGAATAAGATTTGATTAGCCAATTATGGAAGAATTCAGGTTCTGCTATTTATTCCCTGTGTGACTTTGGGCAAGTTTCTTTCCCTTTCCAAGTTTCTTATCTGTGAAATGAGGTAGGATTAAATGATCTCTAAGGTCCCTTCTAACTAAATGCAAAGTTCCTACATATCTTTCTGGGACTACAAACAGACACTGTGCCCTTTCTACCTTCAACTTTGTCACTTTCCAATTTTTCTTTCCTATTTTAATTTTAACAGATATCAAAGAGTTGCTTTGTGGTCTTCACTTCAAAGTGACCCAAAAAAGACTTCTATGAACTGATACAAAGTGAAGTGAGCAGAACCAGGAGAACACTGTACACAGCAACACTGTGTGATGATGAACGATGAATAACTTAGTTCTTCTCAGCAATACAATGATCCAAGACAATTCTAAAAGACTCATGATAGAAAATGCTATCCACGTCCGGAGAAAGAACTGTGGAGTCTGAATGCAGATCAAGGCATACTATTTTCACTTTATCTTTTTCATGGTTTTTTCCTTTTTTGGTATGTTTCTTCTTTTACAACTTGACTAATATGGAAACATGTTTTATATAACCACACATATGGAATCTATTTAAAACTCTCACCTTTTGAGGGAAGGGAGAAGGGAGAGAGAGGGACAAAATTTGGAACTTAAATTTTTTTAAAAATGAATGTTAAAAATTGTCTTTGCAAGCAATTAGGAAAAAAACACTCTGTAACAACAAAACCAAACCCAAAGTGACCCAGAATCAACTTGGGTGTTCTCTCTCGCTCCCTACTGAGGGATCAGCTATTTTCAGTCAGCAGAGACACAATGTGGAGGAACATGAGTGTCACAGAGTTACCTTAAAACCAACATCTGGGCAGAACAGAAGAGAACTTTCAGATTTGCACTTTCTTGACAACAAAGAGAATGGTGAGCTCAGGGAAACCAGATCCTAATCCCCACCCCCACTGGCTGCACTGAGTCCCACTGTGATAGAGAATGTTCTGTCTTTGGACATGAGAGAATGTTGTTGCCTATGGAAAGAATTCAGCTTCAACTATCTGCCCGGGACTTGTTTTAACATATTTGTTATGCCTTGGTCAAAAGATAGCTGTAATTACATAACTGACTAAAACAGTCCTGTTGAGGACCCCCTTAATAGGGGCTGACTCACACAGGCGACCTCACATTCAGTTCTTCTGGACGTACCCCCTAGACCCATCTTCCCTCACTCCTTCTCTGATTCCATTCCTAGGGGGGGGAAAAAGACTGAAATAGGAAAACATCTTTAATTAAAACCAGGACTGGTTCAATGCTTATCTTCTCCAGCTAAGAGCAACAATTTCTTAAAACACTCTGTACTTTTTTGGCACAGCACAATCCTCAAATGTTCAGACACCATGCCGTGGTAGGAATGAAGAGAAGGAAACAGGACTCTCAGTGGCCCAGGGGAGTAATGACAGAGAAGCGAGCTCAAGGCAAACTAGGGAAACTAAAATGTGTGTGTGTGAGTGGGGGGGGGGGGGGGGGGTTTGAAGGGGCGCTTTCAGATATCTTTTTTATACCTCTCATTTTAAAGAGAAGAATAAGAGATCCACAGAGGGGAAAGAAGCTGCTTAAGTCACACAGTTATTGGAACAGAAAGGACTAGAGCCCAGATACCCCAACTCCCAGCTCTGTGTTCTCAACACAAGAGCACTAACTCTTCCTCAAAGACAAAAGGCTCCGAGAACCTCATTGAGAAAAATGTGTGAGGGTTTTAATGTCATACCTTCCTAGTAATATTTACAAAGCAGAGAGAGGGCAGCGCTTTACTCAAAGGAAAGGACCATCGGTGGTGGAATTCTCAGCTTTAACGAAGGGGCACTGTAAGGCTGTCAGGCATCACACTATGACTATACCAAGGATCTCCGCAATTTCACAGGATCTGAGATTTTAATTTTTGAGGAACCTCAAAAGACAGAAGTACACTTTGTTCTTCCTATTCATGCATGTTTACATTTTATTATCATAATAACTGCAAAATTAAAAATTAAAAAAAAAAAAACCTTACGGCTCTGGGCAGGTACATTCTGTAGGGGCAATGGTGGGAACCCGACTCCTTAAGATTTTCAGCCACCACTGAACCTGCTCCAGCTGTAGCCTCAGATGCTTCTGGGGGGAGTAAAGAGCTGACGGACCCCGGGGCTTCTTAAAGAAGAGCCAAAAAGCAGTCATCTAGCCTTTGCTTTAAAATTTCTTACTGAGGGGAAGCCTATTAAGTTCTTAAGGTACCCTATTCGTTCCACTCTGGGATAATGCTAATGTAGGAGATTTTTCCTAATACTAAATCTAAAACTGCTTTTTTATAAAAGAACTTCTCATCTTCTCTGACATACTTCTTGGCCTGTCCCATGCCCCTAGCCACAAAACTGTGAATTGCTTCCTCCTGTAACTCCAAATGAGGACTAAGCCCACACACAAGCAGAACGAATGGTCATCTACACTGGAGAGGCTCATCTACACTAGAGACTCATACTGGAAAATCTCTCTCTACCAACCTGGAACATTCTACCACTTCTACTATGCCCTCTCTGTTAAATGGGTATATTACACATTAATCCACTGGCCCCAACGAGTACATTCGTCGGAATTCGGTTACCAAATTACACAGCTGTCATCTTATGAGGCTTTGAGAAACTGCATCAGGTCCAATTGATGGAGGAATTACATTGCCAGGTAGGTGGAATAAGGGCTCTGAGTATCTCAGGTGGGAGAAAAGAGGAACAAAGACAGATGAGAACTAAGAGCCACCAAAGACAAAGTCTATCCAGAAGAGGAGGGAGGCTGCAAAGGACAGATTCACTCCAGGTAATACAGAAAACCTGATACACCTGCAAGTTAAATTCAGTTAAATTCATTTTTGTAAACTGGTTTCCAGAGGGGTACTATTTTGGTTCCTCTTTCTGAGGTGGGTGGAGGGCAGAAGTTTCTGGAAGCAGAACGATAGAATACATGATGACTTTTGAAGCCCAATATTCCGTAAGAAAGTTGATGTTCAGATATAAAAGATTAGTCAACAGGTGGATTCTCTGTTTTTCCGCTGATTTTAAGAGTGTACCTCCTTGGAGACTATCAGAGGGATAGAACAAAACTAATGCTCAGAATGAAGTTTTTGTATTATCTAGGGATTGTGTTTATTCATGCTATTTATCTCTGGTCTTATTAGCATAGACCATAATCAGGGAAATAAAATGTGAAGGAGACAAAGAAATTGGTTTGCGCTGCGAGACCTTGGAGAAGATAATTCTCCTTCTCCCTGGATCTTGGCTTCCTCCTCATGGAGCAAAAGGGGCTACACTAGGTGGTCCCCAAAGTCCTTCTGGCACTCACTTTCTCACTCATCATCAGTTCTCTAGCACCATTGATTCTCAAAAAGCACTGTCCCCATCCCACTTATTCCTCAGTCTGGAGATAAGAGATCACTATAGTTACACCCATTTTGCAGTGTAGTAAAAGGGTAGGCCCAGTATGAGCAAAGAAGCTGAGATTTTTATGTTTCCATATTTTGAGCCCCCTGAGTGCTCCCTTTCAAATGCTAGATACTTACTCTTTTTACAGCACCAATGGCCAAGCCTGTGTGTGTCACATCATTATATCTATCTGTCTATCCATCCATCCATCCATCCATCTACCCAATGCTATCCATTTTATTTTACAAAGGAGCACTGAAGAATGGAAAAAATCCTTCAATTTAGAATCAAGGATACCTAGATTTGAATACTGATTTGCACATTTACTGGCCATGTAATCAGGAATGTGCAACTGAGCCTCTGGTTTCTCATTGGTAAAAGGGAGTGATGAATTTCTCCATCCCAGCATATTCTCCATCTCTAGTTCAGTATCAACCCAACAGATTCATTTTGAAGAGAGCATTTTTGTAAGCCTTAAAGCACTGCCTAAATGTGAGTTATTACTTAATACATATCCCCTATATTCTTCCAGGCACTGTACCACTTTTTTTTTTTTTTTTTTTTTTTTGCTATTTAAATTAAAAAACAGGCTTGTTTGTTTTTTTCCCCCCCCTTGGGCATTTGGGGGCAGGGAACAACCAGGGGAGTTGGGAAGAATTTTACCTTTGAGAAAAAGCTAAAACATGCCAGATAGGCAGAAGAAGGGATTACAAAAGGGTACTGGGAGAGGGATAAGATGATCTAGAAAAAAGGACTGCTCAAGGAGAAGTCAACAGCTTACCAGTGAGACCTGAGGAAGTTCAGCATCAGGACGATGATGCCCAGACAGTAACATGCAAGATAGGGAGACCCAAAGGCCCGGCTCAGGTGGCGTGTTTTATACTCCCATCTTGCAACCTACACATGAGAAGGAAGAAGAAAAGAAGAAAATATTTTAAGAAATCCTGTCAACCCATTTTATGTGAACATTCAGTGACTTCGGCAAAATATATTCACATCAACTGATATGTCATGTTTATTCATGAAAACAATTGACAAAAAGACCTCTATTCTAGCAACATAGGCTAACATATGGCGAGGGCTACTTGCCTAAGATGAACTGTATTATCTAGAACATATCCAAGCATTGGAAATGAAACAAAAAAGTCCATGAAGGAGCCAAGCAGAGATATGGTTCATGTCTTTCACTCAGAGGTCTTCCTTTAGAGCAACAGTTCTCAACCTGTGGGTCGCGACCCCTTTGGGGGTCGAACAGGGTCATCTCAGACCATTGGAAAACACATATTTCCAGTGGTCTTAGGAAGTGAGACACCTCTCCTCTATCCTCCATGTCCGCCCACATGCAGATATGTCCACATTAAAGGGACGCGGCATTAGGAAGGTTGAGAACTACTGCTTTAGAGTCAACTGATTTTTAGTTTATAGACAATATTAAAAGCTCTGGTTATTTGTTTTCCCAGCCCAGAGTCAATTAGAAAGGAGATCAGCTGGTACTGCATATATGAGTGTTATGTTATGTACTGCAGATAGAAGAGCTGGTTTGTCTTCATTCTATCTCTGAAATGTTGTAAGGGGTGGTGTAATTAAACTACTTAGGAATACTGAATTATTTCCAAGTGCTTTCGAATCACCATTTACATACAGAAATGGATATGCTAATTATGAATCATGTCTATCTATTAGAACAGGCTAAGGACCTTCATTAGATTACATTTTCTACTACATGTGTTTAAAAGCAAAAAAAAAAAAATTACACTGAAAATGCTATATTCCATAATTTAGACTTTTTATTCATTCAGTCTGGTGTCAGGAAAAGAACTCTGGACAGACCTAGATTCTACTTCTTGCCCCATGACTTATTAGCCCTGAGCCAGTCACAGAAAAGGAATACGGGGCTGGAAGGCACCTTAGACTTCAGCTGGTCCAATTCCAAATAGTATCAAGAATCCCTTTCTTAAGATCTCCAATCATACAGCCTCCACCTAAAGACCTCCAGGGAGAACCTATTAACTCTTGAGGAAGCATCTTCCACATATCTCTAATGATCAGTGAAACTCTCAGTTTCCTTCTCATCTGTAAAACAACTTACAGTACTAAAGTCATTAGAATGTGCTGAAGAACGGCATGTTACACATTATCTCAGATTCAACAAATCCAAAACAGAATTTATCTTTCCTCCCAAACTCAACCACCTTTCTAACCTCCCTAAGTCTCACTCTCCTTCTAGTCATCCACGATCGCAAACTTGAGTTCCCTTCAGCTCTTCATTATCCCTGAGATATCAGTTGCCAGGGTTTCTCACATCCAACCTCTTCTCTTCACTCACATGATCACCGGGATGGCCTCCATCTAGATGACTATAATTGTCCCCTAATTACCTTCTCTGTGTGAGGTCGCTTCCCTCCAAATTTATCCTCCACACAGGCACCAAAGTGATGTTCCTAAAGCACAGGAACATTCTCTTCCTCAAGAAGCAGCTTGTACTGAGCTAGGATAAAACCTGAACTCCTCTGCTGGACATTCAAAGCCCCTCAAAAGCTGCTTCATGCCCATCTTTTCAGGCTCACTGCAAATTACTCTCCATCTGTTCTATGTTCTAGCCAGGCACGGTTCCTCACACAGGACATTCCAACTCTGTCTCTGCCGTCCCCTGTCTATTTGGCATGCCTGAAATGCCATCTTCATCTCTGCTCCTCGGGTTCTCTGGCTTCCTTCAAAGTTCAGCTCAAGTATAACATCTCACATGAAGCTATTTCTTATCCCCACCAGATGTTAGTGTCAGCCCCCTAAATTCCTTTCCACCTACTTCTCTGTGTGCCCCCATGAGGCTGGTGGGGCAGTGCACAGACCACTGGCCTGGAGGCATGGAAGACCCGAGTTCAAATTTGGCCTCCTTTATGAGCTGTGTAACCCTGGGCAAATCACTTAGCCTCTGTTTGTGTCAGTTCCCTCAAATGTAAAGTGGCAGTAGTAATAGCACCCACTTCTTAGGGATGTTGTGAGGATCAAACGAGGTGATATTTGTAAAAGAACTTAGCACCCTGCTTGGCACATAGGAGGCATTATTCAAATGCTGAACCCCTTCCTCCCTTTCCAATGGAAGGTAAGCCCCCTGAGGGCAGCAGCTGTTTTATTAGGGCCTTTCTGTTCCAAGTGACTAGCAGGCTGCCTGGAACATAGGAAATACTTAATTTTTGCTGAATTTTGAATAAGTTTCTACAGACTAAATATGATATATATATATATATATATATATATATCACAACATACTTATTACTATTTTTTGAAATACAGTAGATGCTCCTGTGATAAATAAAATGCAAATTCATTTGTAAAGTAATACTGAATTCCTAAAAGCATTTAGTTATCGCGGATTTTCTCAGTAGCAATTATCATATGAGTAAGTTTGGGAACCACTATAGCAAAGAAATAAAGAGACCTGTGGTTGAATCCCCTCTACCACTAACTGGCTGGATGATCTTGCAGGTCAGTGGCCCTTTCTGAGTCTCAGCTTCCTCATCTGTAAAACTATACTGTCCTGGAGCTGTAGAGGACTTCAGAGTCATCTCTAGGATGATACAAGGAAAAATGCCTTTGAATATTTGCTTCAAAGAATCAATGCACAAGGACAGAAAGTCTGACTAGACAACAATTAATGTGGAAAAAAAAGTGGGACCTCACCAATAAATCAAAGAGATTCAACTTAAAACAATGGAACCTCAATGGAAGGAAAAATCCCCAAACATAACTATCCCAAAGTGGAAACAAGGGGACTCTGGTTCAAATGTGATCCAGACTAGATGGCCTCTGCCAGCTCTGAGCTGCTGTGGTCCTGTGATTAGAGAGAAAGGTAAAAAATTTTAAAAACCTTTTTCCTCATACAGCTGTAATAGAAAGAGTACTGGAAACAGACTGTTGAGTCATTTTCAATTATGTCCAACTCTTTATGACTGCATTTAGGATTTTCTTGGCAAAGCTGCTGAACTGCTTTGCCATTTCCTTCTCCAGCTCACTTTACAGACAAGGAACTAAGGTAAACAAAATTAAGTGACTTGACCAGGGTCACACAACTAGTATGTGTCTGAGGCCAGATTTGAACTCAGGAAATCAATTATGTTTCTTACTACTTCTGTCCGAACTTTGTTCATTGTTCATCTCACCTGGAACGTCCTTCCCCATTCACCTTACCCATTCAAATACTTTAAAATCGAGATCTAATCTCACCACCTCTTATGAACCCTACCAAAAATGTTTCAGTCCACAATGACCATTGCCAAAATTTTTTTTATAAACTTAGAGTCACAGAGCACTGGGCCTAGAGTCGTGAGGACCTGAGTTCAAATCCGGCCTCTAACACTTGACATACTGACAAGTCGTGTGACTTTGGGGAAGTCACTTCCCCAAAACAAAAGACTGTGAATCTATGAGAGTACTTGTGGGACAGCTAGGTGCACAATGGATAGAGTGCCAGGCCTGGAGACAGAAGATTCATCCTTCTTTATTCAAATCTGGCCTCAGACACTTACTAATTGCAAGACCCTGGACAAGTCACTTCACCCTGTCTGCCTCAGTTCCCTCATCTGTAAAATGAGTTGAAGAAGGAAATGGTAAACCACTTCAGCCCATGACATGACTGAGATGACTGAACAACAGCACTCCCACTTTCACTGTAGGTATGACTGAGTCTGAATCCCAAAGATAAAGTTATCAGGGTGTAGATTCCAGTTCAACTTGAGTTTTCCCAGAAGCGAATTAGGTAAAAAAAAAAAAAAAAAAAAAAAAAAAAAAAGCCATTAATTGGTTCTGGAGAAGTCAGTCATTAATTCCATGAAGTAAGCTACCTGGATGTATTCCACTGCCAGTGATCCACCCCTGAATTGGGCAATTGATCCTTGTGGGTAGCACGCTCCAGGCCACCTTGAAGTACGCTCAAGTGAACTCTAGACAAGAAGTCACACAATACAAGTGGAACAGGCATCTCAGTCTCTGGCATATGAGGGGGAGAGAGATTAAGGTTTAAAGGAAGACCTCAGCCTAGAACCAACAACTCTAACAGATTCGGGGGAGTTGGGGAGAGAGGACCATGAACTTGAAATTTTTCCCAAACTTCAAACTTACTACAATTGGAGTTCAACTCAAAAAGTCTTGCAGAATTCTGGTGCTCCTTGAGAGAAGGCTATCCTTCCCTTCTAAAGAGAGCGGTAGAAACTGCGATTCCATTTATAACAACATTTGGGCAGACTGGAATTTTTAACATTTGTAACCATCAGAACAAAAAACCTGAAACAACCATACATTGAGTACGATGTGTTTGAGGCCACAGAGTTTTATGCTTTTATTCAAGCTGGGCAAAAATAATTTTCACACTGATAACTTTAAGAAATAAAATTTAACTTTGCCTTGTCTACATTTTAAAGGCTTTTTCTTGTCACTTTGTACATTAATAAAGAAGCACGAATATTACTTATCACAATTTTTTATCTTAATTTGCATTTCACTTTCATTTCTTTTATAATCCTATGTATTTTATTTTGTGCATTTAAAAACATTATATCAAGAAGGGGTTCATGGGCTTCACTAAACTGCCAAAGGGGTGAAATCCATAAAAAGTGATTAAGTAGCTGACTTAACAGAGAGAAATGAGAGGTGCAGCCTGCGGCCTTCATCCTACTGATTTATCGGTAGGCTGGTAAGCCTGCCAGTCTCCTGATGATGAACAACAGCGATTAAGATTTATACGGTGCCTGCTACTATGTGCCCAGGACTTTGCTAAGTGCTTTGCAAATGTTTTCTCTAGACCATGTGTGCCTGGAACACTCTAACTCCTCCTCCAGCTACTAAGTCCCACCCAAAATCCCACCCTCTACAGGAAGCTTTCCCCACCCTCTCAATTCCAGCACCTTCTCTCTCTTATTTCCTGTTTATCTTCTATATAGCTTGCTCTCTCTCTCTCTCTGTGTATACACACACACACACACACATATATTTGTATATGTCTCTTCCTTAAGCTCTGTGTAGGCAAGGACTGCCTTCAGCCTCCTTCTGCATCCCCAGTTCATAGCACAGTCCCCAGCAGGTGCTTAATAAATGTTTATGGGCTACTGACTGATTATCCCATGTGAACCTTACGAAAGCCCTGGGAACACAAGTGCTATTGTTATTCCCATCTCATAGTTGAGGAAACTGAGGCCAGGTTTGAACTCAGGTCTTCCTGATTCCAAACCCAGAGTTCAATTCACTGTGCCATCCAACAAATACATGGTGCGGGGAAAGTATCTGAAGGGTGGGCACGGTAGACAGTAAGCCCGGAAGGCGTATTCTGGCCTAGAGGCAGCCAGGTCGAGGGCAGTGGGCAAGCTGGCACTCAGGTGTCAGCAGAAGCCCGTCTTCATTAAAGAAGACCGATCTGAACAGCATTTCTTAGGACAGTGGAACAGCCAATAGTGCTGTCCCTGGGGGCACTGGGGACACATTTTAATAGATCGCCTCACAGCAGCTGTGATCACCAGGAGCTGTCCTGGTTCCGTGTGGGCAGCAAGGAAGGCTGCTGGACAGCGGCTGCTGAGAAGAAGCAATCAGGTTGAAGCCACAGCCCCTTCCTCCTTTCCTTTTTGTCACAGTCCCCTCACTTCCCTTCTCTTTTCTCTTCATACCACATTTACAAGGTGGTCACTTCAGCAGCAAACTAGGCTGGCCCCTTTAAGAAGGGTCTAAGGCTACAGGTTGGAAACATACTCCCTGCTGAGGTTTCTTTGAAGAATGCCTTGAGTCCTGGAGAAATTAGGATTATAAAACATGAAAATAAAAGGTGGGGGAATCACAAAAGGGAGTTAGAGCAGATGGTAAGAGCCTCACGCTTGCTCAATTACTTACCCAGCCCTCCATACTAATTCTTGGGGAGTGACTTCAAGTAAGAAGTCTGAAAGAAGACAGGTTTTTAACATTAAGGAATTGGCAAGCTGTAAAACAAATTTCAGCAGCATGCCAAAGGATCCTTAAAACAATGACTACTGAGGGTGTGGTCTAACTGGTGTTTATTAGATGCAGAAATCCATGGCTGGAACAGCTTGGAGATAATTTGTTCTTGTATAATGAATTGAATCAACTGGAGTCTTTTAAAATGGGGCCTGCCTTTTGTCAAATTTTAAGTGGATAAAACAGAGTTCTGCATACTTGGCCCATAAAGATGAATTCCCTCCTATAGCACATCCTGAAAGGAACAAGCAAGGCATGAAGAGGGTAAGATATTTTTAAAAGACTGATTTGGAGAAGTGGGTGTATACTCTTTTCTCATGACTCCCCTTCCCAGGGCTAATGGCCAGTAAGCTTTTACTGCATCCAGCCTTTGGGGCAGGACCCCGCCTCAATGGGGTCCTCCATGGAGCAACGAATCTTGATACAGGCAGGAGAAGAGATAAAGTTTGACTAGGAAATTCAGCAGCTGTTCAGACAAACAGAGATGTTCATACAAAGAGGTGTTCTAGTCAAGAAGGGAGTAGGCATGATGGCCGCCATGGTAGGTAGGCAGAGGGTGATGATTCTAATAAGAAGCTTTGGGTATAGAGGGGCGGCTAGGTGGCACAGTGAACAGAGCACCAGCCCTGGAGTCAGGAGGGCCTGAGTTCAAATCCGAGCTCAGACACTTAACACTTACTAGCAGTGCGACATTGGGCAAGTCACTTAATCCCAATTGCCCTCCAAAAAGCAAAAAAAGAAGAAGAAGAAGAAGAAGAAGAAGAAGAAGAAGCAGCAGCTTTGGGTCTGCCTTTTAAAGTATGGGGTAGACAAGAAGATTAACAAAGGACCTAGGTGTTAGTCAGTTTGTATCAAGAGATCTGGCCCCAGGGCAGCAAGGGTCCTCTTGACCCAACACAATCAGGACATCCAGAGAAACTCTGCCCTCCATGCCAACTGGTTATCCCTTCACTGCACCTGTGTTTGAAGACCCATTCAAAGAGAACTGATGGAACCTGAATGCAGACCCAAGTACACTATTCTGACTTTCTTTTTCTCATGGTTTTTTTTGCCTTTTGCTCTTTCACAACATGACTAATATGGAAATATGTTTTACATGATTACACTTATATAACCCATATCAAATTACTTGTTGTCTTAGGGAGGAAGAAAATTTGGAACGCAAATTTTCATTAAAAATGAATGTTAAAGATTGTCCTTACATGTGTAATTTGAAAAAAAAATACTACTTAAAAAAAAGGTTCACTCAAGTCTCTGCATTGATATTGGAGGGATGGCTGGAAGGACTCTCCCCCACCCCCAGCTTGAGAGTCAGAGTTCCTCTAGGTCTATATACTGTTCTAAGCAGAGCACCACAGGGCAAGTAGTGACCCAATGTCTGAAAGGGGCGTTATTACACCACAGGTCACTCAACATCTCCATAGGAGTACCCAAGGTTCAACTGGGGATTTGCAGGGGAGAAGGGGAAGAGAAGGAGCACTGTAAACCAATGGGGGAAGGGGTCTCTTGTCCAGAGAAAGGGGGGGTCAAAGAGGCCTTGTTTGGGTTCAGCTGCAGTCACTTTTCAGGGGAAGTATATTTTTGGCATTGCTAGTCTGAGTTCTTGGGAGTCGGTACCTGGACTGGAACATGGCTTCTACAACAGTCATTGTGGGCAGGAATAAATGGAAGCCCTTGAGGTTGCCTGAATCTCCCTGTGTAGTTATTATTAAACAAAATCCGGTACTGGGAGGAAAAGGGTGTAAATGTCCTTCCTAGTAATGGAGATGAAGGAAGCTGGTGGACTTCATCATACAAGCTCCCTTTTATGGCTGGTGAAGAATAGGGATGATGCCCAGTGACGGACCACCTATCTATATGGTCATTCCTGACCTTGTCACACAGTAGACCGGACAACTCAAGCGCCTGGGCAGGTGGTGTGGGAACACCGATCTTCCCAACGCTTTCTCCATTCTTGGGAGAGACCAGTCAAAAAAGCAACTGGCTTTTACTTGGGAAGGAGTTCAGTGTAATTTCACCACAGTTTGGGAAGGTTTTCTGAATTCTTTATATTGCAACAACAATTAGGCAGGAAGAGTCCCAAAAGAAGCCCCACCTCCTGATAGCATATTGGTGTCTGTCATCATAAGGACACTGCAATGTTACTTGGATATAGCCAATACATCCTAGGCCGGATGATGGTACAGGGACAAACTGCTCAATTATGTTTCTAGGGATGCTGTTGCTGTGTGGTTTATCCTTTGTTCTTGAAGAGGATCAATGCCATCACTATAGTGAGGGAAAGTAGTGGGCACTTGATGATGTCTTGACTCACTCATGAACTGGATCTAAGTAACCCAGACTTGCACAAAGTCATCAGCCTCATTTTCTCCTCCAAAGATACTGAAGCCCAGTAGTAGGACAAAAGTCCATGCCTGGGATGTAGTCAGTAACTGTTCAAGTTCTAAGCATTCCACAGAGCCTGCTTCAGCTACCTTCACGGCCACAGAAATAAACTGTTCTCAACCATCCATTCTCTTGGGGGAAGTTTTCATGTGCTTGGGGCAGACATCCTCCTAACTCATCAACTGGCTTGAGTCCTGCCAGTGGCCCATCTGCTGAAATAGCTTTACCAGGGTGTGGCCACTGCACATTCTACAGGTTCTTGGAGCCACAGAAATTTTGAGGGATACATTTTAGGATACCTTAGGGATAACATGAGCTAGGGAGATCCAAGATGATTCTGGATCTAGTTTACAATAAGTTACTGACATCTGCACCTCTAAGAAGGAAGCCCAGAGGTTTCTTGGACTCTTCAGTATCTGTCTATTGAGTTACCTGCAAGCCCGTTTCTTTGAATGGGGATTACAACATGGTTAAAGCACTTAGTGGGCTCTCTGGGGTCCTTGTCATTCTTGGGGCCACCGCAGCTTTCTTAACTTATTTAGCAAATATCTTTCAGAGACAATCTGTTAATCACCTATCCAAGTTACGATTTGTTTCAAATGCATGGAATGGAATGTTATTACGCTATAAGAACTGACAAATATAATAGATTCAGGGAACTACGGGGAGACTTGTACAGAATGACGCGGAATGAAATGAGCAGGACCAGGAAAAAAAAAAATCACGTAATAATGACAACAATAATTGATCAAAGCAGCAAACAATCATGATGTATGTTGAAACCTTGGTGATGGAACATACCTCCCACCCACTGACAAAGGTGCAATGAGCTCAAGAGGCAGAGCAGGGTCTGCATTCTCAGCTATGAGCAATCTGCTACAAGGGAAGACTTCTCATGGAAGGCAGAGGGGTGAGTGAGTGGATGGTAATCAGCACACAGAAACATTCCATAAAACTCTGTTTAAATGCACAGAAGAAACAAGAATTCGGAGGGGACACAAACAGAGCAGCTCTGTTACTCCCAGGCACCTTGACTGTCAGTTTTTTTGTATCCTAAAACGTGTGTTTGTTGATAACTGCTAAGTTCACAATAAAAAACAAAGGCAGGAGGAGCCCGCCTTAGCCCTTGACTACAGCACTCCATAATGCCGTCTTGGTTACCTGTTTGATATTTGTGCATCTTTTACTGATACATCTTCCCCTCACATTTCCAAATAACAAAGAATAAAAAAGGAAGCGGACAGCAGGGGTGGTTGGTGGAAATATATCTGTTGCTTGAGTAAGTGATTGATAATAAAAAGCCTAGTCTTACCTACAGTCTCAGTAGGCAGACACCTATGCAGTATGATCTGAGGAGTCCTGATGAAAAAGGTCTCTTTGGAAATCCACTCATCTACAGTGAGGAAACACAGCCTCTCCCCCCACTCCTCTTCTTCCTATGAAATACTTTCAATGGCATGGGCTAGAAAAACCAAACAGTGAGCTGTGTGATTTATCCAACCCTCCATTTGCACATCTATAAACACAGGACCTAAACTGGGTAGGTGGAAGTGGAGGAGAGCACAAGAGGAAACAAGCTTCCTTTGTCCCAAATTATCTTCTAATCCAAAAAGGCTGACTTGTCACAGAACCCGAAACTCTACCACCTGCAGTTCCTATGCTTGAGGTGACACTGGGATGCAACTGTGATGTGTAAAAAGGGGATACTTCCAGAGAAGGATGCTGTAAGAGTGGGAGCCCTCTTACGCACTTATCACATCCTAATCCAAATTTTATGTATCTGCATATGTCTAATACCCTAATCTAGACTGCGGGAAGAAGTTATTTCATGTTTATTTTACTATCTCCTTAAAGTCATTACAATGGATTGTAAACTGCACATAATAAATGTTTGTTGAATGAATAAATGTCAGATTAATAATGTTATCACACTGCATTGTACATAGCACATAATAAAATATCAGTTGAATGAATAAATATACAAGATAAATGATCAGATTAGCAGAAATTGGGAGGTTTAGAGGGAGTGTAACACCTATTTTGTTGGAAGGACCCTCGGTTACTGTAGCGCCCCAAGAGGACAACGGTCAGACCAAAACGGCACCAACGAAGACGTGGCAGCTTCACATTTTGTCACCTTTGGGCTAGCCATGGAGCTAGGACTGGCTACCTGATCATCACCAACTGTTCCTCAGGGGCTTTAACTCCATATGAACCCTGATTCTTCCTTCTCCACTCCATCTCTTAGAACACCTTGCTTCCTTCAAAGCTCAGCTCAAAGTCTATCTCTTATAGGAGGCTTTCCCTAAAGCCCAACTGCTGTCTCAGTCCCTCAAATTACCTTGGATTTGCTTTCTGCCTAGTCTGTGTATACTTATATGTGTATTTACGAATGTGCGATTTATCCATCTACAATGTGAATCCCTTGAGGGAAGGAATCATTCCATTTTTGTCCTTGTACCCTTGGTGCCTAGAATTGTAGGCATTAGTAGGCACAAAGTAGCAGATGCTTAATATATGAATCAAGAAAAGAGAGAAAATGTCTCAATGGTGGCCACCATGGGATTCTGCTGGCTCCACTTCTCAGACCCCCAAAGTATTTATTTTAAGCTTCTATTGCTTAAATAGATGCAATGAGGCAGCTGAGCCCATCTGGAGGTTGTTATGTAAGCAGAAGATAAATGCTCAATGTGACCCTTGCCAGAACAACTCCATTAACTTGGTGGCATTCAAGTATAATTTTCTGTTACATATAAGAAGGAATAAGAAATTTATCAGCAGGGATTTTGAGTCACACAAGTGATGAGGATAACACAGGAAGTAGTATATAATGTGGGATAACTAGTTAGAAAAGGGAAACATCACACCGATCCATGCTGTGTCAGCCACATGGCAGGGATATGAGTGCAGTTTCAAGCTGGAGAGGGGATGAGCCATGCCAACAGCTTGGCTTTCAAGAGTAAGCCTTTGTAATGGAAATAAAGGCTAAATGATTCTCTGCGTCTAAGGGAAATTTCCATTCTGGCTGTAGGATCAGCTCCCTAGAACCCAAGGAAGTCCTTGGGAACTCTTCTTCACAAGAGATTTAATGACAGAATCTTTCTTTGGGGTGAAGTGGAACTGGTCTTTGGAAACAAAGGTCAGCTTCTTCCCACGTCCAGAGTCTCAGGAGAGTGGTAATTTTAAAGGAGAATATATCATGTAGAATCATCATAACATAATGGGGAAAAGCAATGAATTTGGAACCACAAAATTTGTTGTGATCTAGTCTTTAGTTCCTCTAACTACTCTAATACGTACATGCATCCTCACGTGTGTAGAATGGCTCCACTCCTATACAGATCACCCTGGTAAAATTTGACCAATCTTTCATGCCTTCCAGGAACTTCAGCCTAGATGCAAGTGATCTCTTCTTCTATATTCCAACAACAGAGCTTTGTTCATACTTCTAGTGCATTCATCATAGCCTGCCTTGTATTTCTGGTGGCACTGTGTATATGTGTAAAATATCTCCTCTTACAGACTGTAAACATCCTAAAGGTAGGAAATGTGGATTTTTCATTACGCAGCCTCTAGAGCACTTTGTACATAGGAAGCACTTAGTGACTATACAGTAAACTGAACTGAACCAAGACGAGAACAAAGATTTTCCTACTCCTACTCCAGAGTTAACTTATAGCATGAGGGGAAAGCCAGGGTCAGTCAGGCATCCCTTCCCAATACAAGGATTCACCCAGATATGAGGGAACTGAAATCAGTACTAGTAATGTGACAAACACCTACGTGCCTTCCCTAAAAGATAGCACAAGACGGTGGGGGAAATTCCTGGAAAGACAAAACTAACAATTTTGACTACACAAAATTTAAGTTTTATAGAAGCAAAACTACTAATTAAAGTAAAATTAGAGCAAAAAAAGAGAATCATGGTGATTTTCTTTTTCTGAGTGGGAAAAAATAGCTTTGCATCATAAATTGCAACTCTAAATCTGTAACACTATGATTACTGATAAAAGTCTCTTACCCACACTATATAACAAATTGATACATACATATGTATATGTAGATGTAGATAGATAGACAGACAGATATTCCACAAAAATGATCTAGGATATGAACCTTTCTCACAAGAAATTAATCTTTTTTTTTTTTTTAATGCTCCAAATCACTAGTAATTAGAAAAATGCATATTAAGTCACCTCGGCCATTTCACTTCACACCAATAAAACAGATCCTATAACTTCTGGCAGATACTCTGAGAAAACCGTGGCACTGATATATTACTGAGCTAAGTTTATGGAAGATAAGATAGAACCAGGTCGCACTCAACCCCCATTTGGGGTTTTCTTAGCAGAGACACTAAACTAGTTTGCCATAGCTCTTTTTACAGATGAGGAAACTGAGGCAAAGAGAATAAAGTGATTGGCTCAGGGCCACACCTCTAGTAAGTGTTGAGGCTGGATTTGAAATCAGAAAGAGGAGTCTTCCTGATTCCAAGCCCAGTGGTCCATGGCTACTGGGCCACCCAGCTGCCCATAGGATTGCCTTATATGTAAAGTTGTCATCTGTCCTTCATTCTGGAAGAGGACCAAGACATCAGGAAGGTGAGTCAGACTTAAGTGAGGCAGGGCTAAGCAGGGTCAGCAGCCTCACCGTCTCCTCCGGAGCCATTTGTGGCAAACTATAAATCAAGACAACTGGACACAGCCTGAGGTGCAGTGGGAGACCTCGGCCTTTTTAAACTAAGGTCTTTCCCAGGTTTCAGCTGGACTGAAGCAACACTCATTCAGTGATTAAGTCTAGGTAAGAAATGAGACAAAGAATAACCTCTTTTACCTAATCAAAAAAAAAAAATCTGGAGAGAGAGAGAATGAGAGGAAGAAGAGGGGGAGAAAAGCACTACCCAATTGGAACTGGCCAGCTGGTCCCCAAAGGAGCAGCCCACACTGCTCACAGGTCATTGTTTGTCCTTGTGGGGGGGTAAGGCTAACCAGAAGAGTGCTAGACCATGAAAGCACGGCCTATCAGGCAGTGACTTCTGTTACCCTGGGATCACAGAGGGGTTGTTTTTTTAGTGGTATTAGGAAAATGGGGGTTTGCACTCAACCATCACATATCCTTGCTAGTTGTTCCACTCACATCCTTTAATAAACCAGATGAATACTTTGGCTCAGGCCCTCGTGGTAGTGGAAAACCAAGCCTAGTCCATAACAGATAATAAGCAGATGTGCATGGTCACTGCTGAAAGAGTTATGGGAAATGAGGTACACTAATACACTGATGGCAGAGCTACAAACTTATCTAGTAATTTTGGAAAACAATTTGGAATTATTTAAGAAAAGTTATTAAACTCTTTAAACCTTTTAAATCAATAATCCCAGTAGTGGAAATATATCTTAAAGAAGTCAGAGAGAATATCCTGTTCCCAAATCTATTTTGCAGTAGCAAAACGAATAAACAAAAAACCAGAACCAATGTAGGGGCGGCTGGGTGGCGCAGTGAATACAGCACTGGCCCTGGAGTCAGGAGGACCTGAGTTCAAATAGGCCTCAGACACTTAACACTTACTAGCCATGAGACCTTGGGCAAGTCACTTAACCCCAACTGCCCTACCTTCCCCTCCCCCACCAAAAAAGGAAAAAAAAAAAGATCCTCAATGTGTCCATCAATGGGGCAATGACTGAAGAAACTGTGATATATGAATGTAATAGCATATTACTCTACCATAGTATGAGGAATTCCGAGAAATGTGCAAAGACTGATGAGTTGATATAGAGAGAGAGAAAAGCAGAACAAAGAGAAAAACCTACACAGTGCCCAAAATTATGTAGATAAAAACAACATGAAAAAGTAAAAACAAGAGGGAGGACTAGAAACATTCTCCAATACTCAGGACCTCTCAAAACTCCCCAAAATAGGAATTATGCACAAGAGATAAAGCAAGGGCCAGCTATCTCCAAGGGCTGAAACACCAAGAAACCTAATGAAGTAACAACCCAATGATTCAACAGCAAAGACTCCCTAATGATCCCTAATTCACTCACTCAACACCCCTTCCCCTGTAACCACCATACTCCGGCAGGCTTACAACAGAACTCACCTCTACCCCCATCCCTACCCCATCAGGAAAAGCCAAAAGGTAGAAGCTTGTTCTGGCTGGGACTACAGTGTGGCTGTGCCTTGTGCAGCTGGAACAGTGCTCAGCCAAAGACCTGAGGGCCAGAGAGAAGTTGGGTAGTGTGGTAGTGAGTATTTCTACCAGGCCTTTCAAACAAAGCAATCAGCTGAGGTCAGTTCTGTCTCCCAAGAAGTCCCTTGGGGGCAGAGACTTAGGCGCCAGTGAAATGGGAATTGCCAGCATGGGGAAGGCTGAAAGACTTTTTTTTAGTTGGGTCATAAAGAAAGCCACGGAAGCCAGTAGACAGAGGTGAGGAGAGCATAACCATGCATGCAGGACAGCCACAGAAATGCCTAGAGCTGAGAGACAGAATGTCTTATTTGTGAAAGAGTCAAGAGGCCCTGTCACCAGATCAAGGCCATGTCAAAGAGTAAGGTGTAAGAAGACAAGAAAGGTAGGAGGAGGCCATGCTATGAAGAGCTTTGAATGCCAAAGAGAACATTTTGTACTTGCTCCTGTAGGTAAAACAGAACCACTGGAGTTTACTGAGGTGGGGTGTGTGTGACATGGTTGGATCCGTGCTTTAGGAAAGTCACTTTAGTTACTGAATGGAGGATTGTTTGGAGAGGGGAGAGACCTGAAGCAGGTAGACCCTTCAGGAAGTTATTGTAATAAGCAAGGCCTAAAGGGATGAGGACCTGTCCTATAGAGGTGGCAGTGGTCGGAGAAGAGGACATATTCAAGAGATGCCACAAAGGTCAAATCAATAGGCCCTGGCAACAGAATGGAGGTGGTGAGGAACTGAGGAAGACACCTGGATTGTTAGCTCGGAGGACTGGGAAGATGGTGGTGCCCTTGGCAGGAACAGGGAAGGTAGGAGAGGAGGAGGGCTTAGGGGAAAAGATAACATTTTATGTTATGGATATGTTGAGTTGGAGATGCCTACTGGACATCCAGTTTGAGAAGTCTGAAAAGAAAGTGGAGGTACAAGATTGGAGATCAGCAGAGAGGTTAAAAGAGTGTAAGTAGACCTGAGAAATATTAGCATAGCTAGGTAGAGCAGTGGATAGAGAGACTGGCCCTGAGTTCAAATCCAATCTCAGACACTTATGAACTGTGTGACCCTGGGCAAGTCACTTAACCCTGACTGCCTCCAAAAAAACCAAACCCAAAATTAAATTAATTAAGTCCGTGGGAGTTGATGAACTCACAAAATGAAGCAGTATAGAGGGAGAAGAGAAGAGGGTCTAGGACAGAAGACTGTGGGACACCAGTAGTTGGAGGGTATGATTGAGAGGAAGATTCAGCAAAGGAGACTGAGAAGTGATCTGATAAGTAGGAAGAAGAAAACGAGGAGAGTAGTATCCTGAAAACCTAGAGAGAAGAGAACAAAGAGAAGAGAGTGATCAAGTGTCAAAGGCTGCAAAGAGACTGAAGAGAATGACTGAGAACAGGCCCCTGGATTTGGCAACTGATCATTGGTAATTTTGGAAAGAGCAGTTTCAGTGGAATGATGAGGCTGGAAGCTGAACTGTAAGGGGTTAGAAAGTTAAGAGAGAAAAAGGACAGGCACGTGTTGCGTAGTGGACCAGACCTTCATGCTCCCCTTCTTCTATGAGGCAGATATGCAGAAAGAATCTTGTTGGGTGGATGCTTTCTTTGGGTCTTGAAATATTATAGAAATTTCAGGGGAGTTAATTATCAAGTCTTGTGACTCCCTGTTTGTTTGTGCCTCGGACGGGGTCCTAGGATAAAATCTTAATGAATGAATAGTCTTGGGCTGGGGCAGGAGTGGTCGATTCGTTCCAGGAATTCCTGCTACAGGGAATATAAGCCTTATGGTTTCCTTGTGTCTTCAGCTCTGTATGAAATGGCTCTGTAATACACAGACTATCGAGTACATCCCCGTCTCTCTCTTTTTATTCAGCTGGTTGCTGGGCCATACACTGTGCTGGTCGCAGCAGTGTTGTGGCGGGCCTCACTTTCTGTATTCCCAAACTGCCATGAGCAGGAAAAATGACTCACTCTGACCTTTAATTGGTGTTTCTGCTTAGAATGCCATCTGATGCCTCTTGGGGGGGGTTGCTTTGGAAGGAGTATGATGGCTGTTGTTTTCACTTGTTCCAAAAAGACTTTAATGTCTGTGCAGTGCTTGAAAATCTATACAGAGCTTTCTTTGATACCACAGTCTGTTAAGGTGGAGGGCTAAGAACCTTTTGTTCTTATATTCCAGTCTTTTTCTTTTAAAAAATATTTATTTTGGGGGCAGCTAGGTGATGCAGTGAATAGAGTACTGGCCCTGGAGTTAGGAGGACTTGAGTTCAAATCTGGCCTCAAACACTTAACACAAAAGTTGTGTGACTTAGGGCAAGTCACTTAACCCTAATTGCCCTCCCAAAAAAAAAAAAAAAAGGAAAAAAAAATTATTTTCTTGTTTTAAACATTCACTTTTATAAGATTTTGAGTTCTAAAGTTCCCTCCTTCCCAAGATGGCATACAATCTGATAGAGGCTATACATGTACAATCATCTTAAACATATTTCTACATTAATCATGTTGTGAAAAAAGAATCAGAAGAAAGGGAAAAACCAAAGAAAGAAAGACCACGAGAGAGAGAGAAAACAGTATGCTTTGATCTACATTCAGACTTCATAGTTCTTTCTCTAGATATGGACAGCATTTTCCATCATGCGTGTTTGGAATTGTCTTAGATCTTTGTAATGCTGAGAAAAGCTAAGTCTGTCAAAGTAGGTCATCACACAATGATGCTGTTACTGTGTACAATGTTCTCCTGGTTCTGCTCACTTGGAAGAACTATGTTGGGAAATCTTGGCAAAAATGTTTATACTCTACCATCTTGACTCTGCTTCCCCTTTTCAAGGAATTTGACCGCAAAGAGCAGATGAGATATAGAATAATAAATAGTGGAGATAGAAGGATCAAGCGAGAGCTTTTCTTTTGTTTTTTTTTTTGAGGATGGAAGAGATACAGGCATGTTTGTACGCAGTAGATGAGCCAGTAAACAGTGACTGAAAATAAAGGACAGAATGAGAGTGACATGATGGGGATTCTATTGGAAGAGGTGGTACAGAATAGAATCACTTGTGAAGGTAGTCAGTCTGTGGTAAGGTGGCTTTGGTAAGGCTACCTCTTCAGGTAGAACAGAGGTAAAAGAGGAGACAGTAGCAGAAAGTATAGGAATAGGAGATAAAGAAGACAGAAGAGAATTCACGGTGAATGGTTTCAATTTTTTCTGCAAAATGTGAGGGAAGTTGTCAGCTGAGAAGGCAGGAAGAGAGGGAGCCAAGGGAGATTTTGAAGAGGGATGAAAAAGTTTGGAAGAGCTGATGTTGAGAGTGGGATAGTGAGTTGATAAGGGATGTATGGTAGGGTTGCCTAGCAACAGAAAGGGCCCCCTTGAGACTGATTAACACAAATCTCTAGTGTGCTCAATCAAAATAGCTGCATGATTTTTTCCACCTTCTTTCAGTAGCACATGCGGAGGAACAAAAGTAGAGAACAGTGGGAATCATCCAAGCCCTAAGCCTGGCAGGAAATAATCAGTAATCAGTGATATGATCAAGGAACCAGGAATTCAAGAGAAGAGTGAATATGGAAAGTAAAGGGTCAATGGGGGGGGAGGGGGAGAGGGGAGAGGAAGCATGCAGGAATAATGGCCAGTAAGAGAACGGAGGATTTGAGGGACTGAAGGTCACAGTGTGGACAAGGAACAGGGTTTGGGAAGGGAAGCAGAGGGAGAGGTGGAAAGACAAGGGAATATGGCCAGATAAAGGGATTTATGGATTCTTGAATGTAGAAGTGGTACATATGGCAAAATCAAGGGTATGCCCATCTTTGTGTGTGGCTGAGGTGGGGTTGAGTAGGTCATGAGAAGTAAGTGGGCAAAGGAACAGAAGTGGTTAATGTATTTGAGGGAGTGTCAATGTGTGTTAAAGACCCCAAATGTGAGGGGAAGAGAGAAATATTGTGAACCAGGTACTGAACTCATTGAAGAAGGGGAGTGACCTGAACGTCTATAGACAACTGCCCCTAGGATTTTGATTGGGTGGTAGAAATGAACTGCATGAACCAAAGGAAAGGTTCCTAAAAGATGGGAGTAGAGGGAGAATCTGGAAGTGGGAACGGAGAGCAAGTAGTACTCCAATTCCCCTGCCTTGATCAGGAAGGGGGATGAGTGAAGGTGCAGCCAGGAATAGAAAAGTTGTCCAAGAAGGCTATGTTACTGGAAAATGCCCCATTTCAGTAACAACTAGAAGACAGAAGAGGTTAGGATAGGAAAAGATTTAAGAGGAAGTTTGTTGCCTATGGAATAGACATTCCAGAGGGCATACTGGAAAGGGTAGAAGGCATTTAGAACTTTGGGTCAGAGGATTATGGGGGGTGGGAATAAGGAATCAGGTCATAGTGGATCATGAATGGGGTTGGTATGATGACCTAAAAGGGGTTAGAATCATTGAGATGTTTAGGGTAGATCAGAAGGTTGAATAGTCATCAAGTAGAACTTGCCCCACCTCTTCTCTCAGAATGTACTGGAGATCAGGCAGGAAACCAACCTAGGATGAGATAGAAGGCAGATGGTCAGATGAGAATTCCTATTTCAGTATTCCTATTCCCTTCAAAGGCTGGAGATTAGGCAGGAAACTGTGAGGGAGGAGGTGGAAACCTAATCTACATGGTAGGAATTGGAAGTACCATTCCCCACTTTCTTCTATCTCTTCCCTGGAGATAAAAGCCCTGAGGTCAAAGAACAGATTGCTCTTCTTTGCACATAGTGGCTGGGAGATTAGGTTGGTTATAGGAGATGGAATGGATGGCCCCTGATGGAAGTCACTCCAATAGCAGCCTTCTCTAATGGGAAAAGCAGAGCAGGAAAAATAAAGGTCCAGTCAGAGGAAGAGTTTGGTCTTCTCATCCAAAGTTGGAGATTGGGAAGGTACAACAGGAAGTAGGATTTGCCTCAAGGGACATGCACAGAAGGAGATGAAAGGTGGGGGGTCCAGAGGAATGCCTCACTCTTCTTCTCAAATATAAAGGAATGGAAAGTAAATTCAACTAACACAAGACTGTTGTATACCCACCCAAAACCACAAGAAGGAACGGAATGGTGTTCAGAAAATAAAGTAATTCAAGATGCAATTTAAGTTGACATACTTGGCAAAATTAAGGCTAACCATTAATGAAAAAAGATGGACATTCAACAAAAAAAGAAATCACAACTCTGAATAAATGTAGTGACTAATCTTGTTTCCAGAGTACTGAGGATGAAATACATTTTGTTCCTCTTAGTAGAGAGATGGCACAGGATGTTGTATATGCTATCACGTCCATCTGATGGTTTATTTTTGCTTAATTGTTTTTCTTTGTTAAAAGGGAAAGTTCTCTGAGATTTTTACCTCACATCCTGCAAAGATGACAAAAGATGGGAAGAGTAGATGTTGAGGGTGTTGTGGGAGGATAAGCACACTAGCACGCGGTTGGTGGAGTATTTTAAACAGTACAAGCATTCTGTAAAACAATTTGGAGTTATGTAAATAAAATGACTAATATATCCACACCTTTTGGCTTAGAGATTCTATTACTACGGTTATGTCCCATGGAAGCCACTGACAAGTCCCTATGCACAACAGACTATTTATAGCAGCACTTTTTGTGATAATAGTAAAGAACTATAAATAGAGCAAATGCCCATTAATCAAGAATTGGCTAAATGAACTGTGGTACACAAATGTAATGGAATATTACTGTTTTCTAAGTAATGAGGTTCATGAATACATTTTCATGAAATGTTAATGTATACAGAGAAGATTGGAAAGATCTACATGAATTGATGCAAAATGAAGTAAGCAGAGCCATGAAAACAATATGCACAATGACTATAACAATTTAAATGGAACGATCCCCTCCCCCCAATCAAAACTGAATGCTACAAAATTATAGAGAACAAGTATGGTTCCAGAGAAGAGATATAAGAAGATAACCCTACCTTACTCCTCTGCAGAGGTAGGAAATCCATGAATATGGCACGCAATGCATTAATCAGTTATGTTAAGATATTTCCTCTCCCCTACCCCCATCCCCTATCTTTAAAATTATTTATTATATGGGAAAGCTCTCTGGGAGAAGGAAGAAAAGAGATACTAGGGAAAATATGGTGATGTAAAAAAAAATAAATTCATAAAAAACTTATTTAAGAAATAAAAAGGAAAGTTCTATGTAGGAGTGTAGGGGTGACAATAGGTAGTATAAAAATAAAAGCATCAATTTAAAAAAATTTAGAGCCCTGAACTGGAGATCTTGGGGGTTAGGAGATATTGGTTCTACTCTCAGTTCTGCTACTAATTAGTTGTGACCCTAGCCAAGTCACTTCATCTCTCTATGCCTCCTGTTTCCTTATCCACAAAATAGAAATAAAATGTGCCCTCCTTTTAGTAAAAGAAGGATCCTCCTAGAAGAATCAAATGGGAAAATACAAAATAAAATTTCAAAAAATCAAAAACAAAGAACCACCCAAAAAACACTAAAAATAAGGTGAAATTAATGTTAAAATGAATATGTAATTTATGAATAATAATATTCACAATAATCAAACACAAATATGTTTTTAGTTCAAATGGTCTAACCAAGCTCCTTGCTCTAGTCATCCAAAAAACAAAACAAAACAGGAAAAAGGCCACTCATATAATGTCACAATGACCAAAGCTGCCTTTCTGGTGGCTTATCCTCTTTCTTTTGGAAAACAAAAACCAAAACCTAAAAAAACCCACCCCCGTTTTTAATATCTTTTGTTTTTACATCATCTCATCTCCCTATTCCCCCTCCCAGAAAGTCATCCTTTATAACAAAAAAAGGAGAAGGGAAAACAGTTCAGCAAAACTAACCAACACACCAAAAGGCTGACATTATATGCAACATTTTTGCATTCATAGTCTCCCACCTCTGCAAAGAAAGGAGGAAGGAACCTCTTCACATTCGTTCTTTGGTGCCAAGCTTGGCCATTATAATTTCACATTAGTTGCAATTGTTTTGTTATTATTTTTTCCATATACTTTGTGGTCACAGAATGCATTGTTGTCTTGATTTTGCTTATATCACTTTGCATCAGTTCAAATGTCTTTTCATGCTTCTCTGTATTCATTGTTTCTTACTGTTGTTCAGTCATTTAGTTATATCCCAATCTTCTTGAGTTCAAATCTGTCTCAGACACTTATTAGCTGTGTGACCCTGGGAAAGTCACTGAATCTCTGTTTACCATAATCCATTAGAAAAGGAAATGGCAAACCATTCCAATATCTTTGCCAAGAAAACCCTATGGACAGTATGGTCCATGGGATCATGAAGAGTCAGATACAACTGAACAATAATATCAATAAGAATCAATGAATACAGAGAAGTATGAAATTTATTTATCAGAATGGGCCAATCACAAATACTGAATATCCCTCCATTTAAAAAACTTTTTTCTTTATTTCAAGGTTAGGGTTTGTTGGGGTTTTTTTTTGGGTTTTTTTTGTTTTGTTTTGTTTTGGTAATTCTTATCTATACAAGTGTTGCTGGTGCTTTGGTTGACTTCCAGACATCTTACGCATTTTGAGCTCTTTTGAACGGGATTTCCTTTCCATTATTTGCTCTAAATAATTTTATTACTGTGATTTTAAAAATCTATAGGGTTTTGTGGGTTTATTTTGTATATTGCCATTTTACTGAAGCCATTATCTCAGTCTCTTTGCTGATTTTCAAAGCAAACCACCATCTCATTAGCAAAGTGATGCTTGTCTCCTCTTTGCCTTCGTCTGTGCCTCTGATGTCTTTTTCTTTTCTTATTACTATGACTATCATTTCTACACTGTCTTTCACTGTTTCTGCCAGAGAGAGAGGGAGAGAGAGGAAAAAGGGAGAGTGCTGATGGTTTTGTTTTTCAATGTCAGCACATGCATTAGGATGCAGTCCAAGGAAGGAGGTGGGAACTGAAGTGCATGGCATGAGATCCGCCTGCTGGTTTTACAGGGAGTCTGTTAGCTGCGCACAGTATCTGAATCATGCAGCCACACAGGCATCCCCCAGGGAAGAAGAAGCTGCCATGAAGATCCTTCTGCTGGCAGTGGGCAACAGAAATGGAGACAGGCTGCACCTCCACCTCTCCTACCTTTCCCCACTGCCACCATCCTCCTTCTGACCCTTATCACAGCATTTCATGCCTCAGTTATTTCAATAGTCTCCTAACAGGCCTCTCAGTCTCCAGCCCTGTCTCTTCCTAATGCCAATTCAAGTTCACGTATCACTGTCACATAAATTTTGTGAAAATACGACCTTCACTGTAGTACTCCCCTTCTCCACAATTTTCAGTGGCTCCACAGCGTTCACAAAATAAAGTCACAGAGTGCTATAAATCCAAACTCTTTAAACAGACATTTAAGATTCTTCAGAGGTGTGTGTTTGTCTTTGGTCTGTTCCACTGAACATATCAAATGCTTATCAAATTGGTACATGATATAACCCTTTGAAGGCTGGTTAATACACTACACGAGGGAATCAAAGCTAACAAAAATCACGTATTATGGTTCAAAAAGTAGACTTTATAAGCTAAAGGAGACATGCCTGTAAAGCAGTTTATTTTTTTAAATAAAACTTTTTCTTAAACCTAGGGGTCTAGTTTTTTTTTTCCAACTGTAAACTCAGTATGAATCAACTGAATGTGATGTGGCGACCAAAACAAAATGCTATCTAATCTTTTGTTGTTCAGGGTTTTTTGGTCAAGGCTGCCTCTTCATGACCCCACTTGGGGTTTTCTTCACAAAGATCCTGGAGCAGTTTGCCATTTCCTTCTCCAGCTCATTTTACAGATGAGGATACTGGGGTAAATAGGTTTAAGTGACTTGGAGTCTTCCTGACTCCAGGCCAGGCCCTCTATGCACTGTGCCACCTAGCTGCCCACTGTCTAATCTTAGATGGCATCAATAGTGGTAAGCAGAGGATAGGAGGTACCCACAGTCCTCTGTCCATTCAGCCCATACCTATGGAATCCTGGCTCCCATTCTGGGAGCTGTATTCTATACAGGACACTAACAAACCAAAAAGCATCCAGAGGAAAGTGCCTGTGATGGTGAGAGGTGCTGGTGTTCGGTGGTTCAGTTACGTCCAACTCCTCACGAGTTGGGGGGTTTTCGTGCAAAGATACTGGAGGGGTTTGCCCTTCCCTTCTCTAACCCATTTTACAGATGAGGAAACTTCGGCTAGATCTGAAGTCAGGAAAATGAGTCTTCCTGACTGCAGGCCCAGCACTCTATCCACTCAAATAAGGAAAAACTTTCTAAACGTTAAAGGTACTTAAAAATTGAACGGGTTACACATCTAGTAGACCTGCGAAGGTCCCTTCACTAGAATCCTTCAAGCAGAAACAGATAATCACTTATCAATGACCACTGAAATTCACTTAAGCTTTATTATATAATCCAACCCTGTCATCTCACAAATAAGGACACTGAGACTCAGAAAGGTCAAATAACTCGTTCCAAGGTCAGGAATACCATGCACAGGGCAGCTATGTGGTGCAGTGGATAGAGAGCATGGGGCTTGGAATCAAGACGACTCAGCACCATGAGTTCAAATCCACTCTCAGACAAGTCACTTAACCCTGTTTGCCTTAGCTTTTCAACTGTAAATTGAGCTGGAGAAGGAAATGGCAAACCACTCCCATTATCATCCCCAAGATGGCTCATGGGGTCATGAAGAGTCAGGCGTGACTGAACAACAATCTGCCTTGTTTTTTATTCACTTTTGTCACATGTCTTCTCTGAAAACAGTGGAGAAAGAGGCAGATGCTGTCTGGTATCTATCTCTCTTGATGTGGCCCATGACAGCTAGGACAGGATCCTCCAGGTGCGCAATAAATTCTGGCTAACTGAATGAACTCGCTGGTTCCCTGCTCCAAAGTACACCCGAGTTTCCAAACTGTACTGTTTTTATAACTTCTCTCGAGTAAACTCACTCACATCCATTGGGACAGTAAGATTAACTGAATTTCCTGATCATTCCTTCTATAAATGGATATGGGGGATGGCTGGAGGTGATGGTGACCTGCCCTGAAGTGTTATAAGCCTCTTCAGCTCTGGAGCAGGGGGAGAAAAGAGTGGAAAGGGGGGAAAGATGGTGAGAAAGGAAAAATGAGGAACAAAACTGAAACAAAGCGATAGAAAGCCCTCATACAAATGTCAAGAGGGCTATTAGTTTAGAGTCCTTTCCTAAAGCTAAGAGGACGATGGTGTTTTCTTTCCCAAAGGAAGGCAGACTGCAACTCAGGTTGTTCCAATGGCAGGCAGGAAATATCTCCAGAGCCAAATGGCCCCAGAAGTCCTAATTCCCTGCTCCCTGACCTTCTTTACCTTATCAATGACACAGCCTAGAGGATGAAGTAGTCAGTATGGTGACAAATGAGGCCAGAGAGATGTGCTGAGTTTCCAAATGCAGGCCAATCCCCCCTGAAGGCAGAGGCTGTGAGATGACAGGTACTTTGCCATCAAACGTAAGTGCTTGGACCCCAAGCCTGTAGTGCACCTTCATCACAGACCTGGAGATACTGCAATTATGTTTAGGGGAGGGAGGGAAGAAGGAAACTGTTTTCCTCCCAACTTTGGGGAATCTGCGGCTGATGAGAAAAAAACTAGACCATGAAACACTTTGTAGTTAAAGGCTAAACAACATACCAGTTAGTAATACAGACCGTGTATAGTCTGGTCAGAGATCAGCATTTCCACCCAACTTAACTGGACTTGGCAGAATCTGCTGCAAAAGCACCATCACCCCTTCTGATTTCTCCTCCCACATATGGATGGAGTGTGTGAGTTTATAATCATCTGGGGGGCAGGGGGAGGGAGATAATTCTAAAATCCACTCTCAGACTACACCTCTAACCTTAGATCCCCTCCTCCATGCGCTAGCTTAAAACCAGATCCTTTAAGAAGCCTTCTCTGACAATCCCAGGATCTCAGAATAGGAAGACACCTCAGGGACCATCAAGTTCAGCCTGTAGTTAAACACGAACACCACTACGATGTACCCTGTCAGGGGTCACTCAGATATCAGTATGAAGACCTAAAGCAATGGGGCACTTGCTTCTGCTCGGGGTAGCTCTAATCACCAATGCCCTTACGCTGAGATGAAATCTGCCTCTACAATTCCCACTCGCTGCCTTAGCTGATGCAGCCAAGTCCCTTCAACTCTTGGGTCTCAGAGTCCATCTATAAAGGAGCTAGGTGCCATTATCATGCCCAATAAAAGAGCCACATGCCGTTACTGTCCCCAATTTACAGATTAGGAGACTGGTTTTTGAGAGTTGCCCAGGATCACACAGCTAATAACTGTCTGAGGCAGAATTCAAACCTTGATCTTCAAGTCTCATACTCGAGGGCCACTTTAATACCACAATGCCTCTTACAATGAAACCCCCCCCCCAAAAAAAAGAACAAAAAACAAAAAAGGACATGGCAACAGCTAAAATAGAGGAATGAAAATATTCCACCATAGGAGAGAAAAACAGCAGAAGGACTGAGGGAAAATTACAATGATAAAGTGCTATGGGCATTAGAGAATCACAAGATGGAACACCCAAAGAAACAATTCTGCCATAAATACACCTAGAACCACAGAGGGAGTATCTGAAAGGCTGACTAAGAGAACAGAAAGAAGGGAAAAGATGAAATCAGAGGTCTCAATATGGGAAAAAAATTAAACCACAACTTCAAAGTTTTTAAACTTTAAAAACTTTTAACTCATTGCTTCAAATGAAAGCTAATGTCTTCAGTGCACCCTAACCGGGAGCTCAAAAAAAAAATAGGAAAAAAAAAAGAATTATTAGAGATAATTCAAAAGACGAACTGGCAGACAAGTTCATAAAAAACAACTGATGCAGTTATTAGAATGTATTATCAGAAGCAACTGATTTTTATTGCTTATTATTCAATTTTATAAATTTAAAATCTTTTGCATGAAGAGAAGAAAGTACAGAGTGAGAAAAAGTATTTCCATCAAATTTCACCAACAAATATCTTATATTCAAGAACTATTCTGTAACAGATTAAGTGCTCAAAAGTACAAATAATTATCAAAAGAGAAATCATAAACCAGCAGTGATCATTTGAAATAAATACCAAATCACTACCAGTAAGAAAAATGCTGATTGAAACAACTCTGCGGTTCTACTTCACAGCCTGCAAATGGGGAAAGATGACCATCACGTCCTCAGGAACCTCATCATCAGAAGATGCCTTTAGCTCTGGTGTCCACCTCTCATTGTTACCCTCTGTTCCCCTCCTAATGCAGAATGGAACGGAGCGATCCTTCCAAAAGCTCCACTTGGGAAGGTTACCCACCAGATCAGTATCTCTTCAGTTCTCGCCTGGCTACCCACCTTTGGACATCTTCCACGCTGAGCACCTTCCTCGCCCTTCCACTCCTATTTTCAACACCCTTATGTGTTTTCTTCCTCTGACAGATTGTAAGCTCCTTGAGGGCAAGAGCTTGCTCTTTTGTATTTGTATAGCCCGTAGTCAGCACAGTGCCCGGCACACACTTAACATTCGGTTACCAATTGACAATCATTCAACAAGAACTGGTTCAGCATTTACTAAGCACTTACTATAGCTGGCTAGGTGGCACAGTGCATGGAGCACCAGGCCTGAAGTCAGGAAGACTCATCACGCCGAGTTCAAATCCAGCCTCAGACACGCACTAGCGCGGGTGACCCTGGGCAGGTGACTTAACCCTGTTTGCCTTAGCTTTTCAACTGTAAAACGAGCCGGAGAAGGAAATGGCAAACTACTCCAGCATCTTTGCTCATAAAACTCCAAACGGGGTCAGGAAGAACTGGAAACAGTTGAAAAGGCACTCACTGTGGAGCTCATGGAGAGAAAAACATAAAAATACACAGATAAATGCCCAAAAATAGAGAGTAAAGGGAGGGAAATATTAGCATTGAGGGGGAAGGCGGGAGAGGATGAGACAGGAAAAGCCTCCGACAAAAGGTAGTGCTGGAGTTGACCCCTGAAGGGTTCTAGAAATTCTAAGCTAGTTCCAACCCAGGAAGAGAGGGCCTGAAGAGAGTTCGGGGTTCAATCCCAATCGCTCTCCTTGGGCTGCACAGAAAAACTTCCTACACTACAGCCTGGAAGCACGTTGTTGTAAATTAGGGACAAGTACAGGCACCTACCTCAAGTCCCTTCCCCATCCCCAACAAAAAGCAATCCAAGACACTCGCCACCATCTGTCAAAGGACTACACGCCATTTGTCTCACTTACTCAACTGTGGCCAAAACGACAGGTGAGAAGGAACAGAACAAACTGAAAATTAATTCATCCAAGCTGGGAACAATAACAGCCACCTGGGTGCCACCTCTAATGAGATGATTTAAACGTGTTTTCCCCATGGCCAGCTCTTCTAAAATACCATCAAGGTGTTTGGGCAGACGAGGTAATAGCGTGCGCGCCGTCTGTGTCCTGTCTGGGGAACCTTAATTAGCTGCTGAAACAATGCTTGACTGTTGCTGCTGCCTCCTAATTACCAACAACCTTATCTCCATCACATTTGGGAGATGCTGGTGGTGCATGTATCAAGGTCCCACCTGACACTCAGCGTTCTCGAACTGAATCTGCAGACGTGATTCTGCAGATTAATGCCCCCTCCATTAGTGGGAGCAGCTCCACTCTGCCATTGCAACAGCCGATTCTAGAAACAAATCAGGCCAGGCCTGCAAGTTGGGACAAGTCAGTTAGTTGTTGGAGTTTTTTCCCTTATTATCCTTTATGATTACAGTCTGAGCCTGCAGCTTGTACCTGGTTACCCTGAAGTGAGCATAACAACACAGCAACTTGGGAAGGCACAAGGCACAGTATTTACAAAATACTTGGGAAAATTCACCTTTCTACGGTCTTTAAACAGGCCTTAAGTGACATACCTTAAGAGGAAGGGAAGTTGGGAGTTTTGACTTTATGGATATATGGAGTTTGCACTGCAGGCTGAGTTTTGACATCAACTAGTACGAAGAGCTCTCCATGCTAAGCTGAATGGAATTTCGAGCACAGGAAGCTAAAAATGATCAAAGGAACAGATACAGAACCATAAACTTCAGAAGCATTAAGAGAACTAAGCTTAGTTCCAATGCTGCAGCTACAAAAACCAAGACCCAGACAAGTAACTTGCCCATAGTAAAAAAAAAAAAAAAAAAACAACCAAAAACAAGGCTGACCTGAGCCTAGATCAGGAAACTCACAAATATCACCTAAGTCATCACATTCTCAAGGACAACAAGGTGATGATGTCAACTCTCTGGCCCTGTCTCTATGCACATGAAAATTCCCAGAAAACTCATCTGCTTCCCTGGATCCCCCAACCTGAATGACAAAATCCCCTATTTTCACTGCTGGCCCTGACCTTTCGTCTTCATTCCCAGGTATCTATTTTCCTTCATTCAGCGTCTACTTATTGACACTCTTTATATGCAGTTCACTATGCTAAGGACTAGTGTTTCCCAAGGCAAACACTCCACTGTCACCTTAAAAGTTCAACATGTCCAAAATGAATGAATGGCATCGATTAGGTGCCTAGCACTATGTTAAGGCCAAAAAAAGAGACAATGCCTGCCTCCAAGAAGTTCACCTTCTAATAGGGAGAACAACAACTTGAAAGGGAGTGGTTTCCAGGGAAGGGAGTTTTGGTCTAGAAAAGCATAGGAAGGATGAGTTACTCCATAGCGCAGCTGAATGGCATACCCTTTCCAGAGGCAATTTATTTGGTTCTGTGCCCAGATTAAGTGATGGAAAATTCAGAAGGGTGGGGTTTATATGTAAAGTGGCAGGTGGAGGCAAGATAGCCTGAGTGGAAGGCTGGATGGGATGTGAAGATGAAACGTGGCCTGAGTTCTGGGACCAGAACTAAGTGGGCTACTTTGTCCTCACTCAGCACCAATCATGATGGTTGGATCCCAGGGCAGGAGTTCCAAGGATGAGTGATTCATCATCTCTCCATCCAAAATTTGCTCCCATACCCTATCGTCTCTCATCTGTCAGTGAGAAAACTCTTCCAGTGGATGTTACTAGAAATAATATTACCTCGGGTTCTTCCTTCCTTATTTTCTATCCTTTCACCAAGTCCTATTGTTTTTCTTATTAAATGACAGTTGCTTTGGCTCTTCCTCTCTATTGCGATGGTCACCATCCTGGTCCAGGTCCTCACTTCATGCCTCAGTTAGTGCTACAATTGGTCCCCTTGTTTCTAGGCTCTTCTACTTCAAATCCACCTTTCTGATGAATGGCAATGGAACTCATGGTCCAGAACCCCAAACTCTGGGTTTACCAAGATGAGTTCAATCTTAAGGGCCTGTGTCCCAAAGCTTAACCTTGTGGTCCACTGTGTCCCCTTCCTGATTCTGCCCTGGGAACATCAGAATAACAGTTTTGTCTAGGTTTCCAAAAATGTGAGTAAAAAGTCCCCAGGTGTGCTGCAAGCATCGAGGTTCACAATACTGGAGCTAGGACAGCTTTATTTCACCCCTCAGCAAAAATGCAGAAAATACAAAAGACACATGGTAGCCTATCCTAATGTTCCAATAGATTTTACCCTCACTTTAGGAGCCTATGTAGGCCTCCGACCTCAAAGTATTAACTCTATGGGTTTTGATTCCTCATGGTAGAAAAATGAACTTTTCATTATTTTTCAAGGATCTTTTCAAGAAAACCCTTTTTTCAACTGACCTATACCATCCAACAAACTCATAGTAGTAGCAAAGGGTAAATTCAAGGTTTTGTCCTTTGTCATCGTGTATCAGTACCTTACTGACCTTCTGACCTTCTCATTCTAGCCCCATGTGCTCAGTCATCAGTCCAAACACCTGACCCTCCTCCAAAAGGTTGGGCTTCACTCAGTGAGGAAGTTCTCCTCTCCAGAGCCATCATCTCTCAGGCTTAGTACTTGTACCACCACCCCGCCATAGCTGGTCCAGGAACTTAGGGGCCCAAGAGTTAACACCAATCCACCACAACTCAGGACACAGCTGCTTCAAAGGGAAGAAAGGCATGGATGCTGGCTCAGCATGACTGCCTCCTCCAGGGCTGGAAGAGGCAATAAATGTGGTCCTTGAGAGAGGCTTCACTCCCACCCTTCCATCCAAAGGGACCAAAGTCTGCCCTCAAGTCTCTGGCTTGTACTAAGCAGTTCCTGGATATTCCCAAAGATCACTTAACTCTCTAACTCTAACAGTTCGGTGTGCTTCCTTTCACAGGCCTAACACAAAAAGGTGGCTCTAATCCACACAATGGGCTAAGTCAATCAAAGTATCCCCAGTGCTGAAATGACAATGTATTCGTTTTCATGGCGGTATGAATGAGTTTACCAAGCCCAGGGTATCTTTGAGAGTCATTTCAAGGGGCTGTGAGGTGGCACAGTGAATAGAGCACCAGCCCTGCAGTCAGGAGGACCTGAGTTCAAATCTAGCCTTGGACACTGGACATACTCACTAGCTGTGTGACCTTGGGCAAGTCACTTAACCCCAACTGCCCTGCCTTCCCCCCTCCAAAACAACCAAAAACAAACCAACAAACCCACAGTCATCTCAATTTCACGTTCATACCTTTCAGCGGGCACAATTGGTCTTTGGCATATTATCAAAGTACGAAACGGAGGTCTCATCCCTTTAACCTCAACAAGTTGATCCCCTTTATCAAACTTTCACAGTAAAAAACAAAAAATTAAAATCACCAACCATAGACACTGGAATTACCTGGTCTAAGCCTTGTTCTGCATAATTGAAATTATCCTATCCATTCAATCCTATTTCCCATTCCTGCTCAACATGGATCCCCGGAGCCCCACATCAGGGAGGCTGGATTCTACATTTATGAGCTAACACGAGTGAGGGAACAAAGCCAGGGCTAGTCGCTTGATCTTGCCAATAGCTCCCTTTAGAAATCCAGTTTCCTCATTTACACAATGTTGAGAATTTGGTGATACAAGGGAAAAGGGCACTGGATTTGGAGTCGGAGGAGGTGGGCTTGTTATAGCCCTTCTCTTGGCTTCATTTTTCTCACAAATAAAACATGGAGGTTAGACAAATCTCCAAAATGCTTACCAGTTCAAAATCCTCAAATTCTTATCTCAAAGGATGTTGAAAGGCCAGTGAGCTCATCATCGTTAAACCGCTGAGACCCCCAGTATAACCACATATTCACAGGGCCTTGTCCTGAGGAGGCTTTCCAGAAATCCCTACTGATTGCCATGATCCTATGGTTCTATGGCACCATTATTACTGATACTGTTATAAAATGTGAAAAGCACATGGATCCCCAATAGAAGCAAAAAAATATTCTTTTAATTTACTTAAAAATCACAGAGTTACAAAGATCCTTAGAAGTCAAAGAACCTTAGAGATCATTTCCAGAGGAGGGAAACCTGTAGCCTGAAGGCCGTATGTGGCCTTCTAGGTCCTTGGGCGTGGCCTTTTAACAGAGTCCAGGTTTTATGGAACAAATCCTTTTATTAAAGGGATTTGTTCTGTGAAGTTTAGATTCAGTCAAAGGGCCACACTTGAGGCCCTGGAGGGCCACATATGGCCTTAAGGCCGCAGGTTCCCCATCCCCGATTCTAGTCCAACTGTTTCATTTTACAGAATTGAAGCCCAGAAAATTAAGTGACTTGACCAGCCACATAGCTAATTTGATAACAAAAATGATCCACCTTACAAAAAGAATGACTCTAACATTGCTTTAAAAAAAAAAGGCACATCCTGTTGCATTTAAGATTAAGATTTGATATACAACAATTAGATTTCAGGGCAAGGCAAGACACAACTGTATTAAGGACTGTTTAAGCTATCAGATTCAGCACTAATTCTTTAGCTATTATTTAATAAAATGGAAAAAAGATTATCCACCTTCTTGGGTAGAAATTTATGATGAGCCCCAGCATGCCTCTGAAAGGGAACCTCCAAAGATGCCATGAAACAGCCTGGGAGCTTGTCTGATTACATGTGGCTTTCTATAAATGATACCAGCTCATGTTTCTGAACCTGCTTTTTATTAGAAGGTCAGTCAGCACGAGTATAGCTCTGACATTCATTCAGAAAGACAATTTTGCCTTTGACTCTGAACCAAATTGTGTTCTGCTCTCCCCACAGTCATCCTCATATGACAGTGATAACAGTACTTCACTCCTACTACTCCACATTGCTATAGGAACCAGACATCTGACGGGGAGCACTGAATCAGAGAAGAACCTGGTGGGGTGGGAAGAAGGTGGGGAGAAGCCATGTGAGCTAAGCTAATAAATCCCCTACTAATTCAAAGGTAAAACAGTGGAATGATCTTTCCTTCCACATACATTTTGTGTGTGTGACTTCTTCGTTCTAAGGTTACCTTTAATAGTCACTAACCTGATTTCACCTACACACAACTGGAGGGGAGGAGTAAGTAAGTGCACAGTGTGATTTTCCACTCTCTTTCCCCCCTCCCCCCCGCTGCTCCCCAATGCATCTCCTCCACCACTCTAAGTGGCTCCAAGCAGAGAGGGGACAGATACATGGGACACAGCACCAGGGACCTGTGCTTCCAATTGTTAAGCAAAACAGTTATATAACATCTGAGCTGTGTGCCTTTGAGACTCATAAATACGGTACCTGCATTCCAGGGCTCAGGGAGCCATGTGGAGCATCATGCATCCACAACCCCATGTCCAAGGGAGTGAGGGATGTTGGAAGAAGAGGGAGGAAAGAATGAGAGCACTTCCACACTTCTGGAAGAGGTCTTAGAGGGGCATCTACTCCAAAGCCCCCGTCTTACAGGGGAGAATACTAAGGCCCAGAGAAAGCAAGTAACTCAACCAAGATCACAAAGTGAGTTAGGAACAGGATTTGAACCTAGGTCTCCTATAGCACTAAATGCCAGAGGTTTGTGTGAGCAAATTACTGTTGTTTCTTATGTGCCAACTCATGTGCAAAGCAAACAGACATTTGTGAGTTAGTCCAAAAAGTCTTGTGTTCAAGTACCATCTGAACTAGGCAACCTTCCACCTCTGAGGGCCTATGAAAGGTGTAGGTCTGAAAGGGCCAGAGAAGGAGTGACCCTAGGGGGATCCCTTTGAAGAAGGTGAGGAGATATTTCTGCCACCTTCTGGTCTGTGGCTGGATTGACCTCACAGGGCTTTGAGGGTTAGGAACTTCCATCCCCCATTTACAAATCCCTCACTGGAAAGCATCATCAGATTTTAGTGGCCCACAAATACTTCTCACTCAGCAGGAGAAAGGCGAAAGGAGTTTAATAGCCATTTACTCTGTGTCAGGCCAACCCTAACTACATCTGTTATAGATCTGACCACACCAGAGCTACCTTAGACAGTAATTTCCAAAGGCCAGGGGAACAAGATCAGCTCAGCCTGTCAAAGGGAAACATGATGACCTGGAGTCTTCTTCTCCCCCATCTAGAAGGGTCTCCCCAATTCCATCTGCTTATCACATCTGCCCATACTTCAAGGCATGGCTGAAATACTCTCTCCTCCTCCATGAAGTCTTCCTGGGCATTCCATTTCTACTTAAGTTGAATCTCTTACATGTTTACGTTCAAGGGAAAGACAAGGAAAAATGAGGAAGATACCAGATGGCATGACCTCCCCCACAGAGAAAATGAGCTGTAGATGCTATGTCCTAAACCAGTATAATAAGTCTTTTTGGTGTGGGGTGAAGGGGAATGTCTCCAAATCATGCTGAATTATTTTGTTTACAGTGAAATACACTGAACAGTTCTACAACAGAATGAAGCTATGGTATAAAAGTCAAACCCATAAAGAAATAATAAAGTTTCTGGGCATGATTGCTTTATTTTACTTTTAATGTTTCCTCAACCTTAAAAATATTTACAAGATTTTATTACTATCTCTCCATTTCCCAATCTATTTGAATGAGCTATTTTAAGTGTTCTGATGACATCCATTTCCATGACTTTGGAGAAGGTGTGGGATGGGGTTGAATAAATACTATCATGTCTAGAACATGGTAAAACTTGATTTTGTTGTTTAGAAATAACAATTGTTAAAGGACATTGTCCCTTCAGTTGAAAATGTTTTAACTTCTCGCATAAATTTTGCAAAGTAAGTGTGGTATTAGCAAATGTGCAATATCTTTTAATAAATTTCCTAACAGGTTTCCCCTGACACCTTCATGATTCCGTTATCACTTAAGGGAGCTTCACATACACAACACAGGAGAGGAAAAAGAAACCTCTGGAGAGAAATGCCTAGAGTTCTATGTAAGTAAACATTTTGTTAATGAAATAGAAATGCTGGCAACCTACTCACACCGTAACAACAGAGGGGGTAAGATAGCAGCCTCTGATTTGGGGGGAATCTCTGATTTTGTAGCATACGAAGTTTCCCATATGGATGCATGTCAGCAAGTCAACTGTAATGTCCGTAATGTAAGGGTCTCACAGGAGCTGTCTGGAACAAAGAGGTAAAGTAATCTGCTTGTGTAGATAGCCACAAAGACACTTCCAGACAGCCTTTTGTCCACTACAATTTGCTGTCACTCTGAATAAGTAACTATGATTGGTAACACTGACCACTGCTCCATGACAGGGCAGTGAGATGCTGCAGTGGACAGAGTGCTGGGCCATCAGAAGACCTGAGTTTGAATCTGACTTCAGACAATTCACTAGCTGTGTGACCCTGGGAAAGTCGTTTATCCCTACGGTTACCTCATCTGTAAAATGAGAATAATATAGCACTTACTTGCTAAGGTTGCTGGGCCTGGAACATGGTAAGATCTATATAAATGTTAGTTAGCATTTCTATCCTGTTAAATATTCTGATAACTGGGTAATGCTGAGAAGTCTGGGGCTTCTGTTGTTCCATGTGCCTCCTGAGCCTTACCCCAATTTCTAAAAGTACCTTCTTGTTTGGTCTGGGTTTTCTTTCACAACATGACTATTACGGAATGTTTTGCATGACTACACATATACAACCTATAAGGAATTGCTTGCCTTCTCCACGATAAGGGAGGAAGGGAGAGAATTTGGAACTCAAAAGTTTTAAAAACAATTGTTAAAAATTGTTTTACATGTAATTAGGGAAAAGTTTAACACTAAAAAAACACAAAACAAGTGTCGCGAAGAAACTGATGTCACAGTCAATTACACATTCAATAATATTTTTTTTAAAAATGTTTTTAGTGGTAACAAGTTCAAAGCTAACTGAATGCCACGTGCCCTGAATATACAATCTGAAGCTTTGGAGACATGTTCGCCTACACCTGATCCTGCCCTGTATGTTAGAGATATGGACGAGACCAGTGATTTCACTCATACGAGGAGCTTCTGCAGAAAACCTTCCTTTTTCAATGCAGTTCAGCACCTTCTCTGAAATGTGTTGTCTTACAGAGCTGCCTAGAGCACGGAAAGGGTTCTGCAGCCACCATGTGTTGCAGGAAGCCACGGCTTCTGGGCTCCGGGATCCCCTCTCCACCCACTGTACCATGCCACCTCTCGTGTGACATAGTAGCCCTCCACGTAGTGTTTATTATTAAACCTCATCCCCTTTCATTTCTGCTCCTTGCTCTTTAGCTAAACTTGGTCATGGGTAATTCCTCTTCTACATATTGATTCCATTAGGATGAAATGGTGTTTTTGTTTGCTTTGAATTTCCCCATTCAATTTGAATACAATATTCAAGATGAGAAGTCTCAAGTCCCTTCCTTTTTAAATGTTGCACGTTCTACAGCAAATACTATTGGCCTAGTCATCTCTTTTTTAGTACAAGCAGTGAATGCTTGGGGAAGAGTCATAAAGCAACTCTTCAGATAAATGGCGAAGGCTAAAGATGCTATTAGATGCCCAGCAAGCACATATGTAAGAGAGATCCGATAGACAAGTCCTACAATAACTTCAGAACTTCACTGTGAACTCTTCAACTGCTCTATTCATATTTCCCTTCAATGAGCTGGACATAAATAAATTAAGCTGGGTTTTTTTTCTTTTAAAGTCATCACTTCATTGGATTTAGGTAAAAGATATATCACTTATCCTTTTCCTTGGAACTTATTTTCCAAGAAGAATAAAACTACCTGAGTAAAAGAGAAACTGGGTTACATCCTATTTGAGTATACTCTATTATCATCACCTCTCATTAATGCCTATTCTGTATCTCTCCTTCCTAGCAATAGGGATACTTTGTCCTAAATGGTAACGCCTATCACGTTAGTGAGAAAAAATAAACCAACTCAAATCCCGCACCCTACTAACATGGAGGTCATGCACATCCCTATTCACATGTGGCTGTGGGGTAACTTTCTGTCATCATTAAGTCATGAATTTTCTTGACAAAGACATTGGGGTGATTTGCCATCTCCTTCTCCAGTTGTAATGGCAAGCAAAAGAGAATTTTTTGCTGTTTTTCTGGATTGAGTTTTAGTTAATCAAGTGCCTTTAAGCCTTGCCTTTGATTGTATCAAGTGTCTTTGATTGGACACCATTACATTGTATTGCCCTTAACAGGCCTAAGAGAGCTTGAAGAACTCCACTGCCCTTAATAGCCAGGATGTAATCACATTTCCCTCCACAGTGGGAGGAGTTTGCTGAAGGGTAGAACAGGAAGGAACAGATAAGAGCACAAGCAGAGCTGTGAGAAGGCAGAACTGAGAGAGAATGTTTGTGATGTTGGCGCTCTGTCTGTTGATCTGTGTTACTTTCTCAGAAAGAAGCCCTGTCTGTTGTTCTGTGTTGATTTCTCAAACAGAAGCCCTGTCTGTTGTTCTATATTGGTTTCTCAGACAGAAAGTGAATTGAGATGATAGGGCTGGTAATGTGTGTAAATGTTGTCATAGCCCTGTTAAGCTTTGCTTTCCTAGAAACAGAAACTGCAAAGAGCTTGGAGTGTAACAGTCCCCATGAGCTGAGATATGGAACAGGAGCAGAGAGCTGCCTATGTGTAAATCAAGGCAAGAGTTGGGAAAGGGCGGCCCATGGAAAAGGAGCCATGGGGTTTAGAAGCCAGCCTCTAGTCAAGATGAAAGAGGACTTTGGATACTTGGTATTGATTGATGAGATTTCTAACTTACTGAAACCTAGGGGTGAATTGTGTTTGCATTTCTTGCTACTCCTTAAGGATGACTATAAGATATACTGACTGATATGTTTTGTTTAAGACTATGTGGCCCCCTTAGTAATGCATTTTTATGTTATATTGTTGTGAATGTTATGCTTTAGTTTCTTGAATGTTGTATAAGCTTAAGTTTATTGCTGAATAGAGAGTTCATTATACTATGCAATTAGACCCTTAAAGTTATTCATAGTACCAGTCCTCGGGAAAGCTGTTGTGATCAACTTTTCATCAGTGAACTGATCACACAGCTAGCTGGTATCTAAGCTGTATTTGAACTCACAGCTTCCTGACTCCAGGCCCAGAGTTCTAATGAGTGAGTTATATAGCTGCCTATATAATATTTTATATACATATTATTATGATAATGTACTATTCTGGCAATAGTAATTAGTAATAATGCTAATGGAGAATAGTAATGCTAATTAATGGCAAAAGCAAACTTGTGATTAAACCCATGACTGTGGTTACTATGTAGGCCCCAAATTTCAAAACCCATCAGGGTATTCCAGCCTTGATCCCAGGTCTTATAACTGTACTGTGTGACCATGGGAAAGTCACTTTTCATCTCTGGGTTTCCATGTCCTTGAAGTGTGGTAGACAAGGAGCTTCCAGAGATTCTCGGACCCAATCCTGGCTCTTTTAAACTGTGTTATTCACTCTACTGTCTATAGAACAAGGAGGCTGTACCAGACTGTGTCTTCTTTCAGCTAGAAATCTTGAAATGAATACTACATAAAAGTGGAATAGGCTGTTTTGAGAGGGAGCGGGCTGCCTGTTACTCAAAGGCTCCCTTTGTTGGGAAAGTTTCAATTATAAGTTTATTACTCTAGCGCCTCATTTTACTGAGGGGACAAGGCTCCTTGCCCTCTAAGGACCCTTCTGACTCAAAACCCTGTGATCCTGAATGCTGTCCTCTGTTCCATCAGGTTTCCCTCCACCTAAGCCAATCAAGATTGGAAGACTAGTTAAATGGAAGTTCTTCTGAACCTGGGAAAGGTTGTCTTTGTATGCTCTAGTGCCTAGTACAGGCACTTCATAAATGCAGAACTGAAGGTTACTACCACAAAGAAGTACACTACCAATGCAATCTAGCCATCCTGGGCCCCTTCTGCCAAAGGCAGGTGGGCACAGGTCTTCAGAAAAAGTCAGAATGACTGAAGAATCCACGAGTGACAATCCCCAACACCAAAGGCATTCTACCAACCCTTGTGTTTATCTAGCTTCCTCAGGATTGGTAAATTCAAAAGGTGCCTGTGGTCTGCTTATCCCAGGCTGGGGCACTTCAACAAAGCCGCGCCTCCCTCTGCCCTCCTTAGTATGACACAGAGTTCTCCCTAGCCTGTGTGGTTGCTAAGACTAGCCTATTGTTCTAGATGGGGCTGGTTTTCCTGTAACATGCCATTTTGCCTGTACTAGAACATGACAAACAGCTGAGGAATCGGGTAGCTGGCAGAGCTAATGAACACATAGATCTTTTCTGTGTAAGTCACAGACAGTATGTATGGTAGCAGTAAACCCTACATTTAGAGTTAAGGTACATGGGGCTGCTTCAGCTCCTGGAGATAAAGAGCTAGACTAACAGAGTCAACTGCTTGCAATTTAAGACTATTGCATTAAGTCATACAAATGTATGAGAATGTATCCAAATTAGGGGCTAAACCATGAAGTTAGTACTTCCCTTCCCTCTTTTCAACAGCTCTAGGACACTGCTATAGGCATAATATAAGAAGGTTTGGATTAGATTGAAGAATGTTTAAATTTGGCAGTGGAGAAGAGATGAAAAAACGCACGTCCCTTCTTCCACTGGCAAGGTGGGAGACTCAGGTGCGAAATACTACTTACACTACCATACAAGTAGATGCATCTGCTGACTCTGTGAACTATTTCTGTTCACAGAAGAAGCTTGATGTATAGGGAAGGTGGAGGGGTATATCTAGAAATAACTGTGATATAAAAATAAAAAGTATCAATAACACTTTTTCAAAACTTAAGATACTTATTATGTGTGAAACAGGATGTCCTTGACTAGCCTGAACATTTCCAGCTGTCTTCTAAAATATTCAGAACTTCAGAACTCGCTTTGCCTTAGTTCCTTCCCTGGAATTTGGAGTTTTAACACACATAAACAAGATGACTTGAGGTCTAGTAGAGGGAGGAAAAAAAAATAAAGATACCTAGCACTTATATGGTATTTTTAAGTTTTCAAAGCACTTTACATACACTGTCTCCTTTAATCTCACAATACAGTGAGGCAGGTGCTATTAACAGCCCTGTTTTGCAGATGAGAAAACTGGTGTTAAAATATCCTAAGCAAGATTTGAATTCACGTCTTCCTGACTCCAAGTCTAGCACAGAAGTCCCTGCTCCCTGAAGCTGCCCCAAGACCCTGTTTTGCCCTATGGCTGGGCTACAACACATCTTGATACATGAAAATCTAAACTTATAACACGGATGATTTAAGTCCATTCAACAAAACATGTATTAGTAGCGGATAAGAGTATTAAATTTTCTTTATAGGAGAGTTTTTTGCTTTATGAAATTCACATACATAGCTCTGGTTTTATGAAACCCTGAAGACATCTCTACTCATCTCAAGAGCAATAAGAAAATTCTCAAATTTTCTTCTGACAAAATTAATCGTATTTTCCTTTAACTTTTAAAGGGGAGTAGTTACCATGAAGTGCTTTGGAGGAGGAGTATGAGGAAAAGGAAGAGCAAAAGGAAAGACTGAAAAGAGACAAGGGAAAGGGAGGGGAGTTTAAAAAAGGAAGGAAAGGAAGAGCTGGATAAAGAAAAGAAGAAGTAAAACGAGAAAGAGAAACAGAGAAAGGACAAAGTGAAGCAGGAGGGTTTCACCGGAGTCTTGGCTGGGAAGCAACAGTCCAGTGTCTCTAAATTCTAAATGAACAAGAAGTAATGCCCCAATTCAGGTGCACTGGGGAGGAGGAGCAGGACTCACCTAGATTAGGTCAAGGTGACCTTAGTGCTGGGGAATAGGATAAGCACAGAGAGGAGGAGGGAGTTACTTCCAAGAAGAATGGTCCAAGCAAACTAAAGCCTGGTCCTTGCCTAGGGCTACAGGCACCAGAGTGCCTTGCCAAACAATCCAATGTCCTCTTGCTCCTGATTTCAAGCAATAGCTGTGTCCCTAGAAGAATCATGTGCTAAGTGAAATTCTAGAAATCAAATTCAATTTAAAATGCATTAGGGGAGCTCTATAATTAAAGCTGTAGTTCTCAACCTGTGGGTTGCAACCCCTTTGGGGGTTGAACAACCCTTTCACAGGTGTCACAGGGGTTGCCTAAGACCAATGGAAAACTCCTATTTCCAATGGTCTTAGGAACCGAGACACCACTCCTCCTCGATCCTTCTCCAGGCGGTTCGCCCACATGCAGATACACCCACATGGGAGTTAAAGGGTTGCAGCATTAGGAAGGCTGAGAACCGCTGAATTAAAGGAATTTCATTGTGAATTTTTTTTATAATGCAAAAATCCTCCTATAAAGAAAATTTAATATCCACTATTAATACATGTTGCATGGACTTGAATTATCTGCCTTACAAATCTAGATCTTCAAGTATCAAGATTCTCACACACACATTACATATTTGTGTGTGTGTGTGTGTGTATACATATACACACACATAATCAAATTTCAAAAACCATGAAAAGCAGGCACGGATATTCTGAAACAATAGAGAATCACTTTGCTATTGCTTCCCTGACACTCACCCCAACAGGAGCTCTTTGCCCAGTTTAACAGCACATTCTGACACCTCTTCTGGTTTGCACTTGAAGGTTGTGCACCACTTTCACTTGTATCTTTGTGTGTTATAATCATGTAAGCACCTGTTCATGTGTCCGTATCTGCAAAAACGGTAGAGCCTCTACTTTCTAAGCACGAACCAGTCATTCAACAAGCCTAGCTTAGTACTGGAGATGGAAGGGATAGAGCATGAGAGGTGGGTAAATGATACAATTTTCACACATGAAACAATTAGAGAATAGTTCAGTGCTAAACTATTAAGAGGTAACCTTATACAGTAACAAGAGTACTTACATATAGCCAACAGAAGACTGAGTTTGACTTCCAGCACTATCACTGAATAATTCTAACACGTGGTCCCACATTTAATAGCTGTGTGACCCTGGGCAAGTCATTCAGCCTGTTTGCATCAGTTTCCTCATTCGTAAAACGAGCTGGAGAAGAAATGGCAAACCACTTCTATAGCTTGGCCAAGAAAACCCAAAATGGGGTTAGAACTGAAAATGACTAAACCACAAAAAACGCCCATTTACCTTCCACAGCTTCAATTTACTCATTCATGAAGTAAGAGGGTTGAACAAGATCATTTGTCACATTCCTTCTAGCTATATGAATCCATGCACTATCCAGTAAGCCTGTGCTCTGTGTGGGGTCTCCACACAGGGTACAAGTGATCTAAGGTCCTCCCTCAAGCACTCTAACCTCCCAGTTCCATGACCTACTCTTCCACCCTACATAAGCCACATACAAAGATCGTCATATCCTTGATCTTGCCATCACCCACATATGTACCCCTTCTACATTCATAAACAGAAATTCTCTCACCTGATCATAATCTATTGTCATTCCATGACTCCCTTTACTTTGCAACCCCAAACCCTGCTCTTCATGGCCTCCAATTCCTCCAGTCCTCAGTTCACAATCAATCTATCACCCTTGCACTGGCTACACTCTCTTCCCTTGCCCATCCTGGACCCCGTAGTGAGCCAGTTTTACACTACCTTCTTGAGTCACTCGTTCCATACCTCACTATCCCATTCACCATATCAGCTCTTACCTCCTTAAATTTCCCATGACTCTCCTTCCCCATCTTCTCAGGTGAAAACCTTGTCTCATATTTTACTGGGGGAAAAAACGAGGCTATTTTCACTGAAAGCTACCTCTTCTCGCTTCCTCCGCATCACATAAATGTCTTCTGCCACCATCTCCTCCTTCCCATTCACATAATGAAGTGACCTTTCCTTTTGTCAAGACAAACCCCTCAAGGACAAACAAGTGATCCTATTTTATTCTTTATCCTCCAACAGGTATCCCCACTCTGGCACTTATCTGCAGTCTTATCTACTAGCTACTTCCCTACTGGCTACATGTCTCCCCATTCTCAAGAAACTCTCACCTGAATCATCCATCCCTGCAGCTACTGCCCCATTCCTCTCCTCCCTTTTGTGGTTAAACTCCTCAGCAAGGCAATCCACAATAGGTACCTCCACTTCCTTTCCTCTCACTCTTAAACTCTCTCAAGCCTCGTCTCTGACCTCAACATTCCACTGGAAGTGTTCTCTCTAAAGTTCCTAACTATCTTTTAATTGACAAATCGAATGGCCTTTTCTCAATCCTTATCATTCTTGACCTCTCTGAAGCCTTTGGCACTGTCCATCATCTATTTCTCCTTGATATTCTGTTCTCTCTAGATTTTCAGAACACCACTTGCTCCTAGTTTTCTTCCTAATTATCTGACAGCCCCTTCTCAGCCTTCTTTACTGGTTCTTTGTCCAGGTCATGCCTGCTAATTGTGGGCGGCCCACAGGGCTCTGTCCTGGGCCCTCTTTCTTCTTCCTTTAGGCCATTTCATTCAGTGAACTCCTTAGTTCCCAGGGATTCAATGATCACTCTATGCTAATGATTCTCAGATCTACTTCTCCAGTCCGAATCTCTCTTCTCAACTCCACTCTTCCACCTCCACCTGCCTACTACGTATCTCAAGCCGAACATCTAGTACATATTCAAATGTCCAAATATTAACTCATCATTTCCCCCCCTAAATCCTCCCCTCTTCCACACTTTCCTATTAATGTCCAGGACACCACCATTCTCCTCGTCAACCAGGCTCACAATTTAGCATCCTTGACTTCACTCTCTCTCACGCACACCCCCACCCATATTCAATCTATCACCAAAGCCTTTCAATCTCACCTTTACAACATCTCTTTCAAATGTCCCCTTCTTTACTCTGACACTGTCACCACCTTGGTACAGGCCCCTATACCTCTCATACTTGGATTACTGCCAGGAGCCTGGCAGTCTCTCCCTCTATAAACATATAAAAAAATGCTCTAAATCACTACTGATTAGAGAAATGCAAATCAAAACAACTCTGAAGTACATCTCACTGGTCTAATTGGCTAAGATGACGAAACAAGAAAATGATAAATGCTGGAGAAGATGTGGGAAAACTGGAACACTAATGCATTGTTGGTGGAGTTGTGAACTGATCCAACCATTCTGGAGAGCAACCTGGAACTATGCCCAAAGGAGTACAAAAAGGCACATAACCTTTGACTCAGCAATACCACTACTAGGGCTGTATCCCAAAGAGATCATACAAGTGGGAGGAGGACCCATAGATAAAAAGAAATATTTATGGCAGCTCTTTTTGCGGTGGCAAAGAATTGGAAATCGAGGGGATGCCCATCCATTGGGGAATGGCTGAACAAGTTGTGGTATATGAATGTATTGGAATACTACTGTGCCATAAGAAATGAGGAGCAGACAGACTTCATAATAACCTGGAGAGACTTATAAAAACTGGAGCTGAGTGAGGAGAGAAGAACCAGGAGAACTTTGTACACAATCACAGATACAATACACATGTGACGAATGACTTTGATAGATTGCGCTCCTCTCAGCAAGGCGGGGTTCTAAGACAGCTCCAAAAGACTCATGATGGAAAGGGCTGTCCACATCCAGAGAAAGATTTACGGAGTCTGAATGAAGACTGAAGCCAACTCCCTGTTCTCTCTCTCTTTTTTGTTTTGTTTTGTTCCTTCTTTCTCATTGTTCACTCTATTGGTTATAATACTTCTTTACAACTTGACTAATGTCTACTGTGAAGGTATTTGTGGATTGCATGCTGCCATAGTAGGGGAAGGGGAGAAAATTTGGAACACAAGGGATTGTGGAACTGAATGTTGTAAACTAAAAGCATATAATTTTTTTAAAAGTCTCTCCCTACTCTGCTCCATCCTCTACTCAGCTATCAAAGTGATTTTCCTAAAGTTAAGGTCTGACCATGTTTCACCTTACTCAATAAACTCCTGTGGCTCCCTATTACATTCAGGACCAAATATAGAATCCTTTGTTTGGCATTCAAAGCCCTTTATAACCTCTTTCCCACCCCATTGTTCCAGCCTGCTTATACCTTATACTCCCCCAATGTCCACATACTTTAAGATTCAGTAAAGTAGCCTCTTTGCTCTTTCTCAAACAAAACGCTCCATTTCCTGACTCTGGGTATTTTCACTGGCTGTCCCTCATGCCTGGAATGTTCTCTCTCCTAAGAGCTTCCCTTCAAGTCCCTGCTAAAATCCTACTCTCTACCGGAAGTCTGTCCTAATCTTCCTCAATTCTGGTGTCCTCCCTTTTCGGAGCATTCCCATTAATCCTGTATATGGCTTGTTTGTCTGGAGTTGTACATGTATTGTCTCCCCATTACACGGCACCTCATTTGGTCTTCCCAGTGCTTAGAATGGTGCCTACCATACAGTAGGCATTTTAATGGATTTCAGAGGCTTTGTATAGGAAGGTTAGGGTTTAAGGCCTTGCACCGTAGCTCTTCTACATGGATGTGCCTGGGGCCCTAGAAAAGGTCATCCTGGGCCAGTGGTAGCCCTTGAATATTAGCAACAGAGTTGGCTGGATGCAACTTATCTTACTATTCTCAGGACAAAGACCACATTGAGGGAACCAGTTTGCTTATTAAGCTGCCTTTCAGTTAATCCTGAAAAAAAAAAAAAAGATAACATCTTGAGCGTATTAATTGTACTGACATGACACCAGTCTCCTGGCCTCCAAGCCCCTGGTTTGGGACAAAAAACCCTTGTTAAGGTAAACCCAGATGAGGGAAAGCAGTGCATTTACCTCACAGTGGACTCTCAGGATTACCTCTGCAGGATCATCCCCTCAGCTTCACCCGTGATAACCCGCCCAGATACCAATCCAATTTCTCTAATGGTGTTTATGTGCTTCTGCAGGAGACCCACACCACCGGCCACAGTGTGCCAGGGAAGGACCATTTCTGGTTAGAAGATCCAAAGCCAAGCAAGTATGGGTAAAAAAAATATAGAACACTAATTCCATTTTAATGTACTTGGTACAATCATTTGTGAAATAAAAAAAGAAAAGAAAATGTTACTCTCCAATACCCAAGGAGGATATGTATAGGATATGTACAGGAGTATTTAGGATCTGCTGTTACTGTTCAGTCTTTCAGTCATGTCTGATTCCATCTGAGATTTTCTTGACCAAGATACTGGAGTGGTTTGCCATTTCCTTTTCCAGCTCTTTCCAGCTCATTTTACAGATGAGGAAACTGAGGCAAATAGCATTAAGTAATTTGCGCATGGTGACACAGTTAGTAAGTGTCTAAGGCTGGATCTGAACTCACGTCTTCCTGACTCCAGGCCCAGTACTCTATCCACTGCACCACCTAGCTGCCCCTGACTAGGGCGTACAAGAACAACTTAGTATTCCAAAGAAATCAGCAACTTCCAGGAAGCTGATGAGTTGGAAAAGATCCCTAGAAGTCAGTTTGTCCATCCCCTGCTTTCAAATAGGGAAAAACTGCTATACCACATGCTCACAAAAATGTTAAGGTTAAGGAGATTAGGGACACTTACTGAGTTCACCAATGCCTGGCCTTAGGGAAATTCTCCGGAGCTGCTGCGCCTGATCACCACTCATCAAAGTCTCTGGCGTGTTCACTGGTTGCATAGGGTTGTCCCCAGAGATCATGTACTGCTCTGGATCCAGTACCCACCCCAGGGTTTTCTCCTTCAATGTGAGCCAAGCTCCCAGAGGGGGCTGGGTGCTGTCCATGAAAGGAAAGTGTACCTACCTCATGTATTTAGACTAGATGCTCCACCTCCTTCCAAAGAAGACAAAAGACTGCTTGGGCCCTTCTTCTATGTCTCCAAGACTACCTTCCATCTGTTAATCAGTCATGAGGGCATGTGATTATATTTGCATGTAATTTGCATTCACTGACTGGCTACCTAATATGTTAATGACAAAAAATGTCTCATATTGACACTTGTCCAACACAGAGTTAGTCAAGCCTGAAGCCACCAAGACCTGAGAAGTCTGCAACTTACCTCTAGCTTACTCCTACAAAAACCATGGATCAAGAAGTTCCCAACTAGAGAACCGTGCTCTTCTGGAACGTACACAGGTACACAGGCAGGAAGGGAGGAAGGAAGAGAGAGAGGGAGGGAAGGGAGAGAGGGGAGAAGGGAAGGGAGGGAGGGGGAGAGGGAAAGAAAGAAGGAAGGAATAAAGGAAGGAAGGATAAAGGGAGAAAGGAGGGAAGGAAAGAAACAACAGTAATCCAGGGTTCGATGCGGATTCATTCTGCCTTCCCCAAAACTAAGAGAGTCAATGTCAAGATCGCTGGCAGCAACAAGGGTTCTATCTTAAACAGAACTTCCCTAACTCTCTGGCTCCAGAAAGGATTAGAAAGGTGAGGTCTGTGCAGGTAACTAAGTCCAAAGAAGGTCCTGCCCATAATTACGCAGGTATGCCAGTACTAGCCAAGGCAAGACCCATAAGCCACTGCTAAAGAAGGCCTTAGCTCTAAGAAATTAGGTCAAGTTAAATAAAGCATTAACTCCCTGGTACTTGTTACATTTTGGCTTCCTACAGATTTCCTTCAACTAGGAAATTACCTAGAACTTTAGGATGCTTTGTGTTTGATGTTGGGTTATGCACACAGGGCACAAGATACTAAAGCTTCCATGATCAATGTTAGACAAAATTCAAACCTGCATGATTTCATGAATGAGTTCCCCTAGACAAGAGGATCTAGGACTAGAAGCAGGTAGTCTTGATGGAAATCCTGAAGAAGGGACTGAATGGACACATGCAGTTAGTGTGACAATATGAAAGGTCAAAGAGGACCTCAGTTCTCCCACACCCACTCTAGCAAACTTCTAAAGGAGCACAATGGAGAATAGTGACCAAGAAGACCAAAGAGAATCAGCAGTAAGTTCTGCAATCTTTTTCAAGACAGTGACTCCCTGGGGGGGGGGGGGGTCCTGAACCCAGCCCAATCTTGCAGGGTTTAAAATATTTGGAAAACTCTATACATACTGTCTATACCCTCTGACTCAGCAATATCTCTACTAGATGATTTGAAGATGGTTAGGGAAAAAGGGCAGGAACGTCTATGTTCTAAAATGTTTTTAGCAGCTCTTTGTGGTGACAAAGAACTAGAAATTGCAGGGATTCCCATCAATTGGAGAATGGCTAAACTGTGGTATATGATTGTGATGGAATGTTACTGTGCTATAAGAAATGATGAGCTAAATAATCTTAGAAAAACATGCAAAGACTTGCAGGAAATAATGCAGAGTGAAATGAGCAGAACCAAGAAAACACCGTATGCAGTTAATAGCCATATTATTTTAAGAATGTCTTTGAGCAAATAAGACATTTTGACTATTAGAAATACCCAATTAACTATAAAGGGCACATGAAGAAAAACACTATCTGCACCCAGAATGTGGAATGACTTTGCATATACATAGCTTCTTATGTCTAAGAGTAGCCAACTCTGAGATGGGGGGAGGGGGGAATAAAAGGAGAAAAAGGAAATTTACCTAACTTTGTTGTGTATTTAAAAGGAATAGCAAATTGTACATAGTGGATTTGCAATTTTTATTGTACTACATTATGGAAATACTTGTTTTATGCCATAAACTTAAAAATAAGTAACTAAATTTAAGTGTACACACACACACACACACTCACTCTCTCACACTCTCTCTCTCTCTCTCTCTCTCAGAATCTGAAAGCTAGGATCCATCAGGGAAGGGAAGGGCCGATATAAGTGCTAGTAAACAGAGCCTGAAGCCTCAACCCCAACCTATCAAAACAGCAGCAGAGGACAGAACACATTTTGGTAGATCACTGATCTCAGAGCCATGAAGGGCAGAAGGGAAGTTCAATCACCACACAAACATGAGACACAGAACCGGCATGATCTCTAACAGTGGACTGAGGCCACACAGCGGGAACCAGAAACATTTTTTTTGCTTGCAGACCAAGGAGACATAAAAAATGACCAAGACACCATTTTTGTCTTCAAGAAGCTATTTCCTACCCAGGGGAGATTAGACCATGAGCACCTTTGAATTCCAGTAGAAAATAAAACATGGTAAGTTCCACAAGAGAGGGAAACACACAGTTTCATGTGATCTTAGAGCTAGGAAAGATTAATTGTGGTGACAAATCAGGAAACACTTGTGCATAGCTGGGCCTCATCAACAATAAGTTGCAGAAATCTGGTAAAAAAGAGTTAAATACCAGAAGCAGGGAGACCAGTTAGGAGACTACTGTAATAACCAGAGAGAGCATATAATAGATGGCCTAAACTTGGGTGATGGCGGTAGGAAAAGAGAAGGCACAGATCCAAGAGACTATTTAGGGAAATGAGCTGGCACATCCCACCACGAGAAGCCTGAATTTCAGGACAAGCTACAAGGTACACGGAAGTCTTGATGTCCGTGACTTTAGAGGTAGACTATGCATGTCCAACTTGTCTCTCATAATTGCCCAGCTCATATGCCAGCTAAGCCTGCCTCATTATCCTCACAGCTGTGGCCAGTGCTAAACTGAGATCGCTTCATTTGCCACACACTGACCTAATCTCCTCCCTACTGGGGAAATGCAATCATAGTGGTTGGATCCTGGTGTCTTTAACCAAGTCTGTGATACTCCAAGTTTCTTTCTCAGAGAGTAAAAAACCTGGATCACCAGGTGAATAGGCTAGAGAAGGCAGTTCGGTTCTGAAATACATCCTACTTCAGAAACATCACAAACAGTACTCCAAGTACGCTTTTCAGCAAGCTGGTAATATGGTCCTTTTGCTAATGTGGTACCTAATGTTCTACACTAGCACTGCCCATTTTAATGCACAAAAATGAGGCAAAGCAAATTGTACCTAGACCTCGTCATTAATTTAACAGGAAAAAGTTTGGCGGTCTGTGTGCCCTGTTTTAAAGCGGACACGCCCAAATGTAAACATCTCTTAAAAATCCATTCACACCTCTCCCCATCCAAGCCTCCTGACCACAAGTGAATTAGGAGTTCAGCTGCTTGGCCTCTTCTAGAAGATCAGATCTCCCCCACCCCCCCAAAAACAGCATGAAAGGCAGTCAGCCAAACAGGTGATTGGTCAGCAAGGCTTCTCATTTCTCATGGGAGCTACTGAGAGAGGTCTCAGTTTGGAACATTTTTACAAAACTATGTGTTTACATAAACAAGTTACTCTTCCCATAACTAGTTAGAGGCATATAAGCTAATTCATACTGTAGTCAACATCCAAATACTGATGGAGACAAGCTAAAAGATTCTCAGAAGAAAATCATAGACTCAGGATTGTACATCAGGAAAACTGATGCATTTGGAATCAAGAGACCTGTGTTCTAATCCTGGCTCTCCTACTTAATACTTACATGCCCTCGCACAGGCCACTCTGAGCCTCATTTCCTCAGGTGCCTTCCCTGTTGGATTTCCCATTTATCCCATACATAATTTGCTTTGTATAGCTTTGTCGGCATGTTCTTTCCCCTGTTAGACTGTAAGCTCCTTGAGGGCAAGACTGTCTTTTGTCTCTTTTTATATCCCCAGCACTTAGCACACTACCTGACACACAGTAGGCGTTTAATACATATTTACCCAATGGAAACAGTTTGCAATAAAAGCCCCTAAAGATCCCTTCAAGATCTAACCCCATGACCCTATATCTCAAAGGATCTCAGAGATTAAAGAGTGCTCAGAAATTATCTCGTGTCCAATATTTAATAAATATTGGATTGTCTTAAAATGATCCCTCCCTCCCCTGGCTTTTACAGGAGAAACTGAAACCCCTCCCTCTCCTCCCCCAACCCCAAATGGAAGCTCAGTGAAGTCACCTGTCAATGCTCACCCGGATAGTTGAGATGGTAGAGCAATGGGGGGAAGGACAACCAGAAAGAAGGAGGTAAAGTGGTAAAACGTTTCAACTGGGTCAGTTACAACAATGACTCTTAGACGATTTATACACACCGACTGAATGACTCTTGTACAGTGGACGTGTCCAAGTACCACTATGGAAGATAAAAATAAAATAAAGAATAGTTCCAGCCCTAAGGAGTTTACTGAACAGCTGGGGAGGCAAGTCTTATGGACCAAAAAAAAGCTAACTGGCAGTAGATGGTAAATGCTAATTAGGTGGTACCGTTTATAAAAACTCAAAGATCTGAGGTAGTCTGAGAAAGCTTCCGAGGCGGTACAAGGCAGTGGAAAGCGCATATAGGCCCGGAGACAGAAGACCCAAGGTGAAATCCTTACTACCTGTATAACCTTGGGCAGCCCATTTAATCTCCCTAGGCTTATTTCCTCATCTGTAAAAGGAGGGAGTTGGGATGGATGGCCTCTGAGATCCCTCACAGCTCCAGATCTGTGATCAGATGAGTGCAGCCTGGCCTCAAAAGACAGCTAAGATTTAGACAGAGAAGGGAAGGGTACTGCATGCATATCAAAGGCTTCTAGGCCATATATGAGTGTCTGTGATTGTACTTTTGGCTTCTTGGTCTTGTTCCCTGAGAGAATCTCAATCCCTGTGTTTGTTTTCTGCATTTGTCAACATCATGCCAACCACAGCTTCTCTGCATTGCAAATTGAGAGCTCTTAATAGTCTCAGCTCCATGCTTATCCAACACGTCCTCCCAGGTGGGATGAAGGGGGAAAAAAACAACCTACAAAAAACACCACAAAAAATCCTGCCCGAAACCCAATACCCTTCACAAGGTAGTACGAGTTCATCTGAAAAGAGTATTTAATAATGGCTAGCTTGGTAGACTACGCACAAATTGGGCAGAAGAACTCTGTCTTCCTGCTAGGTACAGTCTCAGTTCAAAATATCATGTTCCATGCTAATTGACCCAACGGAACATCTCCCGTGGACCTCTGAGGACAAGAACGTTTATGGTTTTCCTGTTGTCCATGGAAGCCAACAACATGGTACAATGCGATCTCTTCCTATTACAGGGAGTACTGCCTCCTGGCTCTCGGGGGACTGCCTCGTCCAACTATGCTGTAGCACAGAAGGAACTGAAAAAAAGAAAGATTCGGCCTATTTGGGGCTTCTTTGAAGAGCAGCTGTGATGATAGTTAAGACTCCTCCACACCTAACTCTCCAGGCTTATTTATTGCACAGCACTCCTGGAAGTAAACTATACCACTTCCCATCTCCGTGTTTGCCATACTTTCAGGCCTCAGCAAATTTATTCACACTGTGGCCCATCATTCCCATCTCTCAAATCCTAGATCTAACATTAGCAGTTTCATGATCTCCTCCAAATAGAAGTGATGGCTACTCCACTCGATGTCCTAATAATTTTTATTCCCATTGTGTAACTATCATGTTCTAACTTGTATTGTATTTATTTGTATGTGTAAATGTTTTATCCTTGAACGGCCCTAGCAGTGTACTCAATGCACATAGTAGGTACTTAAAGGATATAGGGTGATAGATTTAGAGCTGGAAGGGATCCCCAGAGATCTTCTAGTCCAACCTTCCCCCCTTTCCAGACAAGACAACTGGGGCCCAGCAAGGCTGAGACTGGCCCAAGGTCACAAGGCAGATATTTGTTTATTCAATGAACTTTAATGAGAAACAATGAATGAACGAATGAGTGGGATTTTTATATCTTGCTTCTACTCAGAAGTCTTAGCAACAATGAACACGTGTGTTTCATATCCATCTAAGCAAGCAGATAGCCAGAGTTTAAGAATTAAGAATAACTTAAAAATTAAAAACAAATTGCTTTGAAGAGCAGTCAGGAGAAGTTTACTTAGGGAAGGGAATCCCCAAATGGTTGCCCAAATTGTCCACTCAGGAACACATCAGGAATGATTATCACCAAGGAAACTATGACCATAATTGTTCGCACTGTGAACAAAACAGCCAACGATTATGTTCACTGATCTAGCACAATATGGTGACAAAATACAGAACCTATTTATGCCAAAAACACTCAAAAAGTAAAGTAACAAAATAATCTTTTCTTTAAAAAAATTATCCACTTAGTGAAAACCGAGATGAACAGAGGATTGAGCAACCGTGAGACAGTTCCCCTACAGTGTAATTACTGCCGTGGAAGCGATTTCTATAGAAAACTTCATTATCCCGAACATTAACAAGGATTCGAAAGAAAGACAGAAAAAGTCCCCAAATCCAGGCTAACGTTGCTCGAGCTTTACTCAAAGGAAAAGCCTCAAATCCTCCCTCCGAGCATGTTTACTCTCTAGTTTGCCCGTTGTGGTTTCCAGATCATACTGGATAAGACAAGTGCAACAGAAGGAAACTGCTAGGAACAGGGGCACTGATGGCCACCAGAAGTGACAGTCTGATAATGAGGGAGAAAACAGAAACATGATAAAAAGCAGACAAAGATTCATAAAGCACCACAATCTGGGGACATGGGGGCAAATGGCTCTGTCTCTCAATAGCTCCTGGAGCACAGAACAATAGCTGGCGCTCTGGGAATTACCAAGAGAAATAAGCCACTGCCTTCGACTCTCCCTTCTCCTAACCGCCCCACTGCATCTAGGCAGTTCTAGGTACCTGTGAAGCAGGACCAGGATACCAACTTATTAGCTGACTTAGAGACTCACAGCCTAGCTGGCAACCAGACAGAGCTGTGAGGATCCAACAAAATGACACAAGGCAAACATTCTGCAGCCCTCTGTCATTCAGTCCCTGCCAAGGCTTCGGGACGCTGCGGACCACGGCATGCCAGCGCCAGGCCCTCCTATCTTCCACCATCTCTCTGAGGCCGTCCAGGTTCACATCATCGTTCCAGGACGCTCCCTAGCCATCTCATCCTGTCCTCCGCTTTCCCTTTAACCTTCAATTTTCCCCTTAAAACCTTAAAGTATTACATAAATGCTAGTCATTCATAATGATCTATGTTAGTACCGTTAAGAAAACATCATGTCTCCAATACATGCAACTTCAGAAGGCAGAAAAGTGCATAACACTTCTTTTCAAAGCGCTGTATTAACATGGTTATAATAAAACAACTTTTTTTCACTCAAAGAAATGATCTTAGGCTATTTAGAAAACTTACTGGTGTGAAAAGGCTTCTTACTCATCAACACTGGCTAATGAGGTATTACTGGACAAGTCACTTGCTTTCGATTCTGCTTTCTCCTAAATGCTCCATACCACCCAGTAGAGTCCTATGCATCTATGAAGCAGGACCAAAATATAAACTTTTATTTTTTGGAGGGGGAAGGTAGGGCAATTGGGGTTAAATGACTTGCCCAAGGTCACACGGCTAGTTTTATGTTAAGCGTCTGAGGCTGAATTTGAACTCAGGTCCTCCTGACTCCAGGGTCGGTACTCTATTCACTGTGCCACCTAGCTGCCCCTCAAATTATAGACTTATTAACAGATTTAGGGGCTTACAACCTAGTTGGCACCATAAGATTAAACACAATAAAGGACAGTGTGCAATTCACTGCCTAAATTAAGCGTCACAAATTATAGTACTAACCTAAGGCACATTCTTGGGAGTGAGAGACAATTAAGTTGTGTGTGAAAATCATCACCACGATTCTAAGACAGTGGTTCTCCTTAACCTTCCTAGTGCCGCGACCCTTTAATATAGCTCCTCATGTTGTGGTGACCCCCCAACCATAAAATTATTTTCGTTGCTACTTCATCACTGTAATCTTGCTACTGTTATGAATCCATCTGACGTGCAGGATGTATTTTCATTGTTACAAATTGAACATAACCCACAGGTTGTGAATTGCTGCTCTAAGACCTTATATCATCAGTTTAACTGAAAGCTGACAATAATAAAGCCTTACATTTTCATATCCACTATCTTAACTGATGTTCCTAACAGCCCAGCTGTTCTAGGAGAGTAGGAAGTAGAATCTAGTTCTTAGGACTCCTATTACAGAGGTCTTTCTATCACAGGCCCTACTGGGCTTGAGAGCTCTGGGCCTAGAGTTGGTGTTATGGGAATCTGAAGATCTTCCCTGCCCCTAGGCCCTTTGCTAAAGTGGCTACGTGACTCTGAGGACCCTTGGATATTTGAAAGTATACTCTGTTCCCTAATAGGCTCAATGTGGTCACGTGGAGCCTGTGGCGCCAGGCGTGTTTTCCAGGAATGCCCGTGCCTTGTAGCTTTGTGATTGGGCAGTGGGTCTAGAGGGCTGTGACATTCTCTAAGCCAGGAGAAGGCTATATATATGCCCTGATGTGAGGTTTTGGTTTGGGGCTCACTTTGAGAAGAGTTGTGTGATTTGGCCAGAAGAGACTCTGGGCAGCCGTTGAGTCCCTCCCCTCCCCCCCCTGTGAAAAACCCAGA
>CM053590.1:204511278-204556661 GCA_028646515.1 Pseudochirops corinnae | reverse complement strand
GTTACAAGCAGACAAAGAAACAGATCAGCAGACGGGCTTCCAGCCGTCTGACCATTACATCTATACCTAGTTAGTTACCAGAGAGGGAAGCACCAACATCTGGGATTTCAAAGCAAGGGGGGGGGGGGGGGGCGGGCTGCACAATGGCTGCCCAGAGTCCCATCTGGCCAAATCACACGACTCTTCCCAAAGTGAGCCCCAAAGCAAAAAAACTCACATCAGGGTATATATAGCCTCCTCCTGGATCATAGAATGTCACAGCCTTCTTGACCCACTGCCCAATCACAAAGCAACAAGGTGTGGACATTCCTGAAAAACAAGCCTCCCGCCACAAGCTCCATGTGACTACATTCAGCCTATTAGTGGGCAGAGTATATTTTCAAATCTGGGAAGGTTCTCAGAGTCACTTAAGCCTATCAAAGGGCCGAGGGGCAGGGAAGATCTTCAGATTCCCATAACAAGTGCCACTATCGATCTCTTAAAAGACCAAAAAGAATGGGAAAGGGGCTATGACTTGAGGCTAGCAAACGTGGTTCTGATGGGGTGCTTGGGGGCCCCATTTCTCTCTAGCCTCAAGTCTCCCTAGCCCCAAACACTGTCTCCAGCAGTTTCTCCCCAGCTCAAGGGCAGCGTGCCCTAACAAGATACTCATTTCTCTTCCTGTTACAAGGGTCAGCTGCACCTATAGAATTTAGTGGTTTGACCCAACTGTGTCCTGGCTGAAGCAGCTGTGTCCGGGTAACTATCTATCTATCACATACATTGTAGACTCAGTCATGTGTATGCTCCTTAGCTCATTATACACATCCTGGATCCCTCATTAGCTTGGGACATATGTGTACTCCCAACATCCATCCTGTCAAACAGGATATTGATGGCTAACAGACTGGGCACTTCTCAGTCAGCCCTGACCCTTAGTTGACTTAATGATGTTTCAAGCCTAAAACCTCACCTCCATGCAGCCCGCCCTTGGGCTATTTCCCAATGAATTATGGGCAATAGGCCTGCACAGTTGATGTTAAAAATGCATGTCCCTTTAAGCATTGACCACTCTTTGACTCCTCCCTAATCCCACCCTTACTCACCTAGTTAGCATAACTGGCACAAGTTATACTATGGATTATCTATAAAAACATACCTATGACTCCTTGAAGGTTGCAGGTGCCCTAAGACCTCCTGCCCTCTGCATAGCGTAACAATAAACTTTTACCAACTTGACTCAGAATTCTTGAGCCTAAGAATTCATTCCAGACTGGCCCACTCAGGGACTTTGGTCACTGGGGTCCCTGAAACACCTATACTCATCCCTCATCAGTTCCTATTTTCAAACACAGTAGTGTGATAAAGGATGAGTTTGACCTCTGATTCCTGGCAGATAACACTTTCTTCCAGCAATTACCATGCCAGGTTCCCCCTCCCCCAAGAATATCTCTAGCCCATCTCAGATTTAAGACTTCTCCTACAGACAAAAAAGGGAAAGCTTAGAAGCCATCTTTGGAGCCGTTATCTCTACAATGTGGGGAATTGGTGATGGCCCCAATAGGGAGGCCCACGGTACCCCAACTCCTGTCTTCAGCTGGCTCTAATATTTTTTAATAAATCTCCTTTAGACATCTAAGCCTTCTGTGGTTTCCTTTTTTCCCTCCCTACTACTGATACAGGTTGTTACCACATAATATGTCCTTTGGAGACACATTTGTTAGGAAATGAAAGAATTGAAATAAGAAGAACTGATGAACTCTCTTTCCAACTGCAGAAGTAAGTGGCCCTAACTGACCCTGACCAGTGTGGACTCACTGGCACAATCCCAGACAAGGTCCATCATGTTCTCCAGTGAGTCAGTGGCAGCAGTAAAACCATTGAGTCAGACACTGTCCCTGCTCCCCAGATCTCAAGGCCATGGCAAACTGGAATGAAACTGGCAGAAAATTCTACCACTGTACACATTGTGTTCTGGTTCCTTTTATCCTCTCAGATCTAAACCTTTACCAGTCAACTAAGCACTGTAAGTGAAATTGCTGGAGGAGAAAGTGAGGCTGGTGACCTTGCACAGCCCTCCCTCACTCAAATCAAAGTCAACTGCCAGTCATGTCATCATTTCCCTGATGTCATGGTCCCCTTTGAGAAGGAAGGACAAACAAACAAAAAAACCCAGCAAGTGAAATGGTTACTTCTTCAAGTCAAGAATCTCCAGGACAGCACAGTTCAGTGTCAAAGTGAGCTGTACCTGAAATGACCCGTAAAACAGGAAGATGAAGTGAAAGCAGGTAAACCAAGCCATGGACCACCTGAGCTCCATGGCCTCCAGGGGAATCTGGTGGTGATGGAGGCCATCAGAAAACAGCTGGAACAAGATCTACATCATCAAAGCTTCCCAGAGGCTGATGGCCTTGGTCCCCCAATTCACGGACCCTTCTGGCTGCTCATGGGAGAGGCCGCAAACCAGCCTGAGCAGCTTTCATTTTCTCTATTCATAGTCAATCCTCAATATTCATGGATTTAACTTTAGCTACTACAAGCATTTTGTGATTTTATAAGTAACCTCTCCTTGCCAAGTATGCACATTCACAGTTAAGTGCGATGGGGAAATAAATGAGAGGCGCAATGCAGGGAAACTGATGGAACAGCTGGTATCCCACTAGACAGAAAGATGCTTCACTGGTCTTGTTCATCCTATCTTGGTTAAGAGCTCCCGGTGCATGTGGGATATTTTCATTGTTTGCCTTTGAGACTCAAGTTTCACCCTGCAATCATGCCCCCAAAGCCTACTGCAAGTCCTTTGGACTCTACGCCCGAGTGGGCAAGTCAGTGATATGGCTTAGCAAGAAAATAAAGGTGCTAGATAAACTCTGTGCCAGAATACGTGCAACTGGCTGAAAGTTTGGTGTTAACAAATCGACAATTATTATGTCCGAAAAACAGAAGGAAAGTATTCCAAACTGATATATATTTCACAATCTCTACTACCATCTACCAGCCACAAAGGACAGAACGTCAGAGGTGACGTCAAGACCTTGCCAGTCTCAGCACCTCCTGACAACGCAATCTCTCCTTTGATTTTCAGAGGGCAGCCAAGGTATGGTACACAGTACCATGCCTTCACGCCACCATCTGACAAAGGGGAAGGTAAGATTCAAGTTAAAAAAATGTTCATTTTGAGAATTTTATTTGCTGTACAGTATTTATAGTACTGTAGGTTTCACATGTTATGAAAAGTGAATACTGTCTGAAATCAATGGGTTTTTTCTACTGAGATAGTAGCACAAAAGGTTAAAAAATTCTAGGAATTACTAGCAAAAAAATGCTTTGCATGTTACCAATTTTATTTTGTGTGCTGCATTTTATAAATTATTTCATGACTACTGTGTTAGGAAAAGTGTACATTATCAGAATGAATGCTTTGTTATAAAGAATAGTATGCAGAAAAGTGTATTTTCAGCAATCTCTAGTGAAAGAACCTTTTTTGGGGGTCGTGGGAATCCAACCCCTTATTTCCCATAGGTTCATTCTAACAACATTTGTGTTTCTGACTTTGGGGCCACTTTCTAGGAATGTTACCCTCCACGAAGCTGAGGACTGACTACACTCCTACAGGCTTTTGTTCTCATGATCCCTCTGCCAGATCAGGCTGGGAGTGTTATGCTAAGGAAAGAGGACTCCTTCTGCGTGGCTATGAAAAGAGTAGCTAAGAAAAGTGAGACCAGCTGAAGAGCCCAGGTGGATGTGATACAACAAAGAAAGCCAGGGAGCCAGGAGGTTTCCTTTAGAAACACAGTAATAGCCTTGGCTGTGATGTAGGGTCTAGTGGAGGCAAAAGAAGGCAGGCTCAACTAGGGCTTCTACCAGGAGCAAGGGGACAGCACGCACCGGATGACAGGATACGGGCCTTGATGAATTCTAATGTTACCACTATCCAGGGAAGGAGGGGACCTGGCAAGGGCCAGAGCCCGCCAGTCAATGAACTTTTATTAAGCATCTATGTGCTAAGTGATGGGGATGCACAAAGAGGCAAAAGACAGTCCATAAACAGGCAAATATGTGCATACAAACCACATACAGGATAAACAGGAGATAATTAAGGGGCGAGAAGACTCTGGAACGAAGAGGGTTCAGGAAAGGCTTCTTGTAGAAGAGGAAGTTTTAGCTGGGCCTGAAAGGAAGCCAAAAAGGGCAACAGGTAGAGATGAAGAAGAGCCTTCCAGGCACAGGGGATGGCCAGGGAAAACACCCAGAGCCAAGAGATGCAACGTCGGCAGGCTGCCAGTGTCACTGGATCAAAGAGGGAGGTGCAAAAAAGACTGGACCGGCAGGGTGGGGCTAAGCTATGAAGGGCTCTGAATGCCAAACAAAGCACTTTATGTTAGTTCTTGGAAGCACTGAGTAACACAATCAGATCTGCAATACAAGAAAATCACTTGAGAGATGGCTAGGTGGTGCAGCGATTAGAACACTGGCCCTGGAGTCAGGAACTGGGTTCAAATCCAGCCTCAGATACTTGACATACTTGCTAGCTGTGTGACCTTGGGCAAGTCACTTAAACCCAACTGCCCTGCCTTCCCCTCTCCAAAAAGACCAAAAGAAAAGTTTAAAAAAAGAAAATCACTTGAGTGGCTGAATGGAAGGTGGATTGGAGTGGAGGTCTTGAGACAGGCAGACCGAGCAGCAGGCAACTGCAACATTTGAGGCATGAGGTGGCAAGGGTGGCGGCAGAGCCCAGAGAGAAGGGACCATGGTGGAGAGATGTTACAGGGATGAAACAGACAGGCCAGACCTTGGCAACATCCTGGATACTGGGGGAGCCATGCAAGAGACAGCCAAGAATCCCAGGTTGTGAGCCTGAGGGAGTGAGAAGAGAACGGCACCCCTGACAGTAACAGGGAAGACAGGAGGGGAGAAGGGTTAGGGGAAAAGACAGTGGGTCCAGTTTTGGACACTGAGTTGAAGATATCTACTGGACAGCCAGCTTAAGATGTCGGAAGAACAGTTAGGGGTGCAAGCCTGGAGGTCCACAGAGAGCCTGGAGCACAAAAAGCAGATGTGAGAATCATCAGCATAGAGATGGTCATTAAATCCATCAGAGCTGAAGCAGTGTAGAGGGAGAAGAAGAGGGCCTAGGACAGAGCCCTGAGGGGCACCTGTGTTTAGACAAAGTCATAATCTGAATGAGAGGGACGAGAAGCAGCCCAGCGTGATAGGTGGGAGGAGAATCAGGAGAGAGTAATATCTCAACTACAAAGAAGAGAGGAAGAGAGAAGGAATTTGGCTGTAAACCCCACCTATGCAGGAATCTACCCTTGCCCCCCCCAATCTGTGGATACATTCCCCTCTGAGAAAGCCTTACTTTCTCCTCTCCTCTTAGAATGTAAGTTCCTTGAGGGCAGGGACTGCCTTTTTTGCCTTCTTTGTATCCCTAGTGCTTGGCACAGCGCCACTCGTCAATGATTGAGCTCTTGCCTGGAGAATATTCTGGCATGTTCAAGAGAATCGAGTTTGGCCACACACAGCATCCCCTAAGTTGAAATGAGTCCCTAACATTATGCAACTGGCTCCTGGTGGGTAGGCTGAGAAAGTGTCATAAAGTCTGCCAGAACTTTGGCTTCGAGGGAAACTGGGTCTTGATGGGCAGGTGCAGATGGCTGGATAAGCGGAAGAAGGTTGGTTTCATGCCTACCCAACCCAAGACATCCAAAAATGGATCCACCAGATCGAGAGCATTCAATACAAAATCCTGACTTAGGGTCTGGAAGCCACTGGCATGTTCTGTTGGAGACATGAAGGGTCCCTGATAGGTAATTCTATCGTAATTCCTGGGGGTCCCTGTGTAACAGATGAAATCTGAAATATCTGAGGAAACACAAGGTTCGAGCTTCCAGACAGGCACTGCTTCCCTCCTTGCAATCTTTCCCCTACAATCTGTCTTGCATATAACTATCTATCAAATTAATGTTACAAAAACACTACTTTTTAGAAAGGTACCATGCTCCTCACCCCCACCCCACCTCAAGAACCTACAATGGCTCCCTATTTCTTACAGAATTAAGTTTAATTAATGAATTTTTCTCACTGATGTTAGTCCATTAACTATCACAGTTCAGAAGAAACTGTGGTACTGACCCAACTTGGCATTTTTAATCTTTATGTAGATTCTGATTCAGACCCAAACAACATTAGCTGACATTTATACAGCACAAACTAGGTGCCAGGCACTGTGTTAAGTACTTTATAAATATTATCTCATTTGATCCTCACAACAACCTTGGGAAGTAGGTGCTATTAGAATGCCCATTTTATTGATGAGGAAACCAAGGTAAACAACCAACTTGCTCAGGGTCACAAAGCTACTAAGTGTCTAAGGCCCTGAATTTGAACTCAGGTCTTCTTGACACCAGCCCCAGCCCCCCTCTATGTACTGTGCCACCTAGGCACCACTGCCTATAATGATTATTTATCATAACTTTTAAGCACCATAGTTTACAGATGAGGAAACTGAGGCTGAGAAAGTTTAGGTGGTTTGACCAGGGTCACACAGCTAATATCTGAGGCTAGATTTGAACTTAGGTCTTCTTAGATCAGAGTCCAGCTCTATATTCATTGACCCATATAGCTGCCCTTATGCTGAGGTCATTTATCTCTCCTGGCAAAATCACAGGACCAAAGTCCAACACATTGCATTAGGAATCTAAACAAAGGAAATACCAGCCTCCTCATAGCTGGTAAAGTTCCTCCAAATTTTAAGAGTCTAAGATGCTCTTATCTCCCCAGGTTAAAAACCTTTGACTCTATGGATGAAGTACAGGCTCTGGGGGCCCCCTAGCGCTCTCCTAGATTCTTCCCACATAGGGCATTTGCCTGAGGCCACAGGCCTTTGATTGTGGCTCTGCCCAAATCTTTAGCCCTCCTTTATCCAGCAATTTCCCACCCCTGCTCCTCCTGTTCCACCCTAGAACTGGTCCAGCCCACACTGTCTGTCAACTCCAGGTAGCCTCTAGCACCTTCCCACCCTTAATCACTCATTACTGGAGTCTGACTTCATTGACTCCTCCCCTAGACCCCCCCAGATTCCTCTGTACATTAAGCCCCCATCTTCCCTCCAGGTGGTGTGAGAGCGCCATATAATGCCCTAGCACAGACTTGCTCTGACCTGCTTGCTCAACGCCAGCATCACAGATACCGAAGCTCCTTAAAGAGTCTGCCCGATATGGCTGCTAATAATACTACTTTTAATAACGGACTTTGCTTTTCTTTGGCTGAGAGAAGACTTGAGTCAAATTCATTTGGCAGGACCTGGCATGTTGGTATTTTGGGGCCTTGAGCATCCCTAACCCTGATTTGACCCTCCACATTTTTATGGAACCCTGACCTCAACAGCCCTGTCCCCTCATTTTTCAGATAAGGAAACTGAGGCCCAGAAAAGCAAGATAACTTGCTTAAGGTCATTACGATATCGGGGCCAGGACTTGAACCCAGGTCTTCTGACTCCAGATTCAGTGGCCTTTCTGCATTATTATGCTGATTCTGTGCACTCCAGTAATCAGATGGCTGGCACTCTGCTCTGCTTCCCTCCATCAGTACAGACATGGCCCATCCAGGGCTTCCTGTTCTGCGTGCTTCCTATCAGTGTCTTTATAAAGATCCTAAATCCTCTGTAATGGACCCACACAACCGGCCGGGGACTGTCTCTGCTTCTTTCCACATTCCATGGAACAGCCTCATGGCACACCCGGCCCCCTTCCCTTCCCTTCCCTTCCCAGTCTTTCACACCACTTCTCATAGGAACACAACCACTGACCACTGCAGCCTATTTATAGCCACCAGGCATTCTAATTATATTCTCTTACATCAAGCACTTTTGCTTCCTATGTCTTAGAGTCAAGCCTCAGCACCCAGTGTTGGAGGGAGAACATTGATCATGTGCAGGTAGAAAAATAGAAAGTTAGAGATAAATGAGACAACAACTGGCTGAAACAGGAATGTCCGGGCTCAGACAGGCCTAGAAGCAGGCAGGCCTATGAGGGGAAGGAAGTTCTGAAAGCTCATAAACAAATTGGAGAAGGAAGTCATTAAGCAGCCCTAGAGACTGAGTTGTCAAGTCCGAAGGTAATAAACACACACTTCTCTCCATTTGTTGTGAGATGGCTTCTTAATGAGCCCAGCTTTCCCTGGCACACTTGGAAGTGGTGTTCCCCAGGGACAGAGGGAAGGGAGGCCACTGCGTAGAGTCCGCCATTCTGGAGGAGCCCAGATGACCCCAATCCTGTATTCTTCCCACTAACACCAACCACCCTGAGGCTCCCACCCCAACCTGACCACAACCCATCACACTCAATGATAGAAGCACAAGTTAGCAGTCCTACAACTGCGGCATTTTGTGGAGCTCTGTGCTGCTGGGGACAACAAGTGGTTCAGGGAGGAACCAGTAATGCTAGAAAAAGGGAGGATTTGGGAGGGAGGGAGGGCAGTCTTAAGAGCAGGCAGACTATCAAATAGTCTGATAAAATAGTTCCATAAGGTGCTACTGGTTGAACATATTCTCCCTCCCAAGTAATAGATGAGTTCCTATAGATGAGCACAGAATCGCAGCCACAGAGCTAAAAGGAACCTCAGAGACCATCCAGTCTATCCATCCCATTTTACAGAGGAGGAAACTGAGCCCCAGGGAGACAAGAAGACTTGCCTAAGGTCCCGGAAGCAGTAAGCATAAGAAGAAGGATTTGAATCCAGTCCCTTTGCCTCCAGGACCTGGGTTCTTCCCACTGTGCCTATCTCAGGTCTGAAGTAGTTCCAAGAGGGAAAAGTTGACAAATAACCTCTCAGAACACCTGGTGCCTAAAGTGACTCTCACCTGTATTTATGGATTATCATAAGGGTTACATGGGGACGGAGGCTTTCTACAGCTCCTTATCTAAGATCGCCAGAAGCCCTCGCCAGTCCTACCCTACAGCCAAGGACTCTGGGGGAGAGAGTAAGGCTGGTGACATTGCACAGCCCTGCCTCACTGAAATCCAAATCACCTGCAAGTCAAGACATCACCCTCCTGGTGTCACTGGGCCTCTCTGAGAATGAAGGAGGAACAACAGACAATCCAAGATCACTTCACTGGAGGATCTGGAGGCCTCCATTCACGGAATCAGATGGAGAGCTGGAAGGGAATTTAGAGGCCATCTAGTCCAGGTCTGGAGAACTGCAGCCTCAAGGCCACATGTGTGACCTCTAAGTCTGATTCCAAAGGGATTTGAAACTGAACTGAAAACAAAGGGGTTTGTTCTGTAAAGTTTAGATTCATAGAAAGGGCCACACTTGAGAACCTAGAGGGCCACATGTGGCCTCGAGGCCGCAGATGCCCCGCCCCTGATTCAAGTCCAGTCCTCTCATTTTATAAATGGGCATATTGAGAGCAGAGGGACTAAGCTCCTTGCCCAAGGCAAGTCACTGTTATAGTGAGGAAAAGGATTTGAAGGCAGATCTGTCAGGCTCCCAGTCTCACCTTCCATCTGTGGCTTCCCAAATAGATTTCCAACTGTGAGAGGGCAGGAGGGAGGAAAGGAGGGAAGGGTAAGGATAAAAGGATTGCTAATCCATATGCATCCCATATATTACTACTTTGTCACTACACACTTCTTCAATTAAATCATTTAATAAGCCAATCACTACCACAAAAGGTTCCACAAAATTTGACATTATCTTAAAGGCTGGGAACCACTCATCTAATGCCTTATAGAATGTACAATGGAGGAACTGACCTCTGCTACACAAAATGGGAGCAAACTGCCCAAAGCTATCCACAGCCAGTTACTATCAAAGCCAGGACTAGAACCTAGGACTCCTGACTGCCAGGTAAGCTCTCCTTCCACCTGATCTCAGCAGATGGGAGGCAGACAGCAGAGAGGGCACTGGCTGTTCTTTGGGAAGACATGATTCACAGTGCAAAGGCAATGAGGGCTGTTAGTCATATCACACTCTGTACACTTCTAAAGCCTCAATGGTAACACTGTGCATGGCAGGAGCCAGGCCTCACGGAGGATGTGCTCTCCTGAATACACTGCCTGAGTTAGCAGGGTCACTCGAGTGCATCTCCTGCCCCTGCAGCACAGCCAAGAAGTTAATATTCCCCTCAATCAGCCTCAATCACTGCCTGAGTCCCAACTATGGATTCTCAGGTTCTTCTTAGGATGCTAAGGTTGCCAGGGAAGTCATTGAAACAATGTGATTAATTACCCACAGCACCAAGCTCAAATCCCCTTGCCTAGCATTCAAGGCCTTCCACAAAACATTCATTCATCTATTCATTCAACAAACAGTTCCTGAGTGTCTACTATGTAAAAAGGCTTGTATTGAGTGTTAGTGGAGATAGAAAGTCTCTGCCTTAATCGCGCTCCCAGTCTAACAGAGGAGAAAAGGCAGATCCCCAAACAGCCCCAACATTAGTTGCATGAAGAACCACAATAACTCAGAAGGAAGCCCCTTTTTCCTTCCCTGGTGTCCAGCAAGGAGGACAAGCTCCTATAGACGTCTCTCACCCAGAGCCACTCTAAAGCTGTCAGTGCTGAGTCCTATTGTTGCTAAGAAGGGCAGAGTCAAGGCCAGTGGCTTGCTCTTCCCACTCAGGTCAACATGAAGTCATGAATATGTGGCTTTACTTGTCACTACTTTACCAGCTGTGTCTAGCATTTTTCTGCTCTTGGGTGGAGAAGTACTGGAGACAGAATAACTTTGTGAGATCTGAGAGATCAGCAGACCAGAGGTCCAGGGACAGGACTCCACAGCCAAGCCTGGAGAAGCACCACTGAGGCCCTCAAGAGCACTGCAAGACCCAGTCCAGTGAACTGCTGCAAGGAAGCAATCTCGTCCTGGTGACTATGCCAAATTCTAAAACAAACCTGGTGGGAGGAATTTTCTCTGTAGCCATTTTAACTCAGAGTTTACTTTGCCCAAGGTATTAAAAGGGTAAAGGAAGAAGGGAGAACAGAAAATGTTCCCCTGTTGGAGGGAAAGTCTTGCTAGTCTTCCTCAGTAAATATCCCTTTGGAGGAGCTAATTGATGTTAACCAGGTAGATGACACACTGAGGCACTCATCACCAGTGACCGATATTAGAATCTCCATCAGAACAGGGACTTAAATAACTAAAAAGAAAAAGGCCCCACCCCTCCAGGGGTACCCCTCGAACTCTCAGGGGATCAAAAAAAATGGGAATTAGAATAAGGATCCCAGGAGTCCACAGTAAAGCTACAGATTCTGTTCAAACTTATTTTTCTATGTGTTGTCTCTTTCCAGTAAGACATAAGCTCTTTAAAAGTAAAAATTCTCTCATTCTTTTTGATTTGTACACTTATTGGTTGAAAAAAAAATTAATGAGGAGACAGGTTCCTTTTGTCTGGATGAGGATGGATAAAGGTTTCATGGAAAAGATGGCATCTGAACTGGGCCAAGAAGGATGGATCTAGGGTGAAAGAACACAGCAGAGTATTTCAGGTAGAAGACAGTAAAATGTTATGTGAGGCCATAACGTCCAGCTTTGTCCTGCTTCATTAATTCAGTTAAACTCAAGGAACACTTGTCAAATGACTACGTTGTGCTAGGCACTCACAAGGGCAACGAGGTGGTGCAGTGGATAGGTTCCAGCCTGGTGAAGACTCATCTTCCCGAGTTCAAATCCAATCTTAGATACTTACTAGCTGCAAGACACTTTACCCTGTTTTCCTCAGTTTTTTCATCCATAAAATGAGCTGGAAGAAGGAAATGACAAAGCCCTCCAGTATCTTTGCCAAGAAAACCCCAAAGGGAGTCAAGAAGAGTTGGATGTGACTGAAAAATTACTGAACAACGAATTGCAGGTAGAGGAATTGACCCTTGTCCTTCTCTGCACCTATTCAAGTCCCACTCACCCTTCTTAAGCTCACCCCACTGCAGCTCAGCCCAGGTGGGCAGTGAGGTGGGCCACCTGGAATAGTTCTCCCAGAGCCAATGGTCATGTTCTCTACCAAACCTCTCCTTTGACTCATGACACACATCTATCTGTGTGAAATAACTGGGGTTGGGGAGGCAGAGGGGGCTATCAGTGACTCAGAGCAGAGCCAACTGCGGCCCTTTGGAGGAGGAAGCAAAGCCCAGGAGACAGTGCTAGAGCTTGAGGAGAAAGAAGGATGGGGATGGGCATTCGCAGCTCAGCTTGCAGGGCACCCTCCAGTGTGTAATGCCAGGGAAGGTCTGGCTTTGGGCAACTGCGGGCTCAGTCCTGAAGCCATGGGAAGGAATCTCGGTCAGTTTTTGCCTATGGTTGCCTTGAGATGAGCCAACCCCTAGAATTCATCCAGGTTTGAAAAGAACAGCATCATTGCCACTATTATTTTTCTGTTTTAGAGTAATCCTCAGAGCGCGCTCAGGCGTGGCCAAGCTGGAGTGGGATGAGGGCTCTGCTTGTGAGGGGATGAACTTTTCCTCCTTGTCCTTAATGGTGAAGCCACTCACTCAGAAGAGACCAACCACTTCACGACACTTAAATCTGTATGGGGGCTCCCCTGCCCTCCCCAGTATGTCCATTTGTCAACAGTATTTTTGCTTTTCCCATTTATTAAAAATCACCTGGGGGGGCGGGGGGGGGGACAACCTTCAACTGGTAGTGTTAATTTTCTTAAACTTTTGCAAGTCTGATTTCTCTGGTCAAAATAGGTACTTAAGAAATATATTTTAAATTGAAATCAATTGCTATCAGTTCAGCAAAGGCACAAAGCAGGTCTTACACTTCTCTATAACTTCCACCTCATAACTAGGTAAAAACCTGATTCTTAATAACTGTTTGAGTGAACGAAATTATTAGCTCCAGCCTTGAATTTCAACTGTTTATCATCCATCTCAGGAATACGTGTGAATCTTAGGCTGAGAAATCACTGAAATAGTTGCTGAGTCAGTCAATGTATGAGCTCCCCTCCTTTTACTGCCACTTGCAACAAAAAGTCTGGCTCCTTCTGGTGGTGATAATTACACAACTGGAATCCCCTCCCCCTTATCTCCAACACTCCTCATCAGAACAACCCACTCAGGCTGGCCAGAAAGCAATGGAAACTACTCCAGGCACCAAGACATAATGAGAGAAAACTCTACATGGGGTCATAAAGTCCAGCTCTGTCTTACTTAACTCAGTTTAACTCAAGAAACTCCACTGCGCTAGGTACTCTGAACGAATCTTAACCCTGACTGCCCTAACCTTTCCCCCTCCAAAAAAAAGCAAAAAAAAAAAAAAAAAGCAAGCTGGATTAGGGGCAGCAGGGAGGCGGGAATAATAGGAGAAGAGAGAAGAGGGGAAAAAAGACATGGTGACTATGACTACGCCAGCCATCATGGCAGGAGAAAGAGGATGACAGTGGCAAATGGTAAGGATGAAGACTTGACCTATGGAACTGGCCTAGGTGCTCCCCAAACATGAGTCACAGACCGCCACTGCCTGTCCTCAAAGCTTTCCGGTGACAGTAACGATAGGGAAAGGAGTACAATGTCCCCCCTAGAGTACCCCCTACCACTAGGTAAAGAAGGTACAGTTCTGTCAGAGACAAGGGAAAAGATTTCCTTCCAACTCGGTGACTGTAATGAAGCTACAGACAGAATTCTTCACTCCCTGCCCCCCATTTGATTTAGCTATTGCAAATATCATGTAATCCAGAGATCTCACAATGGTGTATAAGCAACAGTAAACATCAACCAATATCCTTACATAAAAAGACGGAAAAGAATCGATTAGAAAGGTTTTGGACGAGGACAAAAACCAATTCCAAGTTATGAATAGTGTGAGCGCCATTTCTACCACAGTAGTCACCTATGGGATATGATTTTGGGGGTGAGAAACAAGAAAGACCCTTCAGTCCCAAAATACAGCATCCACCGACCTCTTATACCGTCTGATATCCTACCATCACAAAGTAATCCCCTAATAAGACAAAGGCGATGAACAAGCCATTCTCGAAAAAAAGAATTGCAAAATGTTAACTATCATAAGAAAAGATGACTCCAAGTCAGTAACACTAAGCAAAATGCAACACAAAACAGCTCTGAGGGTATGTGGACTTCACATCCAGCAGAGCGGCTGGGTAATGGTCAACCGTGGAGTAACAGGCTACTGAACTGTGAACTGGTGCGGCCAGACAGGAAAGCAACACCGAACCGTGCTGTACAAAAAAGCCAACTGAAACATCCATAGCCTTTGATGGTCACGGCTAAGCATTTACCTCAGAGACACTGATAATGACAGAAAGGTTCTATATGTACCAGAATGTTCAGAGCAGCACCTTTTGTGACAGCAAAGACCTAACAAAATAGATGCCATCGTAAAACAAAGTTTGTCGCATAAATGCACTGGAATATGATTATAGCATAAGAAACAATGGATGCAAAGACTTCAGCGAAGCAGGGAGGACTTGTACCAACACAGGCTGAGCGAAGCAAGCAAAACTAGGAAAACCTAACATACAATTGCCATAAATATAAGTGGAAACAACAACAAAAATGAAACTAAATGGTACATAATTAACCAACAACTTGTCCAAGGGGAAAAGATAAGAAAATGAAACCCCGCTGCTTGCAAGAGTGAAGGAATGCATATGGGTCATTTCTTTTGCTATTAGACTCAACCAATGTGCTGGTTAATTTTATTTAACTGGGTTTTTTTTTCTAGTTCTTTTCAATTTGTGGTGACAAGGAAAAGCTTAATAGAGAGGGAAGAAATTATTTAGAAATGAAGGTGATATAAAAATAATAGCATGGGGCAGCTAGGTGGCGCAGTGAATAGAGCATCAGTCTTGGAGTGACCTCAGACACTTGATACTTACTAGCTGTGTGACCTTGGGCAAGTCACTTAACCCCAACTGTCCTGCTTTCCTCCCTCCAAAAAGACCAAAAACCCCCAAACCCAATAGCAATAAAATTGATAAAAATTAAAAACCAAAGTAATTACCTTGCCTTAAAAATATTATTTTTCAAAATGCAAATCCCCCTGGGAGAGAACAAAAATGAAGCTTGTCATCTACTTTCACCAAATGTGAATTCATTTATCAGATCCCTTCCTCTGTGACCATGGATAAGGCACTAATGGAGAGGTTTCTTAATCTCCAGTCCATGAACTTGCTTTTTTCATATTCTGATTATATTTTTAATATTTGTATGCTTAATGTTTTGATCATATTTCAATATAATGGGTTTCCTCTATAATTTCAGGTGTTTTATTTTACGCATTTAAAAACATTCTGAGGAGGCGTCTATGGGATTCACCAGACTGCCACAGGGGTCCATGACACAAAAAGGTTGAGCGTATTTGCATTATACAAATGGAAGCAGACCAGGATAATTCTGCAATATGAAGGAGGATGGGGTGGTACGCCTCAGCAGCATAAGACAGTGTGATACTGCAGAAAGAACACAGGCCTTGGAGTCAGGGGACTTGGGTTCGTTCATATACCAGGTTAAGACGTCCAGTTAAGATGGTGCCCTGAAACCAAGCTCCCCACAAATACCACAGTAAGCCTATCTAAAAAGAGAACAAGAAAGAGCAATGAACAAGGGCACCGATGAGGAACAGCAATAAGCTCCACCACCCTGAACAGAACGTCACCAGAAGACTGAAAACCTCAGAGAAGGACAGGGATGGGAGTTACAGCAAACAGCCTGAAGCCTGTACTCACTCTGAACAGGGACTCTCGGAGGCTGTGTCCAACATGACCTCACGGGGCCTGAAACAAGGGCAACTTTGAACTAGAAAGCTCCAGGGAAGATGGCAGTCCGAACAAGCCCCGATAAATGTAGGCCCACAGCCAGAGGAATCACAGACCTGGTCCATCCTTCATAGCAGCATCATGGATGACTCCGAGAGGCCAGGGTTTCCTCCCTTCCTCTCTAAACCCCAACCCATACAGGTTAGGCTGGTTCTTTCCTAAAAGCCAAGGAAACTGTCTCCAAGACTTGATTGGCCCAATAATATTACTTATTAGGGAATAAGCCACCTACCTGGGGATAAAACTTTCTGGTGGCCTCCAGTCATATTGAGGTGGCTTTCTTATTCACCTAAAGACATAAAAAGGTTTGTCCCTGTGGAGTCAGGGCCCTTTAGACTTTGAGAATCCCAAAGAGCTCTGTGAATCACTCTATGCTGCTCTGATAATCAGATTCATTTCTTTTCTCTATGGAGAAGGGATCCATGTCTACCTAAGAAAAATGCTGAGTAGCCCTTCTATAACCATGGCTAAGTAAGCCCTTTTTTGTTAACTGCTGAATGACCTACAAGTGTCTTATTTCACATCAGCCCTAAATTGTTAGGGGACCAGCCTCAGTCAGACTCAGTACACTATAGGGACAGAGCTGGCCTCCAACATTACACAAATTAATTCACAGATTCAATGCCATACCAAGCTACCAAACAGCTACTTTATAGAATGTAAAAAGTAATAACCAAATTCATCTGGAGAAGCAAAAAGATAAAAATCTCAGAGGAAATAATAAAAGGGTAGATAGAAAAGGAAGGGAAGGGGAGGCTAGGTGGCACAGTGAATAGAGCACCGGCCCTGGAGTCAGGAGGACCGGCCCTGGAGTCAGGAGGACCTGAGTTCAAATTCGGACTCAGACACTTATCACTTACTAGCCATGTGACTTAAATCATTTAACTCCAATTGCCCTGCCCTCCTCCCCCCTCCAAAAAAAAAAAGCAAAAAAAGGAAAAGAAAAGGAAGGGACCACCTTGTTGACTAGCACCTCTAGTTGACTTTAAACTATACTAGTCATAAGAATTATTTGGTACTCGTTAAAAACTCAAAACTTTGATCAACAGAACAGACAAAGCACTATATACAACATCCAGAAGCAACTGAACATAGTGGCACAAAGATCAATAAATCCAAGGACTCCAACTACTAGGACAAAGATTCACTCGCTAAACAGAAAGAAAAAAAACCAAACTGCTAGAAAAATCGGAAAGCAGTCTGGCCCAAAATAGGCTTTGACCAACACATCAGCATACACCACAATAAACTCTAAATGAATACATGACCTAGTTCTGAAAGATCACATCATAAATTAAGTGAGATGCCTTTAAGAAGGTGATACCTTTCCCAATTATGGATAAAAGAAGATCTCTTAGTCAAACAAGAGCTAAAAGGATCACAAGGAGATAAAATTGACAATTTCAATGACATAAAACTGAAAAGGTTTTGCACAAACAAAATCAATGCAGTTAGAATAAAAAGGCAAATGGTTTACTAAGGAAAAATCTTTGCAGGAAATCTCTCTGTATGGCATACAAGACATATAAATATATTAGAAACAGAATCACTTCCCGATGTATAAATGACCAAAGGATGTGAATGGGCAAAGAAAGAAAAAGCAAGCCATCAACAGCCATTTGGGAAAAAAATACTTCACATCACCAATCACTAGAGAATGGCAAATTTAAATCACTCGAAGATTTCACCTCACATCCACCTGACAAACAAGGAAACCGGCACTTGTTGGAGGGCCTGTGGAATGCCAGGCACTGTTGAGGGACATGTGGAATGATCCAATCGTTCTGGAAGGCAATTTACAAGTAGGCCCAAAAACTCACTAAACTTTTCGACCCAGTGATACCACTAGTAGGCTTCTAATCCAAAGATTCGAAGTGAAAGGGAAGAAATCCACATTGTAAAAATATTCACAGCATCAGTTTTTACTGTAGCATAGAAATGGAAACAAAGTAGGGGTTCCTAAGGTGGGGAATAGCCGGACAAATTTTGGTATATGAATGCAGAGGAATGTTAATTCAACACAACAACCAAAGAGGTGTGTTCAGAGAAACCTGGGAGAATCTGTAGCAGTGATACAATTTTCAAAATTCCGGTCCCTAAAAATATCCAACCAGCATCTGACAAAAGCACTAACTCTAATGCCTGAGAACAAAACTTGAGCAAAGGAACTACAGAGATGCCGGGGTGCTTGAAATGATGGACGGGATGGATAGGAAGGTCATCACTATGACCAAAGGACCCAATTAGCATCTGCTCTTCCTACTGAACCTCACCGTTTCTCCTTCCCATATAAAAACAAAAAGGTCATCTGTACAGAACTTTATCCATTTCAAGGCTCTTCCATATCCATGATCTCACTTGGGTACCACAACCACAGCCAGGATGAGGGGCAGCTGGGAAGAGGGGGTGGGGGTGGGGGTGGGGGTGGGGAGAGGAGAAGGTATAGAGAGGTTTGTAGAGTCCTCACTGGTGAAGACTTTGTTCCATCACTGATGAAATCTCCCTATACAAAGCAGGAAAGTCCTCACTGAGGATTTACTTTTCCTTCATAAGAGGTGAAACTCCCTTGACAAGGTTAACCCTCTGACAAAGTGTGAACTCCTCTTATCCAGATATCACTAAGTTAACTTCATTTTGAAGATGAGATTCACAGACTGCCTACTTGGCACCTTACTGCCTTTGAAATTAATGTCTGTAACATACCCTCAGCTTGGTTTAGTCTTTAAAAGAAAGGCAAGAGAGCAAGAGCAAATCAAGGAGGGAAGAGAACCTTAGAGGAGAAGGCCAGATGAAGGTGGTAGGAAAAGCTCTCCAGTTGGCTAGAGGAAAGCCTGCCTAGCCAGTGACCCCTTCAGGGAAGCACTTAGCCCCGGACAAGGAGGGAACCAGGTGACCCTCAAGATTGCAGCAGAGGCAGGGCTGAAGCACCAAGGGGCTTTCTGGACCATTCTGGGAAATGCAGGAACACCAAACAGGAACACTCTCTCACAATTTCTGATTCGGGTGATACCTCATTTGGTGCAAGGCACTGCCCCGATGGCCAGATTTTTAACTCAGGCATAAGGATCTCAGGTACACAGGAAAGGACTTCAGATATATTTATTCATGTCAGCCATCCAAATTCACTTGTCTGCTTTTCAGTGAGATCTTAGCAGGCTGCCTGACATTCTGGGTGCTCAACAGCAGCCTGGCCTTCACTCAGCTTCCTAATCTCACCTCCCAGAACTCCCCAACCTTGCCCTACAATCCAAAGTTGAAAACAAATAATTTTTGTATGACTTGATGTGTGGAGTTATCAGTATTTTTGCTTTGAGAGGATAACAGAAGTAATTGTAACATAAAGTGAGACATTCCATAAGGAATGGAGCCTCAAAACTTGATCAACATGCCTAAAGAAAAGGGTAAAAGTAAACACTGTCTGCCAGTCTTCTGGGAATCTGTCCAAAAAGGAAAAGTGTCCTTGGAAATATTCTATCACATGGTTTATCTGACAATGGGACAGCCCAGTGTAACCGCGTAGCATGTATATACGTAATGCCAAACAAGCTTACCACATTCCAGAAAAGGGGATTGAAAATGATGCAGAGGACAGCAGCCACAAAGCTGAAATCTGTGACATCAACGTAGCCAAGAAGCCGGGTCATAACGGAAAGTTCTGCCTGGAAGGAACACAGCTCCATTAGTGGGGTGGCCTCACTGGTGAGGACATAAGCTCACAGCTCAGGACCCCAAGGGATACAAAAGGTCCTCTCCAGGCCATCACATCCCCAAGTATCCTCGCCTAAGCCTCTCTAATCCAACCAAACTCATCTCCTCACCAGAGCCCAACACCTGCCATGCTCACTCTCACCTGGGCCTTTGTATATGCCATTCACCTGCCCGGAAATGACCTCACTCCTCCTCTCTACCTAAGTTTCACTAATTCTCCAGGGCCCTGCTCAGCTGCTACCTCCTCCAATAAGCCTTCCCTGAATACCCAGCCCCACCACATCACAACCATTATAATAGTTAACATTTTTATGGCTCTTAATATGGGCCAGCATCAAGCAAAGCTCTTTACAGTGATTTCATTTTGTCCTCACAACTCTGGATTAGAGGTGTGTTTATCCCCCCCATTTTACAGATGAGGAAACTGAAGCAAAGAGAGATTAAGTGATCTGCCTAGGGTCACACAGCTACTAAGTCTTTGAGGCTGGATTTGAATTCAGGTCTTCCTGACTCCAAGCCCTGCACTGTACCTGCTGTACCACCTGGCTGCCTGTGAGTTTATAACTTCTTTCTGGGCAAGGATGACGTCTTTACTTCAACAGTCACAATGTGCCCAGAGTAGAATCATATTAAAAACCTCCTCTGGCTCACACTTATACCAGGGAGGCTGAAGCTGGGATAGATGCTCAAGGTCAGTAGTTCTGAGTTCTAGCAGAACTAAGCAGATTCAGTGACCACATTAAAGTCCAGCACCAATATGGCAAGCCCCTGGGATTGGGGAGACCACCAGGCCGCCAAAAGAGGAGAAAACCAACTCATATCAGAAAAAAAAAACAGATCAAAACTTCCAGAATGGGATCAGGCCTGTGAGCAGTCTCTCTACTTGAAGCCTGACTGAGATAGGGAGACTCAAATCTAAGAAAACAAAAGAAAATCTCCTTTTTAGTTTCTCTAAAAATATCAATAAACGACATTTCTCTGGTCTAAAAAAATTGTTAAAACCTCTTTCCAGACACCCCTTCTAAAAGGTAGGGTAGAATGTGAACAAAATATCTTTCATAAAAAAATAGATTAAGGGTGGAAATTGAAGTTTGGGGGGGAAAAAAGACCCTTTTCCCTAGAAACACCCCCCCAAAGGAAGTGAGTGTCCTTTATTCTTTTCAAAGGAAAGTTCTCTCTTCTCTTACTCAGAAGAGATTCTCTCCAGGAGTCTCTTGGTAGATCCCAAGAGGGCAGTCAGTGGTTCAGGAAAAAATGGATAGTGACTTTGTTACTCAACTATTCTGGAACATTAACCAAGAATAGAATTTTTTTATATATTATGATGTTCTTCATGAATACTATAAGTTACCTAAAACTGTCTACGAGCAGAGAAACATCTTAAGGCCCGAAGGAACTATATTAGTTCACACATCTCTCTCTCTTCCAACCCAGAAAGGGGTTGGATATCAATGTTCAATTGAATGAAGTTATTTCTGGAAGACTTGTACCTAAAATGCAAAGGAGAGTATTAATGTTTTGTCTTTGACACCAGGTACGAAGCATTCAATATAAAGTATGTGAATGGAGTAAAAATGCTATGATTCACAATGACTGCAATAATGAAAACATCAAAAAAAGAAACTGAACACCATGTAATTGTGATGGCCAAACTCAGCCCTAGAAGGGAGCTGGTTAAAGGTGCCTGTCTGCCCCTTTACTAAAAAGAAGGGCTATAGTTGTGGAATATTAACTGTACACAGCGTCAGACCCGGCTAATGTGCTGGTTTTGTTCAATTGGGTTTTTCTCCCTCTTTGAACTTTAATTTGTGTTTAAAAAGGATGGCTCACAAAATAGAGAGGGAAATGAAAGGGATGTAAAAAAATTAAATACTCATAAAAATAAGATTTTTTTAAAAAGAATATGACTGAGTGAATGAAAATGCAGAACTACCGAAAAGAATGCTCAACTCTTTCTCTCCCCAGTACGTTAATAGACACAAAGTTTCTGGATCTGAGGAAGGGAAGGAAGGAAGGGAAGCCTGAGTGCTTTCTAAGGGTGTGGCAGCTGGGCCTGGAAATACTGGAGCCCCTGAAACATCCATAGTGCAACATTAAACTGAACCCATACAAGTAGGGACCTTTGCCTTTCAGTTTCTTCCTAATCTTCCCCAGGTCACCACCCCCTAGGGAAGACACATGGAAGAGATGGTCACTAAGATGACAGAAATGGTATCTCTTTTTCCAGCACTTCGGGTCCTTGGGGTGGGGAGGGGGGCAGTCAGGATGAACACAGGGCACCACGTGATTCCAGGATGAAATCACCAGAAGGGCAAACATCTCAGAAGAAACAAAGGTTTGGAACAAGCCTGAAAAGCAGAGTAGGGCTCAAGGTCATCTGACTTTCAATGATCACCCAAGGTGAAGAGACAAAAAGGAACTAGGGAATGAACCATTTAAAAGCCACCTTTCTTGGCCTGGGGATGTACAGAATGATACTTTAGTGCCTTCAAACAAACGATGACCTATATGGAGGTGAGGAGCCAGATGCGGACTACCTTACAGGAGGAAAAGCTGGCTGGAAAGAGAATTGGGGGGTTTATTCCCTGTGCCAAGGTGTATTCTAGAATGAGTCCCTTCAACACTCTGGGCCTTGGCTTTCTCTCCTATGGAATGAAGAGACTGGGTTAGATTCAGGGGTGGGGAGTCTGCAACCTCCGGCCCCTTCTGTCTCTAACAAAAGCAATCTTGGCTTGTGTGTGGATCAGGGAAAGCAGAGGAGAAGGGCAGCATCTCAGTTACTAGACTTTGGGAAAGATTCAGCCATTAGGTCAGGGGCAGTCTATTTCTCAAATGGCACCTTCTGGGATTCCAGAATTGGGCATCTGCCAACCCCTAACAAATGGCACTTAGTTCAGGAGATTTGGTCTCTTTCAGATTTCTGTGTTGAGGGTTAGTTTTAACAGCAGCCCAAAAGCTGTGATTTGAGGTCTGACCTTATTTTTGTAAGCTGTCATATTAAGAAGTCACAAAACATTTTTTCTAATTTTTAATTTTCAACATTCACTTCCACAAGATTGTGATTTCCAAATTATCTCCCCATCCCTCCCCTCCCTCACCCCAAGAAAGCTTGCGTTCTAATTACCTGTTCCCCCAATTTGCCCTCCCCTCTATCAAGGCCCCTCCCCCCCCTTTCTCTCCTCCCCTTCCCTTCTATTTTCCTGCAGGGCAAGACAGATTTCTATACCGAATTGCCTGTATATCTTATTTCCCAGTAGAGTCACAAAACATTTTACAATTGCTGGCGGACAACAGGAAGGCATGAATGCCCCAAACTAAGGGGTAGGAGTTCACTGAGATTCCCAGACACTACCCCAAAGGACTTGAGGATGCAGCATCCCATTCCATTCGTATGAAGATAAGAGATAGGCTTCTGCCCTGGAGGCCACCTCAATTGCTAAATTCTCATTCTGGCCTTAAACGTGGCCAGACGTATGTAAATGTAGAGTTTGGTAGGAGAATGGAATGATAAAGGGAGAACACTTTGGGTTTACAGCCCAAGGAATTAAATCCAGACCTCACCCACCTACTTGCATTGAGAGCCAGAGCCAGAATTAGAAAACCTTTCCAGTCTTAGTGCTGTAGATAAGCTAACCTGTGCTATTAACCAGAACTCCTCATTAAACTCCTCTCCCACACAGCTCTAGTAGTCACTCAATCAGTCAGTCAACAAACACTTATTAGGCAGCCAAGTGCCAAGCACTGTGCTAGAGATACAAAGAAAGGTCAAAGAGTCTCTGACTTTGGAAGCTCAGAACCTACTCATGGAAACATCATACTAGTAACTCTCTACCTATAACAAGCTACATACAGGATAAATGGGAAAAGATCGGCAAAGGGAAGACTTTAGAATTAAGAGGATATGGAAAGGTGCCCCGTAGAAGCTGGGGTTTTAGCCAGAACTTGAAGGAAGCCAGAGAAAGCAGGAGGGAGACACAAGAAGGGAAAGCATTCCAGGCTTGGAGCACAACCAGAGAAAATGCCCAGAGTCAAGATATGCAGAGTGTCTTGTTCTTGCAAGAACAAGGAAGGTCACTGTCACTGGATCAGAGTATGTTGGCCTCAGTTTCCTCATCTGTAAAAATGAGTCGGAGAAGAAAAGGGCAAAGCACATCCACATCTTTGCCAACAAAATTCCAAATGGAATCACAAAGAGCTGGACACTACTGAAACGACTGAACAGCAAAAAAAGGCATAAGTATATTGGAAAGATGGCGTGGCTAAGTGGCGCAGTGAATAGAGCACCCGCCCTGGAGTCAGGAAGACCTGAGTTCAAATCCTGCCTCAGACACTTCCCACTTACTAGCCGTGTGACCTTGGGCAAATCACTTCATCCCAATTGCCCTGCCTTCCCCCCTCCAAAAAGAAAAAAAAAGTAGATTGGAAAGGGTCCAAGGTCTTTGGACCACAAAGAGAAGATCTGGCATTTGATCCTGAACTTCCCAAGTTTACTGAGTAGGGGTGGGGTGGTGGGTGGGGTCAGACCAGCTCTTCAGGAAGAATATTTTGTTGGCTAAATGGAGGATGACTGGAATTTGGGACTGAGGCAGGCAGACTCGTCCAGGCTCGAGGTGATGAGGGCCTGCACCAATGTAGTGGAAGTGTCAGAGGAAAGAACAAGGCATATTCAAGAGATGCTGAAAAGGCAGGCCGGATATGGAGGGAGGGGGTTGGGGTGGGTGAGATAGCACTAGTACTTAGGTTTTAAGGGGGTTTGGGAGGGCAGGTTTTAGGGGGAAAGGAAAAATAATGAATTTCGTTTTGGACGTACAGGATTTAAGGGGTCCATCCAATTCTAGATGTCTGAAAGGCAGCTGGAGATGAGAACCTGGAGGTCAGCAGAGAGGGTGGGGGAGGATGGGCAGATCTGGGAATTCCGACATGGCCATTAAATCCATGGAAGCTGATGACAAGGTCAGACCTGTATAATGACAACACATGCTCATGGTGGCTGTAAGGCTCAGCCTTCTACCTACCTACCCTTCTAAAGCATCACATGCACAAAAAATTAAATGCCAAGCACAGCCTGAGTGTTGAATGTACTTAATCGTATTCTAATTCTGTGAAGGAGCATCTAGCCCGCACAGTGGACAGAGCACCAGGCCTGGGGTTAGGACGGCCTGAGTTCAAATTCAGCCTCAGACAATAGCTGTGTGATCCTGGGCAAGTCACTTAATCCCGTTTGCCTCAGTTTCTTCATCTTTAAAATGAGCTGGAGAAGGAAATGGTAAACCACTCCACTATCTGTGCCAAGAAAACTTCCAAAGGAATCATAAAGAGATAGACACAACTAAAAATAACTGAACAATTCTGTGAAAATTGTTAATCCTTTAAGAGACGGATGTAAGTTCTTTGTTACACGTAAGTCTACGTGAACAAAAACTGTCTATGAAGCAGATTTATTACCCTACCCCTAAATGTGTTGTTAGCCCAGTCCTATATAATATTCCATTTTATCCCATATTATTCCCTATAACATATGCCCATTAACTGGCCCTTTTGCTCATTTCTACCACCAAGAAAACTAGTAAGTTCACTAATTAACCCTGCAGACTTGAAAAGATCCTAAAGAATCCTTTGAATCACACAAAAACATTAATTTTGCCGTAGCAGCTTGCTAATTATATCTGGCTGCATTGTTATTCCCATCAGCCAGAATCCTAAATGCCCCAAGATCCCACATTCTCTGCTGATATCATATAACCGAACTGGCTTTAATTCAACACCCAGTTCATTCCAGTGCGGTCCCGACAGTCTTTGGGGAGTGTTTGGGGAGTGTTCTCGCCGGCGGCCACTCTCCTTTACCCTAAGCCTACAAGCATCTATGCCCCCGCCAAGGAGGAAAGAGGAAAAACAATGAAATCCACGTTCCATTCTCTTCCAGCTAGAGCAAAGGGCACAGACAGGGGAGAGCTCAAAAGAACCCGTGGAGAAATGAGAGAATCCAGATTCCAGGGCTAGAAAGGAAGGCCACCTCGGCTTCCCAGCTTCGGAATGGGCACCAGAAATGATCCCATCATAGATGATGCAGGCCAACAAAGGGACAGAGGAGAGCTCCTGGAAGGGAGAGCTTCCTGCTCAGAAAAGTCATTCCCTCTACCTAAAGGACAGTTCCACCCTCACAAAGTCATGTGTATTCCTCTCAAGTGTTAAGCACTCTAGTTCCTCTTTAAAAATGGAATTTAGGTCCTTTTTATCTGTGATTAGAACAGCCAGATTCAGAACAAGAACTGACATTTTCATAACAGCACTTTAGGCTTTATAAGTATAAAATTTATATTCACATACATGATCTTTGCTCCCAGAAAAGTACCCTTCAATGTAGGTAGTGAAGGTCTTTTATTTTTGTGTTGCATTTTCAAATCCAAACTGTCTCCCTCCATCCTTCCCCACCTTGTACTGGAGAAGGTACTATCTGTCATATGTACGTGTGTATACACGCACATACACATACATCCACATACACATGTGAACCCATACTACGCATACATCTTAGCAGTTCTTTCTCTGGAAGTAAATAGCATCTTCAGGAAGGTATCATTAACCCTATTTCGCAGATTAGGAAACTGAGGTTATGTGACCTGAGCAAAATTCACTTCTCTCAGGAAGTAGCCACACACCTGCTCTGAGATTCAAACTCAGGGCTCACAACTCCAAATTCAAGTCTTCCCTCTACAACACAAGTGAACCATTCCCCTCCAGACTGCACTGTGGACTCATAACTTCAGGACTTTCTCTACCTTGCCATAGAAACCTCTTCCCTCTGAAAGCTCACTCTCTACCTTCAGCCCCTGTCTCTTCTCTCCCTGACTGGCTGGTTCCCCCAAGAGGCTCCATTTTAAGGAGGATGCTGCCGTCCACTATTTCTTCATTCTTCTTCAGGGTACATTCCAGACTCCAGACTTTCTTTATCATGCCTTATGCCAGTACCTTCATCTCTGCCCTACCCCTTTTCAGCTTTCTTTTCTGTGTTGTCTTCCCTCTTCCCCCAGAATATAAGCTTACTGAAGGCAGGTACTGTCTTTCTGTTTGTATTCCCCGTGCCTAGAATATAGTAAGCATTTAATAACCGCTTGTTGACTTGACCACATAAAGTATGTTAAATGCCTGTGGAAACTCTGAAAGGAAACCGAATGCATAGAGCAGAGAGGCAAAAAGGATTAGAAAGATAAATTCTGCCAACACAGAGGGCAAAGGAAATCCAGTGGGGATCCCAGTCAGAGGCTGGGTAGCAAGACTATGAATATACACCTACATATCATAGAATGATTCTGGAATCACAGATCCAGGGTTAGAAGGGACTAGGGAATTGTCCAAGCCAATGGAACCAGCTCATCTGCTTTCTGCAGCGAGGCAGGCAGTGAGGCAGCTATGGTCTGGGCAAAGAGTACTGGGTTTGGAGTTCAGTCAAGGGAACCAGAACCTCCGGGCCAGCGTTCACTAAATGGTGTCTGAAACTCTTCCCACTCAGGACCCCATATAGGATCGAGACCCACAGTTTAATAAGGCCAGATCGGGGCTTCTTAACTTGAGCCCTGTGAACTTGTTTTTATAGTCACATATTTACTGAGAATGTTTGATCACTGCACGTCACTAAAATTGGTTTCCTTCCTATTTCCTTTTATGCATTTAAAAACACTATTGTGGGAAGGGGGTCCAGAGTCTTCATCAGACTGTCAAAAGGGTCCATCACTCACACTCACTCACACACACACAGACACACACACTCACACACACACACACACTCACAGACACACACACACTCACACACTCACACACACACACTCACACACACACACTCACACACACACACTCACACACACACACTCACTCACACACACACACACACACACACGAAGTTTAAGAACCCCTACTTTACATAGTATTTGCTTGAAATGAGCATTTCAGTCCCTTAAATTAAGCAGGACCCTTAGCAGGCTCCTCTTTTACGAATCAAACACTCCTGGGAAGGAGAAACTTGTCCACTCCAATACATTAGTGCTAATCAGAAGATCCCTGGGTAGGATATCTTGCCACTAGAGAGGAGGTAAGTGAAGTCAAAGACAAAGCATGCCAACCTTTTGCCCCAAGCGAGTCCCAGAATTAGAAATTTGAAGGAAAGAACCGAGCTTCGAACTGCGCAGAAAACAGTGGTGAGAGATTCCCAAAGTCAGCCAAGTGGGGTGTAGAAGACCAGGAAACAAGGGTTTACACAGCTGTGGCTAGAGAAGGAGGAAGGGCATCAGGCAGGAGGCACAGGTAGTTTAGGTGACTCCCCCAAGGTAACCAAAAAAGCAACCAACAACCCAAGTTAAGAATCCAGATCTCTTGACCAAAGCTGACCCCTTGGTAAAATGACACGCTTGGCACATCGTCTATAACACCTGCTAACTTCCCCTTTTCTGTACACATTCCTCTCCACCCTCCGCCCTTCGAGCACCCAATAATCACAAGAAGCCAAGTTCTTTCCCATGACAAAGGGCAAACCCCTTTCCACTTAAGTATTTAATGACCACAATAAAGCAACAGTGAAAGGCTTCTGAATCAATGCAGTGATTTCAAAGGAATGACAATGAAACTGGCTTCCTCCCTCAAAGCCAAGAAGTCAGAAAATGGGACAGTGGGGAGAGTCATTGGGAAATGACAAAGAAAGTGTGTTTTTGTTTTTGAAGACTGAATGAATCCAGGGCAGGGTTGTGTCTTTGAGGAGGAAGAAGGCAATGCTTAATTCAAAGGCTGGAAGTTCTGCGGGTGAGAGGGCGTCCAGATGGACCTACTCAGCATCCTTCAGACCCTACCACTGTGGGGGCCATCTCCTAGCCTAGACTGATGCAGTCACTGGAATGAGTTCTGGATGACTGGCAGGATTTCAGGCATTCAGGGCTTCTGTGTAGGAGATTTTTAAATGGTCACCCTATTCCTGATGCCTTCTCACTAGATCACAGAATTTCTAGACCGTTAGAAATAGAAGGATCCTTAAAGACTGTCTAATCCACAGTGATGTCAAATTCAAACAGTCCCTGCTGGACTTAAGAAACTGCAAATGAACATTGCCCAGTTACATCTTAATCTGGCTTGGTGGTACTCGGGAGTGGGGCCAGGAGTTTGACACTCCGGAATTTACAAAGAAATTAGCAAATGACAAAGGAAAGAGCATCAGAGAGGGGAAGTTACATGGCGAAGATCACAAGGGGTGAGGCACCTCCAGCTTCCAGCCACATGTGGCTTTCTAGGTCCTTGGGTGCAGAGTTTTGACTGAGTCCAAGTTTTATAGAACAAATTCTTTTATGAAGGGGATTTGTTCTGTTAAGTTTGGATTCAGAGGGTCACATGTGCCCTCGAGGCCGCAGGTTCCCCACCCCTGTCCAAGATCATACACCTTGTTGGTGACAGCTCAGGACTAGAACTTGGGTCTCCTGCCAAACCATAATTCAGGATTTTTTCCATTAATCTCCTGGGAGACTGATCAGCAGAGGACAAGACCCAGAGAGAGAAGGGAAAATAAAGCCATGCCTGAGAAGAACAGTGTCTTGTGGTCTCACTCTTAGTTTTTAACCTGTGAGGGTCTCACCTATCAGGAGAGACAGGATAACCTTCTCCATTTCCTGGTAGCTAAGTCTTCCTCCCAGTTCAACCTAAGCACAATGCTCCAGGACTGTACAGAAAGGAAGAGTGTCAGACTACAGAGGACGGGGGTTCCTGTTCTCCCCCTCAGCCACCACGAAGAAGAATCAAAACTAGTCAGAGTCTGTGAATGATGGCTATGGCTCTTGGCCAATTCCCAAAATCTGGAAACAAAATTCAGGCAGAATACAAACTCCCACTGAGTACTAGTATGAATAGCTATGCTTTCAGTAAATGGGGCTGAATTTAATACTACACTGTCTTCTCTCCTGACTCCCCAAATAATGTCTTGATTCTTCAGGGACTGAGTCAATAATGCACCCATGGTTAGGAGTAACCTTGATTCGCTTTGGGGACTGCACTGGCAGGGGAAGACTAGTTTATTCAGCAATTTGGGAACAGTTCAAAGCAATGTTTTCTTTCCTGGGGAATATCTACCGCAAACTGATCACTAGCAGAGAAAACACGACTTATACCAGCATGACATCAGGACAAGCAGTAGAGGACAAGAGTCAAAGTCACTTTGATTCCCAGGGACAATTGCCCCCTCCGTGGAAAGAGAGGAAGAACGAGGGGGTACTGAGGAGGGATGGAGTGACCTCACCCAATGTATCTTGTCATTCTGTGATGCTGAGAAGTATATAAACTTCACAAAAGTCAATCTATTAGTCACTTGACTTTGCATCATTACCCCGCCCCTCCCCCCAAACGCAGGTTTTGGTCTTGGTCAGAAGAGCCGGCTCCGCCTCCAAGTGTATCTTTGACACTTGCCAGCCCTAGTGAACTTAGGAATGTCCCTTAATTTCTCTCAAACTCAGTTTCAACTACAAAATGAGACAACACTTTAATAATAATAATAGTAATTTAAGGTTTGCAAAGGAAGGCAATTTTAGTAAATTTGCCCTTAGTGAAGGCAGTATTTTAGTGAATAGAGAGTAAATCTTAGGAGTCAGAAAACCTCAATGTAAGACCTGCCTCTGATACATACTAGCTGGGTGATCATGAACAAGATACATGACCTCTCAGGAGCCCAGGCAGCTTCCTGAGACCTTCAGTTACCGGTAAGTTGCCAATCTGCCCTGGTAGAGGGATTTTCCACACAGTAAAATTCGATCAGATCTTTCTCTCACCAAAAAAAGTTAGCAACACCCCAGAGTCACACAGCCACCCTGTGAGGTGGGTATTACAGGTACCGTCACCCCCATTTTAATGATGAAGAAATGGCAGACTTGCCCAGAGTCACTCAACTAGTGTAGTGACGGGGAAGATTTGAACCTAGGACCTCATAGGATTATTGTGAAGAGCACTTACTACACTTGTAAAGCACTTTATAATGTATAAATGCAAGCTCCTACTATGTATAAATTCACTTCTCAGTCTGAAGACTTAGGGTTTGCCTCAAAGCACCTTTACCTGCTCATTTGCATGTTACTCTGATGACCAAGTTTTTGAAGACAACAATTCACAGAGTCAGGACAAGTACACACCATCAGGACTCTGCCTTACCCGTCTCTGCTTTGAGATTCCATCTATTTCCGACACCACATTCACTTAAAACTGGAGACTGCCAATATTGTGAGATTTTAATTTAAGACTTTGTCTCTGACACCTGCATTTAAAACTGAAGATTTCCTGTTGGTGTCTCCCTAACTAAACTGCAAAACTGGGCACAGGAATGCTGTTGCCTGCTTACTTCATCACTCGTAATACGCGGGCAGAGAATGGTTATTGGCTGACTTGCACAAACATTAATTTGAAAAAGTTTGTCTGAAAGAGGCTTTCTCAAAAAACCAGATTTGCGGCCTAGGTATTTGAACGTCCCATTGCAGCAGATGTTCTCCAAAGCCTCGAGGGTCTGCAAACATTCTTGTTCCTGTCAATCCAGAGGAAAAACCTGTGCACCAGGGGCAGCTGCTAAGATCACAGGTAGCTCTCCTAGGGCCACTTCAGCAGTCCTCATTCCAGCCAACTAGCAGCCACCTTGCATCATATGGTCACCATGTTGAGTAATGGGATCACATGATGAGGAAAAGGAGGCAAGAGGAGAAAATCGGACAGCGGCCACAGATCGCTTTGATTGCATAAGGCTAACATTAATCATACCCCACCCCTCACCCTAATTCCACAGAACCAGGTTTGGGGGGCAAGGGGAGAACTTTTTTTAAAGCACTGACACGAGCGGAGCCAGGGTAAAGACTCCCATCCAGGGGCGCTGGACAGCTGGTTCCCGCAGATACAGTCACCCCTGTAAGTATGTGCACACCATCAGCCCCAGGAGCTGGTAACCTTTAACCCTGCCTACTTGGGCACCCGAGTTTACTTTGTTTTGTTTTGCTTAAAATCAGAAATGGAGAGACTGGAGATGGGGTAGAAATGGTATTAGTGATACAACACAAAACAGGTAAAGGGGGTTTTTGTAGATCCATTTACTATAAAGGGTTTAACAGACTCATTCAAAACAGCTGCAGTTCCACAAGGCAAAGCATATCAGTCAGGCGGGATGGTTCCAAGCCAGAACCCCACAAATGCTCCACAGGGTTCCTTCTCTGTGCTAGATCACTGAGGGCATGGGGAGGCAAAGTGCAAGCAGGATTAGCTAGCACTTCCTTGGCCTACAAGCAGGAAGGGAAGGAGAGAGGGAGGGAGGAAGGGGGGAGGGAGAGAGGGAGGAAGGGAGGGAGGGAGAGAAGGAACGAGGGAAAAAAAGAAATTCTTCCACTACGCAATGACATTACAACTTTGTAAGATCTTGCTTTTTCAATCTGAAATGATAACCATTTCCATAGCCTGAACAATTAAATTAGATGAGTTCTCTGGTTTGTCATCTTCCTTTCCTAATAGTTATATATTCATGTATGAGGACCCTGAAGTAGAATGACATGGGGATTATGTCCTCCTAAGGGGAAAATTAGATGTTAACTGTAAAGGTTTTTCTACTTTAAAAAATTTTTAATTAAATGCAATAGTAAACTTTGAGAAAACAGGATCAGACAGTTTTCTCTTAGAACTTGTGTGTGTGTGTGTGTGTGTGTGTGTACACATACATGTACTTGGCTTCCAAATGTTTATAATGGGAAATTCAGGCTTTGTGTATGTTTTAGCAATGAGCTCTCAAAATGAAATGAAAAATTGGCATGTAAAATTGATCACTGTCGAGAAAGCAAAATTATTTTCAATAAAAAGAAACAGAAAGACTCATTTTCACAAGTCAGACCTTCATGGATTTCTTTTAAGATTTTTCCTTCAGCCTACTGTTGGCAGGTACAGGGTTTAGACAAAGATAGAAACTGCATGGGATATGTAAAACTTCTCTGAAGTTTGGGGTGAATCATGGGCTCCTGATGTTTGTGCTGGTTATTGGAAAACTAAATTTGGAAGGGCACACTAAATTATATTCATCTGTTTTGCAAAAGATTACAGCAGAAACATCTCACAATCTCTGCAGGTAATATGAACCCAAGCAGCAGGTGTTGCAGAAGCCCTCTTCAGAGCCGCTTTGAGAAGAGGCACATTCCAGACAACTGTAGGAGACATCTGAGCCCCAATAAGCTAGAATGTGCTGATGAAAAGGACACTGGGAATGGGTTCGCAGGAAAGAGAATGAATGTTCACCCTCCCCCCCCATTCCTTCTCCATGCACTGCTGTTTCTATAGGGCCTACCTACCAAAGGGCACTGCGCCCAATTTGTCAATGCTTCAGTCACTGGGGCTCTCAAAGATCAAGGGGTGAATGGTCATAAGATTGAGACTGATGGTGTGGGGGCCATCCTCGCTCAAGTTAGCCCTATTAAAATAGCATTAAAATGTCTTGAGTCCCAATTCTGTCTAGTAACTTCCTCCACCCCTTTACTCAGGTAGCCCCTCCAGCCGTTCTATCATTTTAATCCGTATCTGCGCCCCAGGATACCCATCTTGGTCACTTCACCCACCTATTCAATCCAGATTTCAAGCTGATTCAATCAACCTGGGCATTTATAGGGAGCCCAGAGGCAGAGGGACAAACGGAAGGCCTCTCACTGGGTAAGCCTGGCAAGCAGCATTTATTAAATGCCAACTGCACCTGGCTCAACTGTGGAAGCACAGAGAGTGGCTAAAGTCTGCGTCAAGCGCTCCACAAACATGTGTTGGTTTCCTTATTCCTGCCTTTGCACACAAGGTCCCAGGCCTGGAATGCTCTCTGGCATTCGCCATCCCCCCCTTCTTGGAATTCTTAGCTTTCCCACCGGCCTCAGTCCAAAACCACTCTCTGCTGCAGAAGTTCCCATTAGCGTTTCTTTATTTCTGGTCTTGTGCCCGCAGCAGAAGGTAAGCTCCTTGAGGGCAGGGCCTGCTTTTTCCTTCCGATCTGCGCCCAAGACTTACGCAGATCGGGTGCTTAACAAACGTTTCTCACAGTGTGAATGGAAGCCACTTAGCGCGAGCTGTGACTGGGGGAGGGGGAAGAGCAGAGCAAGGGCTCCCTACGCGAGGCAGATCAGCCTGGAAGGGAAAGCGAGGAGCAGATGCTACAGAGTTTTCTAACTCCACGCCCTGCTGAAGGGGGGATGGGGTGGTAGAGGGGAGAAATCCCCCCCAGCCTGCCTGGGTGCTGAGGCGGAGGCGTGCGGAGGGTCAGCAGTCCCCTGAGCGCACACAGTAGGGCTACCTGCGATCAGAAGCCCGACGTGTCGGTACGCGGCTTCCCACGGCTCCCCGGCTGGGGCTCTGCCAGAGAGCTCCGTGCCCCTCCGAGGGCTCCCGCCTCGGCACCGACCGGCCCCCGCACGTCCGCCACAGCGCACCCACACCCCGGGGCCCCCAGCACACGCCTTCCAGCCTGGCTCCGCCCAGTACCTGCTGAATATCCACATTCCCGAGTCCTCCACAGCAGTCGTACTCCGCTACGCGGCCCTGCATGGTCCTTCCCCCCCGCCTAATCGTCCGCCCATTCCACTCAGGGCCCCACGGGGGCCGCAACCCTGGGTCCTCCCGGGGCGGGTCAAGAGGACCCCCGACCTCGGCTCGCCCCTAAATTTCTCGGTTCTTCCTCACTGGCACTTCCCCGGTTAAGTCCCTCCGCCCGGGATGCCGATTACACGCTTCGCGTAGAGCCTTCTGGGAAATGTAGTCCGCTCCCTGCCCGTCCTCCTCGGCCTTCCACGAGCCGCGGGGCCTTACTGGAGGGGACGGAACTACGAGTCCCAGGAAGTCAGGAGGGGCTCTCCCCGCTCTCTTAAAGAGAGCTTCAAAGGTGCGTGTCAGGCGCCGAGAGCCACCACGTGACGTTCGGTCCCTAGCTCGCTGGGCCGGCTTTGGCTCCGGCTGCCCGGGCTCCCCGGCCCCCGGCCCACCCGCGTTCTCCTCGCTCAGTAGCAAGCCTTTGGCACAGAGCCCCCTGCCCATCCTACCTGGAGCGACTGACCCCTAGTCCCTGTCCTCGGCCGCTGATGGGATTGGAAGGTTCGGATTGGGGGGAGTAGATATAAGTGACTTCCCCTGCGGGAATCTAGGAGGTGGACTTTGTCCTGGAGAGAGCCCCCTCCCCCACCTCGCCACCTCCTCCCCCCACCCCCTTCCTCCTACGGCTGTTTGGCCTGGGGCCGTGCATGCCTAGTACAAACAGTCCCAGTTAGACCCAAACTGATGACACGCGCCCTCGGCGTCGGGAGCCGGCCTCTCCCCCTGCCCCCCTCCAGCTCGCCCTTAACTCGTCTGGGGTCTTCCCCTTCAGCCCGGGACACCCGGAGCCAGACTGACCGGGTGTGCCATTCCCCCAAGTCCATGCCGAAGCAGTGCCAGCGTCTCCAGGGGCAACTGGCCATCAGTTTCCTCGGGCCCGCTAGCAGGATGCAGCAAAAGCGTTCAGAAAACACTTTATTTCCCTCGGTCTTTGGGAGTGGGTGCTGGAGCCATTGAGTGGATGGAGGCCGACTCAGAAAGGACAGAGTGAAAGGAGAGGAGGAACAGCAAGAGGGAAAGGTTCGGGAGGTGGGACGGTGGGACGGTGGGACGTCTTACCCGGACTGTGATGCTGCTAGGGACAGTCCGTACATCTGCATGACCTTTTCGCTGAGCCTCCTTCTCTTCCGGAGAATGGAAGCTGCTTGAGTACAGGAACTTTCCGTTTACGCCTTGGAATCCTTAGGACCTAGAGAAGTGCCCGGCACGTTGCAGTTGCAAATCGAATTGAATTGTTGAATTTTGAAATGGCACTTCGGAGGTATCTGAGTACCTCCTTTCCCCCAACTAGTCCCTGAGGTCCCCCAAACCAGAGACCACTATTATATTAATCTTTTTTGTCCCCCTAGAACTCCTGATTATAAAATAATCCGTTCAGTTCAGTGAAGACTTAATTCATTGATCAGTTGTGGACTCCCCTTTTTCCTACTTCCTAACCTCTGCCTACTGGGCGGTTCCTATTTCGAACGTCAAGGAAACGTTACTGGTTGTAGAAATGGTTCTTTTGAACTGACACAGCCCACTTTGCAGCCCTGTAGTAGGTGGACTAATAAATTCGTTACCCGATGATAGACTGTATGGTGATGGTAACTTCCTGGAAGCTTCCAGGCTTCCTTCTCAGTCATTGCCCATTGTCAATTGTTGAACAAGACATTGAGCATCAGAGTAATGTCAGCCTGGCTTGATTCTCTTGAAAAGAAGAGAGAGGAGGGAGAAATAACCACCGCTTTGGAAATACCCAATGAATCTTAGGTATTACTGATGAGGAGCAGGCTCTGGGAGCCCCTAGAGCTCTCCTGGAATCTTCCCTCCTAATGCATTTATGCCTGAGGCGATGGGCCTTAAATTGTGGCTCTGCCCAAGTCTTTAGCCCTCCTTTGTTCCAACAGTTTCCCACCCCTGATCATCCTATTCCACCCTTGAACTGGCCTGGCCCATCATTGTCTGTCAGCTCCAGGTAGCCTCTTGCAACTTCCCACCCTTAATCACTCATTACTGGAGTCTGACCTCATCTGACTCCTCCTGAAGACCCTCCCCAAACTATAAGACCCCAGCTTCCCTCCATGTGCTGTGAGAGCACCATAGAATGACCTAGCACAAACTTACTTTGTCCTGCTTGCCCAATGCAAGCATCACAGATACCTTGGCTCCTTAAGAATCTACTCCATATGGTGAACTTTTAATGAACTTTCAATAAACTTTGCTTTTCTTTAGCTGAGAGAACACTTGAGTCGAATGTTGGTATTTTGCTGTCTCAAGCACCCCTAACTCTGACCCTAACCACATCATGATTACCAATCCAACTCATCAATAGGGATATAGGAGGCAAAATCAAGCTTTATTCCATATGCTTCAGCAAAGACCCAGAATTTTCAAATAATTCTGAATCCAGAAAAAAAGATTTCTTGATGTTTATATAGTCTCCAATTAAAACAGATGAAGAAAGAGAATACAATTTTTATGTTGTAGATGTCGAAATTTACAGCTACTGACTTACATTGCAAAGATACACTTGTGAGGTTTACATAAAATCCTATCAGATCTAGTTTACAAAAAGTCTTAACAAGGGTGGAACCTGAGTTGTAGTCACCTCAAGTATCACAAATTCTTTTACTAGGTGAAGTTTCTTATCTCCATCTAAATAATTGGGAATCAGGAAAATCTGTGCAGCAAAGTGGCTTTTCTCATAATTAAAGTCCTGCTGGACACAAATTAGTAATGGAGAAAAAGAAATCTAAAAAACCTCTTACAACGCCACTGTATCCTCATATGTCCATATCATTGGAAGCCTGTGGTGACTACCTAACTTTCCCAAAGCCCCAACCCTTGCCCTTCATTCCCCAAAATCTGAGCAAAGTTTTTCTTTTAAATTGACTTTTATCTCCAAATAGGGAAAGGTCAATATTAGAGATCAAACTGTTAACTGATGCAACCTGGTGGATCCAAGCTCCTCCCACCCACCCACTCTTTCCCTTTGTTAAAATTTCAAACGTCCTTCTTCAAAAATTAAGTATATAAATTATAATGGGATTCTAGTCATTCGGGTGAGAAAGTCTTCTTTGATCACTGCCCAGCAGGAACTTTTGTTTTTATCATAAAACCATTGAATCTTAGACTGGCATTTGACCTGAGAGTTCCAGTCCAGTCTCGAAACCCTGCTTGAGAGCCCCAGTGAGGCGATCAAAAAGCCTCTGCCTAACACTTCCAGAGTAGGAGCTCCCTGCCTCACAAAGCAGCCCTTTAGGTTGCTGAATGACTCTAGATGTTACAAAGTTCTCTACCTTTTATCAGGCCTGAAATCTGCCCCTGTATAACTTTCACTCTTCTTTTTCTTAGTCCTGCCTTCTGAAGCCACTCAAAACAAGTCTCCTTTCCTTTGCACTAGGCACCCCTTTTAATTTATTCAGTTTCATTCAGTTGAATGAACATTTATTAGGCACCTAGATTTGAGAAAGGCCCAGAGTAAGGTGTTAGTAATACAAACCAAATAAAGGACATCATCCCTGTGTTCAGGTACAGAAGGTAAGGACACATTTGTGTTCTCGGGAGAAGTAAGAAGTTCACACCAATTATGTTTGATAAAAGGTAGCCATGGTGAGGGCAAAGGAGAGATGCAAACAAAATATTCTAGGGAAATCGGAGAAGGGACTGAACAAGTTCAACTGGGAGGATCCGAGAAAAAGCTGCCCAGAGGGAGTAGAGTTGGAGGTGAGCTTTAAAGACAAGGATTCTAAAAGCTGCCTTTGAGAAGGTGAATTCCATTCATAGAGGAATAGATGAAGTCTCCACAGACTCAAATAGGCATGAGATTGGCATGTTGAATTCTGGAATCAGCTAATAGTCCAGTCTGGTCAGAACTCAAGTATTCCCAAGGAATGAAGGTAGGTTAGAGTTAGATTAGAGAGAGCCTCAAATGCTACATTACGAGATTTCCATTGTATTCTAGCAGTAACAGACCACCACTAAAAGTTTCTGAGCTTCCTTAGGTCTAGGCCTTAGCAAGATTATTTTAGCAAGATGGATTAGAGGGAAAGAGACTGGAAACAGGGAGAGCAGTTGGGAAGCTATTGCCACAGTCCAGACAAGAAGTGAATAGAGGCTGAATTTAGGACAATGGTAACATGAAAGGAGAGGAGAGGAGAGGAAAAGAGAGGAGGGAAGGGAAGAGAAGAGATGCAGTTCTATAATCAACAGGACTTGGCAACTGATTGACTGGGAGCAAATAGAGAAAGAAAAAATTCAGAGATAACAGTGTTCAAGCTTGGGTAACTTAGAGGATGGAAGTTTCATAAATTGTAACAGGGAAGTTGGGAGGATGGGCAGTTTTAAGAGGAAAGTCCTGAGTACTGCTGTGGTGGCAGTGGGCTCCCCCAGTGGAGATGTGGTGTTGGACCTCAGGGGAGAGTCTGAGGCTAAATACATAAATTCTGAAGTGGAAAGAACACTGGAATCAGAGTTGTTCAGTCGTATCCGACTCTTCATGACCCCGTTTGGGGTTTTCTCAGCAAAGATGCTGCATGGTTTGCCATTTCCTTCTCCAGCTCATTTTACAGATGAAGAAGCTAGGCAAATGGGGTTAAGTGACTTGCCCAAGGACACACAGCTAGTAAGTGTCTGAGGCCAGATTTGAATTCAGGAAGATGAGTATTCTTGATTTCAGGCCTGGCGCTCTGTCCATTGTGCCCCCTAGGTGCCAGATTCAAATCCCCATTCTGTATCTGCTACTTGTGTGACCTTAGAAGAGTGACTTAATACCTGGAATTGTAGAGCCAAGGTGGTGGAGAAACAACAAGTCAGCTGGACTCTGCCAATAATTTTATTTATCCACTCCAAATAACTTTAAAATAACACTTCAAGTCACATTTTGGAGCAGCAGGGCCAACAGAAGGTCAAGGAGAGACATTTTTTTCAGCCAGAAGAGGTCTGCGGCACAGAGGTGAGGGGCAGCCTGAAGTTTAGGATGTGGCAGTGCTTGGCAGGTCTCAGAGGCAGCTTAGGGACCAGCAGCAGCAGCTGGTAGGGACCGTAGAGGAGTCACACAACTGATCAGAGATGAAAAAGGACTCATTCCTGGCACTGGGTGCAACTGGTGCACTATTAGCAGCTCTATTACCTACTCGTAGTTCTGGGTCACAGTGCCAGGGTGGCACTTGTGGTTGGTCACAGGGGAGGAAGAGCTCTGTTTACAATTTCAAGGCAGAAAGGAGCACCAGTGCTTGCAACTGCAAGGGAGTAGGGGCCTTTCTTGCATGAAGACCAGGAGAACAGTAACCACACATCTCCCCAGATCACAACTTGGAAGCACCAAAAATTTGCTCACCCCCAGAACTAGCTCTGAAAACAAGAACATGAAAAAGTCTGAAGCTTGGGTCTGTTTGTAAAAAGCTACTGATGTGGATACAAAGGTGCCCCAATGGTTGAGTTGTACTTATGGTTTATCCTCTAGAGCAGTGGTTCTCAACTTTCCTAATGCCGAGACGCTTTGATACAGTTCCTTATGTTGTAGTGACCCCCAACCATAAAATTATTTTCGTTGCTACTTCATAACTATAATTTTGCTACTGTTACGAATCGTAATGTAAACATCTGATATGCAGGATATATTTTCATTGTTACAAATTGAACACAACACACAGGTTGAGAACTGCTGCTCTAGAGGCACCCTAAAATACAGAGGTGCCCTAAAGGTTGAGTTGCTCATTCCCTGGCATTCTAAAGTCTCCCCTTATCTTGAAACACCACAAAACTTCAACTTATCCTAAAATTCCTTGTCTTCTCCCATCCTGTTATAAATTCCTTGTCCTCAGCCGATATCCCTATCTTGCAACACTTATCTTGACCTTAAAATTCCCCTTATCCTAAAATTCCTTGTCTCCTCCCATCCTGTCATAAAGATTCCCTTGTCCCCCTTATCTAGTGCCCTTATCTTGCAAGATTTGTCTTGTCCCTAAATCTCCAACCCCCTTTAGAAACCCTAAAACTTATATCACCATTCTATAGATCGTATAGCTTTCCGATTGTGTAAGTCTAGTCCTTGTCCTATATCATTGCCTTTGTTTAGCTCCTTGCTAAGTCTTAGGCCTGCATGCTTTTGCGTCAATAAAGCTCCCTTTGGCTAAAGAGAAGGTCTGATTGAATTCTTTAAAAAATCTGAACCAGCTCTCCCAACCCTGCACCCAACACTACTACAATGACAGCGAACACCAAGATGATGACAGTGTGAACTCAGCTACAAAAAAAGCCTCCAAAAGTGCTAACTGGATCCAAATCTAACTAGAATTTCTGGAAGAGTTAAAGGAAGAGATAAGAGTAATGGAGAGAGGCAGCTAGCAAGGAGGCACAGTAAATAGAGCACTGACCTTGGAGTCAGGAGGACCTGAGTTCAAATCCAACCTCAGACACTTGATACTTAGTAGCTGTGTGACCAAGGCCTTTGGTACAGTCAGTTGTGGGGACTTATGGAAAATTATACCAAGATTTGGTTACCTGGAGAAGCTGATCAGTATTGTGCATCAACTTCACGACGTCATGCTTGCCTGGGTTCTGGATAACAGACAATGCTCTTGTGCTTTCCCAGTCACCAGCGTAGTGAAACATGGCTGGGTGCTTGCTCCCAAGCTTTTTAGCATGATGTTTTCAGCCATGTTGGCAAATGCCTTCGGTGAGGACAATCACGGCATCGAGGTCAGCTACTGCACTGCTGGTAAATTCTTCAGTTTGAAAAGCTACAAACTAAGACCAAGTGGAGGGAGGGATGATTTTCTGTTTGTAGATGACTGTGCACTCTGAAGCTGAGATGCAACAAAGTATGGATCAGTTTTCTGTTCCTTGTACTAATTTTGATCTAACAATTAAAACCAAGAAAACACATGTGCTCTGTCAACCAGCACACACTACCCATACATGGAACCATCAGTTACAGCAAATGGAGAAGTTTTGAGGGCTGTGGATAGGTTCGCTAATCTTGGCAGTGTACTTTCCAGGGATGTGCACACTGATAATGAGGTTAACACATGAATTGCCAGAGCCAGCTCAGTGTTTTGGAGGCTCCAAAGGAAAGTGTTGAGGAGAAGAGGTATTAGACAAACTACCAAAGCGAAGGTCTATTGATCTCATTGCTGTATGACTGTGAAATCTGGACAGTCTACCAGCGCCATGCCAGGAAATTGAACTGCTTTCATTTGAATTGACTTAGGAAGATTCTGAAGATCATCTGGCAGCATAAGATACCAGACATTGAGGTAATAATGATGAGGTGCAGTCTCTGGGAGCCCCCTTGAGCTCTCCTGGAATCTTCCCACATAAGGCATTTGCCTGAGGCCATGGGCCTTAAGTTGTGGCTCTGCCCAATTCTTTAGCTAGCCCTTTTGTCCAGCAATTTTCCACCCCGGATCCTCCAGTTCCACCCTAGAACTGTCCTGGCCCACCATTGTCTGTCTTCTCCAGGTAGCCTCCAGCAACTTCCCACCCTTAATACTAGAGTCTGACTTCATCTGGCTTCTGAAGACCCTCCCCAAACTCATTATTAGAGTCTGACCTCATCTGACTCCTCCTGAAGACCCTCCCCGAACTCCTCCTCTAGACCACCCCTAGATTCCTCCCACAACCTTTCTGTACATAAGACCCCATCTTGCCTCCATGTGTGTGAGAGAGCCATAGAATGACCTAGCACAGACTTCCTCTATGTCAGACTTGCTCTGGCCTGCTTTCCCTATGCAAGCCTTACAGATACCTAGCTCCTTAAGAGTCTCCCCAATATGGTGAACTTTTAATAAACTTTACTTTTCTTTGGCTGAGAGAAATCTTGAGCCGAATTCATTCGGTAGGATCCAGCATGTTGGTATTTTGGGGTCTTGAGCACCCCTAACCCTAGACCTCTACATTTATGAGTAACCACATCGGTCCCTTCTTGAACTAAACTGTCAAACATTCAAACTCTACTTCAGAGAGCACAAGTCTGATGGGCTGGCCATGTTCAAATGCAAAAATGTAGGCTTACCAAAAAGGCTATTTTATGGAAAACTTACACAAGTCAAGCGTTCACATGGTGTTGAGAAGAAGCTATACAAGGACACTCTGAAAGAGGGGATATAATGGTATGTTGTTTTGCTCCCACAAAAGTTATTGGAAGATGAATCAATAGCTGTGGCGAAGCTCTCACTTATCTTCACAAAAACTTGCTGGAAAAATGAGAATGTTTCAGAGGGAACTAGAAAGTTGAGGGTGTGGCACCTAGCTGGGACCTTAGAAGAGATCAAGCTGGGCTCAAGTATCCTCTACAACCACACCTATGTAATCTGCATATATTGAGGGAATGTAGGGAAATAAAGTGAAGAATTGGAGGAACTTGACTCAAGATAAGTCTACCAGGAAGGACAGAACTGTATAACTTCACTCCTGCTTCATCATCAGGGTGGGTGTGTCCCTAGTGAGCACCACACCCGCTCCCTGGCTGGAAGTGTAATAAACTCCTTCCTCTGCACACTCTGTTTCTGAGTTCTTTCAGTGAGAAGGGGTTTGTTATTTTAAGGGGTACATCATGTGAATCTTCCTAAGGGAAGCAGTGGGCAACAGAAGCTTGTCCCAGGCTAACTCCCTGACTCTACCAGGAAGTCCTGTGTACTTCCCCAAAAGTGTGTTCCTCACAAAGAACTTTGGAATTAATTGTGTGACAAGGGAGACACTGGTACAGGACCACTCAGCATGGCATGCCCACATCAGAGAAGGTGCTGTATTCTATGAGCAAAGCAGAATTGAAGTAGCTCAAGAAAAATGCAAGATGTGCAAATTCAGAGAATCCACCCCAAATGTTCACATGGAGTACATACCTGACTGTGGTAGAGCATTCTGAGCTTGTATCGGTCTGATCAGCCACAGTTGGACACACTGTAACTTGTTTCTAGCATAGTGATGTCTTTTTGGTCTTCTTTGAGAATGAAGAACAACAGCCAATCCAAACCTTGGGTAAGTCACTTAACCTCGATTGCCTCACCAAAAAAAAAAAAAAAAAAGCATAGACATCACTGCCTTTATATTTTTGATCTACCTCCTGAAAGAGATCCCCAAATGAGAACTTCCAGGAATGTTATAGACAAATTCTGGAGCTTCCAGTTCAAGGAGAAAATATTGCAAGCAGATAGAAAGAAAACCATTCAAATATTGTGGAATCACAATCAGAATAATACAAGATTTACAGTTTCCACATTATAGGAGTTGAGGGGTTTGGAATATGATATTCTAGAAGGCAAAGGAACTAGGGATGCAACCAAGAATACCTACCCAGCAAAACTGAGTATAATCCTTCAGGGGGAGAAAATATTATTTAATGAAATAAAGGATTTTCAAGCATTCCTAATGAAAAGATTAGAGCTGAATAGAAAATGACATTCAAACACAAAACTCAATAGAAGCATAAAAAGGTAAACACGAAAGAGAAATCGTAAGAAGCTTTAAAACAGTTAAATTACATTCCTACATGGGAAGATTTTACATATAACTCCTAAAAACTTTATTATTATTATTATTATTACTACAGTTAGAAAGAGTCTACATAGAGGACGTGGGTGTAGTTGAAAGGTGAAGAAGTGAAAGAGAAGGAAAGGGAGAAGGGAAAGGGAGAGGTAGAATGGGTAAGGTTTTCTCACATAAGAGGTGTGCAGGAAGAGCTTTCAAAGTATAGGGGAAAGTGGGGGGGAAGGCATTGCTTGAACCTCACTGTCATTAGAATTGATTCAAAGAGGGGGGGAATATATGTGTGTGTGTGTGTGTGTGTGTGTGTGTGTGTGTGTAAAAATATATGTGTATATACACACATATATACATAGATACATATATACACACATATATATACATGAATACATATATGTTTATATACACCCACACACATATATATACACATACTCAGTTAGGTATAGAAGTCTATCTTATCCCACAGGGAAACAGGAAGGGAAAGGGATGGGGATGGAGGTGGGGAGGATAAAAAAGGAGGGCAAATTAAGGGAGGTAGTAGTCAAAAGCAAAACAGACTTTTGAGAAGGGATAAGACAAAAAGGGAGAAGAATGAACAGAAGAAAATGGGATGGAGGGAAATACACAGTAACCATAACTGTGACTGTGAATGGGATGAGATCATCCATAAAATAGAAGCAGATAGCCGAATGGATTAGAAACCAATATGTTGTTTACAAAAGATAGGCTTGAAACAGAAAGACACACACAGAGTTAAAATAAGGGGCTGGAGCAGAATCTATTGTGCTTCAGTTGAAGTAAAAAAGGCAAGGGTAGCAATCATGAACTCAGACCAAGCAAACACAAAAGTAGACCTAATTAAAAGAGAACCAGGGAAGCTACGTTTTACTAAAACATACTATAGACAATAAAATGATATCAAAATTTTTATAGCAAGTTCCTTCGATAATAGTCTCACTTCTTAAATACATAGGAACTCAGTCAAATTTAGAAAAATAAAAACCATTCTCCATTTCATGAATGGTTAAATGATAAAGTGCCAGGTCTGGAAGTCAGGATCTTCCTGAGTTCAAATCTGGCCTCAGACACTTACTAACTATGTGACCCTTGGTAAATTGCTTAATGCTGTTGGCCTCAGTTTCCTCATCTATAAAATGAGCTGGAGAAGGAAATGGTTAACCACTCTAAGAAAACCCCAAATGGGATCGACAAGTGAACAAAGGGTATGAACAGGCAGTTTTCAGAAGAAGATATCAAAGCAATCTATGGTCATGAAAAATGCTCTAAACAACTAATGATTAGAGAAATACAAATTAAAATAACTCTGAGGTACCACCTCACATCTATCAGAAATGACAAATGCTGGAGGAGATGAGAGAAAACAGATACACCGATGAACTGTTGGTGGCATTGAGAATTAAGACAGCCATTCTGGAGAAAATTTGGAACCATTCCCAAAGGCCTGTAAAACTATGTACACTCTCTGACCCAGTTACTAGGTCTGTACCCCAAAGAGATCAAATAAAAAGGAGAAGGCTCTGCATTACAAAATACAGTAGCTCTTCTTGTGGTGGCACAGAATTAGAAGTTGATGAATGCTGATCAGTTGGGGAATGGCCAAACAAGTTGTGGCATATGGTTGTGTATGGGATGAGTGAAAACTTCTCAATTTGGGGCTATTAACTTTCCCTTCCTCCCTGCTTTTCCATTGCTTCTGTCAATCACTTTTATCTTCCTTTGTCTGTTTTCCCTCCTTGGTGGGACCCTCTCCCCCTCTTTCCTTGCTGTCCTGTAGTAGACCAGACTTTCATGCTCCCCCTCTTCTATGAGGCAGATATGCAGAAAGATT
>CM053590.1:204483732-204510778 GCA_028646515.1 Pseudochirops corinnae | reverse complement strand
CCTAGGATAAAATCTTAATAAATGATTAGCCTTGGGCTGGGGCAGGAGTGGTAGATTCCAAGAAGGGACCATTCGTTCCAGGAATTCCTGTTATAGGGAATATAAGCCTTATGATTTTCTTGTATCTTTGGCTCTGTATGAAATGGTTCTGAAATAAACAGACTATCAAATACATCCCCGTCTCTCCCTCTCCCTTTTTCTCTCTCTCTCTCTTTTCATTCAGCTGGTTGCTGAGCCACAAACTGTGCTGGTCACAGCACTGTCCCAGTTGGGGAAGAATTTGGTGAAGTATGCCTCCACCAATGGGAGAGGAAACAGTCGGGAAGGGGTCTTGACTAAGATAAGTTATAAATTCTTGCCCTGTCTTTTGTAACTTGCCTCTTCTCCATGATGAGTCATGGGGAAGACCACTCTGTTCTCCCAGAGAAGAGAATAAATTCCTGTTCTTATCCTAAGAGATCTCTGTGTTTATTTATTTATTTTTTTACTAAATTAAGGATGAAGGGTATTTTTCATCCCAAACAGTTGTGATGGAATAATATTGTGCTATAAGAAATGGTTGGGAATGGTTTCAGAAAATCCTGTAGAGACTTATATAAAGGTAAGTGAGCAGAACCAGAAGCTCATTGTACACAGTAACAGCAATATTGTAGTGATGATCAATTGTAAAAGATTTAGCTGCTCTGATTAATAAAACAATCCAAGACAATTCCAAAGGATTCATGATGAAAAAATGCTGTCCCTTTTCAGAGAGAGAACTGATTAACTGTGAGTGCAAATTGAAATATAATTTTCTCACTTTCTTTAGCTTTCTTGCTTTTTTTTTGTGATATGGGTGATATGCAAATATGTTTTGCATGATTCCTTTAAAATGGAAAATTGATTTTAATTCTATTTTAAAGACTTCCTTGAGTTAGCATAGGTTTTATATTCTCCCATGCCTGTTAATCCAAACTCCTTCCCAATCTAACTTCACCCTTCACCTGCATTCTGGAGAAACTTGCCTAAAGGTCAAGCTTTTGTCTTGGAATTATCTCCACCCTTTTAAGGAGGACTCTAGCAAGAATATGGCCTGAAATATGATTGAGAGACCCCCCTGTGGTTGTCACCTATTTCCCTTTCCTTTATAGAGATGGACAGTGGAGACATCCTTGAACTCCTGGGGCATAACTCCTCTTACCTTATAACCCAGAAGATTTCCTTCAACTTTTGTATGAGCAGTGAACCACCTGCCTTGTAAATCTCTGCTGGAATAGAATCAGGAACAGGCTTTGTCGCAGGAGAGGAACCTAATGGCATTCAAAATCTCTTCTTCACTTGGAAGTTTGGTTAGAGGGCAACCTGAGATGTACAGTCTATGGTTTCAGCACTGGTTGATAGAAGTCTGTTGAGAACACTCTGAAAGTGTCCAGCCCTTCTCTCCAGGATCATGTCCTTATCATTAATCCACGTGGCTCCATCGTCTCTGAGGAGCTGAGTTGCACCTTAGGTCTTTGGCCCATAAATAGCCTTCAGGGCGTCGTAAACCACTCTGGGTTGTTACTATCTGCATAAAATTGAATTTCATTTACTGAGTCCAGAACACTGCATCTCTTTAAGTTTCACTAGCATTTCTTGTATTTATTTAGTATTTAATTTTTCCCCAGTTACATGTAAACAACAATTTTAAACATTTGTTTTCAGACCTTTGAACTCCTAATTCTCTCCCTTCTTCCCTCCCCACTCCCCTTCATTGAGAAGGCAAGCAATTCAATACAGGTTATATATGTGTAGTCATGCAAAACGTATCCATAGTAGTCATGCTGTGAAAGAAAACATAGATTAAAAAACTCAAGAAAAATAAAGAAAGTGAAAAAAACCCAAACTTTACTCAATATTCCGACACCATCAGTCCTTTCTCTGGGAGTGGACGGCATTTTTCATCCTAAGTCTTTCAGACTTGTCATGGATCATTGTATTGCTGAGAATAACTAAGTCGTTCACAGCTGATCATGCTGCTACTTTGTACACAGTACATTTCATTTTGCATCAACCCATATAAGCTTTTCTAGGTTTTTCTGAGAGCATCCTGCTCATCATTCCTTATAGTACAATAGTATTCCAACATAATTACATACCACAACTTATTCAGCCATTCCCCAATTGATGTCCATCCCCTCAATTTTCAATTCTTTAGCCCCAGAAAAGAGATGCTATAAATATTTTTGTATCTATAGGTCCTTTTCCTTTTTGTTTTTTTAATCTTTTTTAGAATACAGGCATAGTAGTGGCATTGCTATGTCAAAGGGTATGTATGCATGGTTTTATAGCCCTTTGGGAATAGTTCCAAATTTCTGTACAGAATGGTTTTATCAATTCACAACTCCAACAACAGTACATTAATGTCTCATTTCCCCCCATCCCTTCCAACATTTGTCATTTACCTTTTCTGTCCTATTATCTAATCTAATAGATAAGAGGTGGTACCTCAGGGTTGTTCTCTTCTGCATTTCTCCAATCAATAGTGAGTTAGAATATTTTTTCATATGGCTATAGATAGCTTTAATTACTCCATGTGAAAACTGATTATATCTTTTGGTTATTTATCAATTGGGGAATGGCTCTTATTTTTATAAAGTTGACACAGTTCTCTATATGTTAGAGAAATGAGGCCTTTATCAGAGAAACTCCATTCAAAATTTTTTTTCACAGTTACTACTGCTAACTGTATTTCCCTCCATCCTATTCTCCCTACCCGTTTATTCTATTCTCTCTCCTTTTGCCCTGTCCATCCTCAAAAGTGTTTTGCTTCTGATTACCCCTTTGCCCAATCTGCCTTCCTTTCTATCACACACACACCCTCTTTTCTTATTCCTTTCCCCCTTCTATTTTCCTGTAGGATAAGAGAGATTTCTATACCCCATTGTTTATATATTTTATTTCCCAGTTACATGTAAAAACAATTTTTAACATTGGTTTTTCATAACTTTGAGTTCCAAATGTTCACCCTTCCTCCCTCCCTACCCACTCTTATCAAGAAAGCAAGCAATTCAATATAGATTATACATGTGTAATCATGAAAAACACTTCCATAATAGTCATGCTGTTTCCTTTCACCCTGTCCCTCCTCAAAAGTGTTTGCTTCTGATTACCCCTCCACCAATCTGCCCTCTCTTCTCTCGCCCCTCCCCTCTCATTCCCTTCCCCCCTACTTTCCTGTAGGGTAGGATAGATTTTCATACCCAGTTGAGTGTGTATTTATTCCCTCCTTAAGCCAATTCCAATGAGAGTAAGTTTCTCTCATTCCCTCTTACTCCTCCCCCCCTTCCCCGCCAATGTAAAAGCTTTTGTCTCTTTTAAGTGAGATAATTTGCCTTTCTACCTCTCTCTTTCTCCTTCTCCCAGTACATTTCCTTTCTTACCCCTTGAATTCATTTTTTTAGATATCATTCTTTCATATTCAACCCACTCTGTGCCCTCTGTATGTATTCCCTCCAAGTACCCTAATACTAAGAAAGGTCTCATGAGTTACAAACATCATCTTTCCATGTAGGAATGTAAACAGTTCAGCTTCAATAAGTTCCTTATGATTTCTCTTTCCTGTTTATCTTTTCATGCTTCTCTTGAGTCTTGTATTTGAAAGCCAAATTTTCTATACAGCTCTGGTTTTTTCTCAAGAATGAAATAAATTCCCCTATGTCATTGAAGATCACTTTTCCCCCACATGGATTACACTGAGTTTTGCTGGGTAGGTGATTCTCGGTCTTAATCCTAACTCCTTTGACCTCCAGAATATCATATTCCAAGCCCTCTGATCCTTTAATGTAGAAGCTGCTAAATCTTGTGTTATCCTGATTGTGGTTCCACAATACTTGAATTATTTCTTTCTGGCTGCTTGAACTATTTTCTCCTTAACCTGGGAACTCTGGAATTCGGCTATAATGTTCCTGGGAGTTTTCATAGTGGGATCTCTTTCAGGAGGTGATTGGTGGATTCTTTCAATTTATATTTTACCTTCTGGTTCTAGAATATAAGAGCAGTTTTCTTTGATAATTTCTTGAAAGATGATGTCTAGGCTCTTTTTTTTTTTTATCATGGCCTTCAGGTAGTCCAATAATTTTTAAATGATCTCTTCAGGTCAGTTGTTTTTTCATTGAGATATTTCACATTGTCTTCTATTTTTTCACTCTTTTGGTTCTGTTTTATAATTTCTTGATTTCTCATAGAGTTATTAGCTTCCATTTGGCCCATGGTCCATTCTAATTTTTAAGGAATTATTTTCTTCACTGAGTTTGTGTACCTCCTTTTCCATCTGGTCAATTCTTCTTTTTAAGGCATTCTTCTCATTGGCTTTTTGGACTTCTTTTGCCATTTGGCCTAGTAGGTTTTTTAAGGTGTTATTTTCTTCAATATTTTTTCGAGTCTCCTTCACCAAACTGTTGACTTGTTTTTAATGATATTTTTTTTGCTTTTTTGGAGGGGGGAAGGTAGGGCAATTGGGGTTAAGTGACCCAAGGTCACACAGCTAGTTTTGTGATAAGTGTCTGAGGCCAGATTTGAACTCAGGTCCTCCTGACTTCAGGGCCAGTTCTCTATTCACTGTGCTACCTAGCCTTCGCTTTTCATGATTTTCTTGCATCACTCTTATTTCTCTTCCCAATTTTTCCTCTATTTCTCTTACTTGATTTTCAAAATCCTTTTTGAGCTCTTCCATGGCCTGTGAGCAATTCATATTTTTCTTGGAGGCTTTGGATGTAGGAGCTTCGACTTTGCTGTCTTCTAAGTTCATGTTTTGATTTTCCTTGTCGCCAAAGTAAGGTTCTGTAGTCTGAGCTTTTTCCTGTTGCTTGCTCATTTTCTCTAGCCTTTTTCTTGACTTTTTAACTCTTTGCTAAGGTAGGGCTCAGCTTCCAGTATGGAGGGTATATTGTCCCAACCTTCAGAGGTTTTGTGCTGCTGTTTTCAGAAATACTTCCAGGGACCTGTAAGTTTTTAGTTCTTCCAAGGTGGTATGATCTAAGGAGACGTGTTTACTCTTCTCCTGGCCTGTTCTCTAGTCTACGAGTGACCACAAGCACTCTTTACTGCCCTGGAACTGTGAGAAGAGTTCCCCCTCCACTGCTGCCACAAGTTCTGCTATGTCAGCGCTCCTCCTAGCCCTAGGAATGTGACCTAGATCCAAGTATGGGCAAAGCAACAGAGTTCTGCCTCAGTGCCAGCAAAGGTACCCCTATAATCTCCTTCTGGCCAGTTATTTGATCGCCTTACTGTCTATGGGCTGAGAGCTCCAGAAACAGCTGCTGCTGCTGCCATCATCACTACCACCACTGCTGCTGATTCAGTCACTCTTAAGGCCTGCCCCTGGTTTCCCAGGTCTGGGGCTGTGTTGGGGGTGGGGCTGGACTGTGCTCCTTTCTCACCTGGGTCTGACAGCCCTTTCCTATTAGTTTGTGGGTTGAGAAGTCTGGAAACTGCCATAGCTCCCAGTGATTCAGTTCCCCGAGCCTGCTCCAGGTTTGTTGGGGCCTGGTCTGTGCTGGTGCAGCCTGCGCTGGACTGCACTCGTCTCTCAGCCTGGTGCAACAGACCTTTCCTGTAGACCTTCCAGGTTGTCTTCAGCTGGAGATTTGTTTCACTCTGTCATTTTGTGGGTTCTGCTGCTCCAAAATTTGTTTAGAGTCATTTTGGGGGGCTTCTTTTTGGAGGGGTTAAGTGACTTGCCTAAGGTCACTACTAAATGTTAAGTATCTGAAGCCGGATTTGAGCTCAGGTGCTCCTGACTCCAGGGCCAGTGTTCTGTTCACTATGCCACCTGGCCACCTCTAGAGTCATTTTTTACAGGTATTTAGAAGGGTTTGGCAAAGAACTCTGGTGAGTCCCTGCTTTTACTCCACTATCTTGACTCCATTCTTCATTGGCATTTTTGATGGAGTTAAACACTGCCTTCCACAAGGATGAAAATGGCATAAAGGTCTGCTGTTGCCTTGACAGTAAATTGCTTAACTTGAAAAGGCAAAACTAAAGTGGCTTTTGTTGGCAGATGGTTATGCACTCGATGCAGCCACTGAGGATGAAATGCAACAAAATATGGATCAATTCTCTGCTGCTTGTGCTCATTTTGGCCTCACAATTAACACCAAGAAAACCCAGGTGCTCCGCCAGCCAGCACCACACCATCCATACGTGGAACTATCAGTTACAGCAAATAGAGAAGTTTGGAATGCCGTGGATAAGTTCCCTTACCTTGGCAGTGTACTTCTCAGGGATGTACACATAGATGATGAGGCTGATGCATGCATTGACAGAGGTAGCTCAGTGTTTTCAAAGCTCCAAAGGAGAGTGTGGGAGAGAAGAGATGTTGCGCTGCCTACCGCACTGAAAGGCTGCAGAGCTGTTGTGCTGACCTCATTGCTGTATGCCTGTGAAACCTGGACAGTCTACCAGTGCCATGCCAGGAAATGGAACTGGTTCTATTTGAATTGTCTCAGGAAGTAGATCATTTGGCAAAATAAGGCACCGGGCGCTGAGGTCCTTTCTTGAGCTGCACTGCCAAGCATTCAAACTCTATCGCAGGGAGCACACGCCAATGGGCTGGCCACACTGTTTGAATGTGGAAGGTACGTTTGCCAAAAAGACTGTTTTGCAGTAAACTCACAAAAGTCAAGCAGTCACATGGAGGCCAGAAGAAGGAATACAAGGACATTCTCAAGGTCTCTCTGAGGAACTTTGGAATTGATTATGAAATATGGTAGAGGCTGACCTGACACAGGACCACCCAGCATGCTATGCGCTCTATGAGTAAAGCAGAATTACAGCAGCTCAAAAGAAACAGGAGATGCACACATTTAGAGACATCTCTACTTCAAATGTTCCTATGGACTATTTGCCTGGCCTGTGGTAATGCCTTCCGAGCGCCCATTGCTCTGATTAGCCACAGTCCTACACACAGGACCTTGACCCCAAAACAGCCATGTCATTTGGGTCCTCTTGGAGAACAAAAGACAACCACCACCAACCAGCGCTACCCTTTTCCGTAGCCTTCCATCATTTGAGTCTTAAGTCTATTATTTGGGTTTGTATTTGGATCCACTGTTGTAACCTCAGCCACCAGCCTCTCAACCCAAGTACATTCAGTCAAAGCCCTTGCAGACTACACTCAAGTCTGTAGACACCTTTCACCTGAGGATCACTCCCACCTCCTAAGTAAAGGGGAGGAGCTGAGGTGACTCTTAACCCACCTCCTCATTAAAATGTCTACCAATCAGGATTCTTACCTCTGTCAGCAGAAGTCCAAATGATGTCGTTCTCACTTTTCGTTTTTTTGCTTTTTGGAGGGGCAATTGGGGTTAAGTGACTTGCCCAAGGTCACATGGCTAGTAAGTATTAAGTGTCTGAGGTCAGATTTGAACTCAGGTCCTCCTGACTCCAGGGCCAGTGCTCTAGTCACTGGGCCACCTGGCCGCCCCTGATGTTCTCCTTTGTTTTTGAAGAAGACAGATGACATCAGGAACTGATGTCTTGACTTGGGTGTGAATTGGATTTAAGTGCGGCAGAGTTGCACAAAATCATTAGCCTTACTCTCTCTTCCAGAGTCATTGAAGTTCAGGGAGAAGACAAAAATTGGGAAGACTGGCCCAGCATCTTCAATGTCTCACCAAGCTCTAAGCTCTCCAACGTACCTACTTCCACCACTTTCGTGGCTATTGGAATAAATTGTTCTCATCTGGTCATCCCCTCGGATAAGTCTTCACATGCTTGGGGTAGACATCCTTCTTACTCACTAATAGGTTGGAGGCCTGTCAGTCACCCTCAGTCTGGTTTAGCCCCATGCTAGATAGTTTTCTGGAGTGTGGCCACTGCACGTGCTACAGCTTCTTAGAGCCACAGGTAGGAGTTGGATGAAGGTGGACCCCAAAGGTTGCAGAGCGGCCCTGAAAAGGGCTCAGCAAGCCCTCACATCAGAGGTGCTAGGCCCTCCTAACCACCCCATACACCCCTCCCCCCAAGGGATACACTGTCAGGCCAGTGAGAAGGAAGACATGTACATCTAAGTTTAAAAGACGCTCTTGCCTCTCACTTGGGGTCTTTGATCACTGACGCCACGGACCCAATTTATTAGCTACTGCTAGCCTAACATATAGATTGTTCATGCTCAGAACCTTGTCTCTCAGTTTACCTTAAGTTTTCAAACATAGCATTTCACTTGCATAATTCATGTCATATTGTACAATATTATAATTAACATTAGATTGTATAATTACCATTAATATCGCCTTCTCAATGGTAGAGGGAGACAGGAGAGAATTTGGAACTCAAATGTTTTAAAAGAATGCCCCGCCCTCCCCCCAATAAATAAATAAGTAAAAATTTTCCAAATAAATAAAGCAACAGCTAGAATTCAGACCGCACTTTAAGGTTTGCAAAACCCTTTTTATGTGGTATTTCTTTTGATTCTTATAACCACGCTGCAAGGGAGGCGCTGTTATTACTCCCATTTTACAGATGAGGAAGTTGAGACTTGCCGAGGTTCATGGGGCTGAGAGTTTAAAGCAGGGTTTGCAATCAAGTCTTCCTGACTTCTGACTCCAGATTCAGAACTCTCAGCCCAGTTTGGAGCCTCCTTGATGCCCAGTCTCTCTAGTTTCCTCATCTACAATGAAGGGCTTGTTCCAGATGACTTCTAGATTTTGTCTTTTTACTCTCAGTGGAAAGTTGTAGAGTATAACGGATAAAAAGCCTGCCTCAGACTTGGGAAGACCGTGTTTGAGTCCTGCCGCTGGTGCATACGAAGCGGTGGACCCAGAGTAATGACTTAATTTGTTAGTATAACACAGACAACTACTCTAGCAAGATGATGAATAGTAAAAGTTCTGCCTTGGTGTAAAGGGCTTCCTCACTGAAGACTACCTTTCCCAGTAAAACCACTGGTTCAGACCAAAGGAATGAATGAATGAACCTACCTCCCTGGCCTGGATGGAAAACCTGAGTCACTGAGTTTAGGATAGGGCGTCGGTCTGGGGGAGAAAGGATGATGGAGGGTCACATGGGGTGGAGGGAGAAAATAGGGTGCTTTTATATTCACACAAGGTCATGTGTCATTCATTTCTCCTTGCGCCAGGGCTGAAAAGCGAGGGAGCAGGTACAATGTTTGCCAACCCCCTCCTGACATTGCCTAACTTAATGGGAAAAAGCACTCACCTATTGATTTCTTCCCTCTCCCTGACATATATCCCAATCTCTCTTCTTTTTTTTTTTTTTGGCTTTTTGGAGGGGGAACGCAGGGCGGTTGGGGTTAAGGGACTTTCCCAAGGTCACATGGCTAGTAAGTGTTAAGTGTCTGAGGCTAGATTTAAACTCAAGTCCTCCTGACTCCAGGGCTGGTGCTTTAATCATTGTGCCACCTAGCCACCCCTAATCTCTCTCTTCTGATGTGCTTTTTGCACATATCCACCCCCCACCTTTAGACAATCACAATCATCTCCCGCTGGGCAGTCCTTCCTTTCTGGGGGTCAGTCCCTTAGGAGTTAAGCAGCCAGGATGGTCAGAGGTAGTTGTAGCCCCTCACCAGGGTCACGCCTGTTGGATCCATCCTCCCTTTCAGTCGTTCTTCCATGGCCTGCCTGGACTGGGTTTTGGTGTGCAGTGATTTTTCTTGTGATTTAAACAGGTTCAGTGTGGTGGAATCTATTTAGTGACTGAGAGATGATGTTAGGGGTTTTTAACCGATTAAATGTGGAGGTTACGCAAAAGGAGAAAAAGAATGAATTCCGGTGCCCTGCACAATGCCTTTCAAGTATCAAGCATTTAATAAACATTTGGTGCACTGGATCCTGTACTGCCCACCCTGCTCCACCTGCACACAGTGAACGATTGCAGGTCTCAGCAAATCCGACCGGAAAAACACTGGCCAAGGTGTGAAGGGGACTGGGAGAGGGGGTGTGAACGGAGAAAGCTCCAGCTGTGAACCAGACAGACAGGGGGAGAAGAAGGAAGAGTGAGTTTTATAGAAGGGAAAATGTGGTCCAGGGATTAGTGTAGATAACGGGAGGCATGCGCTAGGGTAGATCGGCATCACCTGTAAAAGGCTCCCTTCAGTTCCGTTCCAAAGGCTCTTAGATTTAGGGTTAGAAGGGAACTTAAAGTACATTTAGTCCAGGGACTTTGACCTGTTTTTGTGTCTTGCTCCCCACCCCTCTTGTCATTCAGGTGACAGTGTATGGACCCCTTCTTAGAATACCTATAAATACACAAAATACATAGAATTGCAAGAGGAAATCAATTGTATTAAACTGTAATCATTTTTTAAAGTTCATAGACCCTAAGTTAAGAAACTCTGATCTAGCCTTCTTTTGCCTTGTGGGGGGAGTAGAGGGGAAGGGAGAATGGGGGGAGTAGTTAAGGCTGGGCTCCCTATTTCCTCCAGCTTGGAAGCAGAGCCCTCACTTATGGGCTCAATCCCACTACTGATTGATTGTCAAGGGCACTTTGAGCTGCTCTGTTTACAACCTGGACTGGTTTATTTGCTCCTTGGGCAGCCTGGTGTCCCACTTCCCTCCCTGGGTCACCATATTGGTACTAGATTTAGCATATACGCTAATCATAGAGCATAGCCCTATTGCAGCTCAGAACTCCTAAACTCAAGTGGTCCATCAGCTAAGGTCTCCCACAGCAGCAGGGATTGCAGGTATGTATGTACCGCCATGCCCAGTACCTTGATCTAATTTAGCTCCCTCATTTTATAGATGAGGAAACTGGGGTTCGGAAAAGTTAAGTGACATACCCAAGATCATACAAGCAGTAAGTAGGAGAGCTAGGATTAGAACCCAGGCTTCACAGGCAACTATATACCAACTACCTTTCACCTTGAGTTGTAGTTTCTTATTATCTACACTTGGGTCCAGATTCATCTTGGGCACTGTGGGAACACACGCTACAAAAGTACGTGACATTCTTATTATTATCCCTCCCCTAAAACCCTCCTTCTAGGCTCCACATCATTGATCTGGTTGGGAATTCTCAAAGGCTACACTAGAAAAACACAAGGTGGTCCTGCCAGTCTGGAAAGACTTCCCGGTTGGGTCCAGTATGTTATGTGAGGACCCATCTAGTTAAGTCTGGGGAGTCTTATTACTAAGCTGGCTGCGGGGTCATGAATTTTTCAGCCGGAACAGCTCCTGAAGGCCAACTGCTAAAGACATTGAGGAGTTACTGTTTGCATCGCTATACTGATTGTGGTTGGCTTGGTGGCTCAGTGGATAGAGTGCCAGGCTTGGAGTTAGGAAGACTCCTTTTCCTGAGTTCAAATCTAGCCTCAAACACTTACTAGCTGGGTGACCTTGGGCAAGTCACTTCACCCTGTTTGCCTCAGTTTCCTTACTTTGAAAATGAGCTGGAGAAGAAAATGGTCATCAATCCAGTATCTTGGTCAAGAAAACCCCAAATGGATCACAGAGAGGGGGAAACAACTGAAAATGACAAAGAGCCAACTGATCAATAGGTGTTTGACTTGGTGTACTGTGTCCACGTGAAAAAAATCAAAGTTCCTTGAGATACCCAGTGTCATTTTTACCCCACATTCTCTTCCCTCAGGAAACTTACTGTCCAGTTGAGACAAAACATACAGGCAGGAGCCAATCTGAATCCTGTCGTAGCTGGAAATGTTCCGACAAGTCACCAGCCCCTTCATCTTATAGATCAGAGAGTGAAGATCCCGTCAGATTGATTGTGTCCCCAGCCCTCAGCGCCTTGCCTGGATCACAGTAGGTGCTTAATGTTTATCGGATTGGACTGGGCTTTGCCTGAAGGGCCTTAAAGGGTAGAACAGGGTTTCCAGTTTGTGGTTTGCAGTAATACAGGCAGTCTCTAACCAGTGATTGTGTTCCAGAAGCCATTTGTAAATGACAGGATTATCGATCTAAATCTGAAAAGACTTCAGAGGCCATCTAATCCAACCCCTTCACTTTATTATTACATTATAATTATTTTTTTATTTTCTTTCTTTCTGTTTGGAGGCAATCAGGATTAAGTGACTAGCCCAGGGTCACACAACTGTCTGAGGTAAAACTGGAACTCAGGGCCTCCTCACTACAGGACCTGTGTTCTAGCCACTTCACCACCTAGCTGCCTCTCAAATTCTTCATTTTACAGATTGGGAAACTGAGGTCCAGGTAGGATTTTGTGGTTTGTGCAAGGTCACCCAGGTAGTAGGCATAGGAAGAAGGACTTGAACCCAGATCCTCAAACTTGAAAGCTGATGATTTTTCTGCTGTCCCATGATCCTTCAAAGTCATTCAGAACTTGAAACACAGTTTCCTATAAACACACAGTTTTAAGTGGTGGTTAAGTTCCCAGGCTAAATCACAAAAGCCTCTTTAAGCCCCTTTGTTGTTACTGTTGTTCAGTGGTGACCTGATCTGGGTTTTTCTTGGCAAAGATACTGGACTGGCCTGCCATTTCCTTCTCCAGCTCATTTCACGAGGAGGAAAATGAAGAAGACTAGATTGAGTGACTTTCCCAGGGTCACACGGCTAGTAAGTCTTTGAGGCCAGATTGCAACTCAGCTCTTCCTGACTCCAGGCTTGGCACACTATTCACTGGGCCACTTACCTGCCCCAAAAGCTAAGTAACCACAGGCAATTTGCTTAACCTTTCAGTGTTTTAGTCCACTTTCTAACAAATGCTAATTGAGCGACTGACCGATTTTTTTTTTTTAAGATTGTAAGAGGCAGTGGAAAGAGTGATGAAACCAGAGATCTTAATCTAAATCCTGACTCTACCATTTACTGTCTCTCTGACCTTGGACAAGTCACTTTAACTTCTGTTGGTTATAATTTCTTCATCTATGGAATGGAGGCATAGGACTAGTCAGGGGTGGTGAAACTTTGGCCTTGAGGCCACATGTGGGCCCTCTAGGTCTTGACTGAATCAGTCAAAGGGTTACACTTGAGGACCTAGAGGGTCACATGTGGCATTGAGGCTGAAGTTCCCCACCCCTGGACTGGATGGCCTATAAAATCCTTTACCAGCTCTAAATAACGCGTTGTAAGGAAATAAGGAATAAGGTGCTAGAGGTAAAGAGAGAGGTCAGGGCTTCATATAAAGATTTGGGACTCATTCCCTTGGTGATAGTCCAGGACATGGGAAATTGAGGAGGGAAAAGCCACTGCTGTCATTGGTGATTTCATACAAAGTAATTTCAGGTGAGTAATAGAGTCGTCAATGAGCATTAATTAAGTGCCCCCTATTTGCCAGGCGGGCAGCTAGGTGGTGCAATGGATGGAGCACCAGGCCTGACGTCAGGAAGACTCATCTTCCTGAGTTCAAATCCAGCCTCAGACACTTGCTAGCTGTGTGACCCTGGGCAAGTCACTTAACACTCAGTTTCCTCATCTGTAAGATGAGCTGAAGAAGGAAATGGCACAAACCCCTCCGCTATCTTTGCCCATAAAACCCCAAATGGGGTCATGGAGAGTCAGACATGGCTGAAAACGACCGGAGAACAGCATATGCCGTTGACTGTATGGGTGGCTATGCGTAGATGTACGTGTGCATGCACTTGGTGTGCACATATGTGTAGATGTGGGGGCTCGGGTGTTTTCCATGTCCCTGCTCTTGACCATCGCCACCTTTGGGGGAATGGTTCGGTCACTACATTTTGGTCACCTTACATTTATGCCTTGTGGCTCCAAAGAGCCGGGGTCATTCTTCAAAGAGGAATGGGACCTGGAGTTCCCTTAGCAGCAGGTGATGTGTATGCATGTGCAAACCAACATTCACACACAGAGTGGTTTGGAAGCAGAAATGGCGAGTGTGGAGAACTCCTCAGAAAGGAGAGGCAGATGGGGGAAGGTTTTTCTCATTTGTGTGTTTGTTTTATTCGGTTCTGTTCTTAGTAGTTAGGAAAGCTGTGGGCATATTTGTAGTTAGAAGGGAAGCCTCCAGTGAAGGTGACGTGGAGAGGGGATAGGGAGATTGGAGAGGAAAGGGAGACTCGATAGGGACTGGAGCAAACATCCCTGAAGAAATGAGAGGAGGCGGGGGTGGGAAGGTGGCACAGTGAATAGAGCACTGGCCTTGGAGTCAGGAGGACCTGAGTTCAAATCTGACCTCAGACATTTAACACTTACTAGCCATGTGACCTTGGGCAAGTCACTTAACCCCAATTGCCCTGCCTTCCCCCCTCCAAAAAGCAATAATAATAATAATTTTCAAAAAAAGAAATGAGAGGAGGTGGGATGAATGGTCCAGCAAGAGGGTTGCTCTGTGGCAGAAAGAAGGGCCATCTCTTCCTCAGGAACTAGGACGAATGAATGAATGAAGACAAAGCCAAATCGGCAGCTCTAGATGCAGTTGCTCATGGTGATCCCTTCAGTAGGTGTCAGAGTGATTTGTCAAGAGTAGGACGGGGAAAGAAGCGAGAAGGATAAAGGAGAGAGGGAAGGGGAACATGAATCCAGCAACAACCTACAGATTCTTCTGCCCTTACTCCCTGATTAGCTGAAGACTTTTGTTGACTATTCATGACTGGAAAAGTACAGCCGAGATCTTTCCCTGGGGCCCATGGCCCTGACTTTGCTGCTAACAGTCAGGCTCATTTTTCTATTCTTCGGGAGGATGGGAGGGCTTTCGGGGAAGTAGCTCCTTCCCACTGAGGAGGTCAGGGAGACAATAAAGAAGGAATTCTGATCCGCCCTCCCCATTGGGACTCTGTCCACCTACACTGCAGCGGGGACTCTGACTTCTAGGCTTTGCCCCTGGGCTTCCTTAGGAGCCTGTACCAAGTGTCAAACACAGATGAAAGCAATATAGATCGAAGCCCTTTGGGGGGGAAGCAGCTTTCAAGAGCTGAGTGGCAGGCTCTGTAAGCACGCTGTCTTACAGCTTGGCATTACCTATTCTATTTTAAGGACTTTTCAATGTTTCTCAATGACTTCAACAATCACTCAGAGGTGCCTGGAGTTCACATCCGCCCCAACCTCTTCCCTTCTGAGCAGAGCAAATGAGCGTCAGAACAGAGAACCCCCTTTCCACATCCATCCTTCCTGCCCACGTCTCAGCCAGAATAAGGACATTACTATTCTTTCCTCACCGTACAGAACTGAATGCCGGACCCTCCCCCACGTGGAAAAGCTGCGATTGGCTTTGAAGGTCTCCATCCCAGGCTCATATCATAACAGCAGATTCTTCTCAATTATTCAGGGCTTGATTATTCAGTCTGTTGATTATCCAAGGGCTCCTTTCTATTTCCCTTTTCACTGCAACCTTCCCCCTTTTTTCAAGAGCTTGACCTTTGATTCATTAGCACCAGGGTGTTCCAGGAGAGAATTATAGAGTAGGTTGAGTTTTGTCTTCTAGATTTCTTAATTTTCTTTCTGTGCTGCCTATTCCCTTCCAGCACCTTCTTTCTCTTCCTAGATACCCAGTACCCTTCATCTAGCCCTATCAAGAATACTGATCACACACACACGCTGCACACACACACACACACACACACACACACGCTGCACACATTGGCACCCCTACCATTCAGTGCCTGGGCTTCAACTTCTATCTTTATTCCTCCACAAAGAGAAGCAATCTCTTGGAACAAATACATTTAAAAAATAAATTAGCAAAACACCTCAATATATTGACCATACTTGAGAATATGTATCTCCTTTTGCATCTCAAGGCCACTCCTGTCCTGTCCAGAGGTGGGAGGTACGCTTCATCTTCAGGAGAGGTGGAGATAAGAGCGACAGATTTAGAGTGGGGGACCACAGCAGGGAGAGAGAAGGGGTAAGGAGTGAGGAAAAGGAAATGATGATTGGGTGAGTGGGAAGAACTTCTAGGCAGTTAAACAGAAATAAAATTGGGAGAGAGAGACGGGTTTAAGGGAGGAAATGATCAATTCGATCTGGATTATGTTGACTTCGCGGTGCCACAAATGCAGCCAGATGGAGATATCCACAGGCTGTTGGCTATTTGTGACTGAGGATTAAAAGGAAAGAGTATAATGTCTTCTGGGGCAGGCCTGACTCGGGCCAATCAGGTGGTTCAGGCTCAAGAACAGAGAGATAAGAGCATTTATTGAGTGCTTACTGTATGTATGCCTGTCGCTGTGCTAAGCACAAATGCATGTAAAAAACAAGAGAGCCCATGCTCTCAAGAAGCTTACATTCTGATGACAAAAGACAACACATAGCATAGAAAGGGAAAATCTCAAATGCTGGACTGAAAATTAAAGAGGAGGGGGGAAAAGGCACCCCCACAGGGACAAGGTCCATCCAGAAGGAGTCCAGGAGGACACGGTCTAAACCTGGTTTTGCGGAAAGCATGGCTGACATGAGTTCTGCTGGAATGGGGGTATAGAAGGATTCTGGGGAGTCATGAGCTAAACCAGATTTGGGGTAAACTAAAATCTTCACATGGAGGTTTGAGGACAAGCTCGCTACCAGAGGAGGAGGCCTTCCCGGTGTGATGATGGAATAAAATGAGACACTTGTAGCCTATCTAACCTTTTACAGAAGGAGGTTTCCGGCACAATAGCATAGAAAGGACAGTTGGCCAAGACACAGCACTGATATTTACCAGAGTGATGTTCTCCATTCAGCGTCACGTGCGCCAAACCGAACCAGCTCCAAGCTCTTGGCCAATGACTCTTGGTACTTAGGTGGCCAGAAGTGGCTTCATCAGTGGTTTGAGTCTTAACCCCCTTCGCCAATTAAGTTCCAAGGGTGATTTCATGACCTTTTAGGCAAAAACTAGCCTAACCTATGTGGCAAGGACCTCAGTAGATGTTGCTCCTTCCATACTCTATCCCTTCATGAAATGGTCCTAATGATCTTGTAAAGGATCTCCCACCACTCAAATGGTCTCAGGTCCATTGCTGGACAACCCTGATTTCAGTCAGCTAATCAGTAATCATTTATTAAGTGTCTCCTATGTTCTTGGCACTGTACTGAGAATGGGGTTACAAAAAAAGGGAAAAGATGGTCCCTGCCCTCAAGGGGCTCACGGTCTAATGGGGGAGACAATAAGCTGACAAATACATACAAAGAAGTCATAGATAGAAGAAACAGGAAATAATTTTAACAGAGGGAAGGCACTAAAACTAAGAGGGTTTGGGAAAGGCTCGCTGTAGAAGGTGGGATTTCAGTGGCGATGTGGAGGAAGCCAGGAGGCAGAGATGAGTAGTTGCAGACAAAGGGGACAGCCAAAGATGCCCACCACTGAGGCATGGAACGTCTTGCCTTAGGGACTGAAAGTCTAGCAGAGTTGACATTAGTGGAGGGACTGAATTCAGATACAAAAGATGAGAAGACAAAGAAAACACGACAAATAAGCCATGCAAAGGGTCCCTGGAAGGAGCGAACACATAGAGGAGAACCAAGACTGGAGGTTCTAGGCTCTGTATCCGGCCCTTGGAAGGACTGTGTTCTGGATCTCAGTGATCTGATGGTAGTGGTGGCGACCACAATGTTTGCCGCTCACCAAGGGTGGGCAGAGTGAGCCAGAGCAAGCCCTGTCTGCGGAAGGTGACATGTGGGACACAGTCACCGTCCTTGTCACAGATCGCTCACTTGTAAGGAGGCGGTGAGAGGTCATCAACCTCTCCTATTCAGTCTCTCCTGGGGTCAGAGCCAACACTGACTGCTACCCAAGGGCTCTTTTCTCGGAGCTTCATTTATGGGGGGCTGGAGGTGGGAGACGGTAAGATTGCCAGTCTTTCCCTTTTAGAGGCCTCTGATGAATGGCTGCTCCCTTTCTCTCTTGGGGACTTGGCAAGGATTCTCCCTCACCTTCTTGTGGGGAATCAGGATTACCAAATTGCCTAAGGAGTGTCCTTTCTTCCAGATAAATCCGCATTCACTTTAGTCCTGCAGAAACAGTTTCATTTCCCTTAGGTCTTTAGAAAGCAAAGTATATCCCAACAATGCCATCCTTTGTTCTACTCCCTCCGCCTCCTCCCGCCTCCTCCCCTCAGCCCTTTCTGGGAGTTTTCTGAAGAATCGAGGGAGGAAAGGAGACCTTCCTGGGGGGTTGTCAGGGACCCCTCTGCACCAAAGATAGTATAGGGAAGGGCCAGAGAGAGACTCAAAAGAACTATGTTCAAAAGCAGCCTATGTTTGTTAGGTCTCTCTGGAGAACAGATGAGCCAGAGAGCCCTCTCTCTTCCTAGGGCGGTACTGATTCTTCACAGACCTGGCTTTTGGGAGATGGGATGCCTAACCCTGGCAGTTAGGGGCATGATGGGAAAGTGGTTATTTCAAAACTATGCCACACTGGCACTCTGATCAGCATGAGGAACACTCTTGGGTATCAGTAGCTCCCTCATTCTCTGCTGGGATGGAACTAACACTGCCACTGCTGCTGCAGCTACTGGCTCCCATGACTCTGCCCACTCTGCTGTCTGTTGCCCAATGCCCCGACAGAGGTCAACAGCTTGTTCTAGACCGAATTCAGAATCATCTGGGTTCTTCCTATTCACTGTGTTTCCCCCAAATTGGCCGATCAGCACGTACTCTGGATTTTCTTAGGGTTGATCTCCCGTACCTTATTCTTCATATGGGCCATTGCCTTAACTGAGGCCTCTGCCTCCATGACCCATCTGGCCCAGTCATCTCATCGTTATGTTATCAGGGTGCTGATAGACCTCAATGCCTTCAGGAAGAGTGGCCTTTTTAAGGACTCTGAGCACAACTATGGTAACATGGAAGAGAGTCTAGATGGTTGTGGAGAAGGATAGTGAAGGCAAAAGCGCCTTCCTCCCCAAGCAAAAGCAAACTTTTCTTAATTGGTATCAATTGTAGTAATGGAGAAAAAGACTTTAGCAAGAATGGAAATCATGCCCCTCCAGGAGGGGCTTGGGCTACCTGGCTTACCACACTGACCAGTTCAGAAATGGTTGCAATGGTCAGCATGGCCTTCCTCAGGGGCAGGGGATTTGTTTTTTGGTTTTTTTGTTTGGTGTTTTTTTGTTTAGCCTTTTGGAGGGCAGTAGGGGTTGAATGACTTACTCAAAGTCACACAGTTAGTAAGTGTGTCAAACATCTGAGGCCAAATTTGAACTCAGGTCCTCCTGACTCCAGGGCCCGGTGCTCTATTCCCTGCACCACCTAGCCACCCCTGAGGCAGGGGATTTGTAAGAGGAGTTGTTAAGGAGAATATTTAGCTTTCACTTCTCCCAGGACCAGTATAGTTTCCTGTTAACTACTTGATGTGGTTCAGGCAACACCAAGGGTTTGCATTTGGCTCTGTTTGGGATGAAAAATATCCTCCATCCTTAATTTAGTGAAAAGAAATAAACACAGAGATTTCTTAGGATAAGAACAGGACTTCATTCTTTTCCCGGGGAGAAGAGGATGGTCTTCCCCATGACTCATCATGGAGAAGAGGCAAGTTACAAAGGATAGTGAGGTAATTTATAACCTAACTTAGTCAAGACCCCTCCCCGACTGTTTCCCCTCTCATTGGTGGAGAGGCACACTTCACCAAATACTTCCCCAACTGGGACAGAAAGGAAAGATAAGGGGAGGGTCCCACCAAGGCGGGAAAACAGACAAAGGAAGATAAAAGTGATTGACAGAAGCAATTTGAAAAGTTAACCACTCCAAATTGAGAAGTTTTCACTTATCCCATACAGCTCTAACCACAATAGCAGACATGAAGGTTACCACAAGGATGAATACCAGCTCCCAAGAGTTCTCAATGCCCCTCTACTTGAAGGTTTGTCCCCCCTTCACCACCCGTGAAAGCTAAGATGTCAAAATGGAGTTGCCGGGGGTTCTCTGGTATTATAACTCAGCTGTCAGTACCTAACATACTACTCTATGTAAGTGAGGGACTTTAGACGATATGTTAAATGTGAGTGGAGGTAAAGAGCCCACTGGGTAGCATGGTACTCTTTTACTAGTACCCTGACAGGCCATTAGTCTTTTTTTTATTAATCTCATTTTGGGTGAAATGCCCAAGGCTCCTTAAGGGAAGTATCATCATCAAGTGGGGCAGTGGGCACCTTGCCTTTCCCAGCCATCCCCAGAACAGCTATATGCCCATTCAGCCCCTGAGGGTTTCTGGATCTTCCATTCCAATTTTACCAGTGGGTCTGCCCAGGCTTATATGTTGATGTGATTTGGAAGGCCCATTGCTAAACCCAAGACCACTTAGGTGAATTTATACTCAGAAGCTAAATTCTAATTGTTCCCCCGTGCTAACTAGTTATAGGGTGGAGAATGATGGAGGATGGTGAGGCCATGTGTATACAGGGTGGAGAATACAGTGGCCTAGATAAAGTCCACCAAAACCCATCTCTTTGGGGAATTTTACCCTTTCCTCTGCTGACGATAGGAAAACTGGATGTAGAAGGGAAGTTATCTTTAAGAGACATGGTAGAGGGCAGCTAGGTGACACAGTGTCTAGAGCACTGACCCTGGAGTCAGGAGGACCTGAGTTCAAATCTAGCCTTGAATAGTTACTAGCTGTATGACCCTGGGCAAATCACTTAACTCCGATTGTGTGTGTGAGAGAGAGAAAGAGAGAGAGAAAGAGAGAGAGAGAGAGAGAGAGAGAGAGAGAGAGAGAGAGAGAGAGAGAGAGAAAGAGGCCCAATTTTATTTACCAAGATGCCCTGTGCCGGGAACTCTACTAGTTTAAGCTTTCCTGGTCACCTAAAGATGTAAAAGAGTCCCGTCCCTCCCATAAGGAGCTGGATCCTCGAAAATACCCCGAGGACAGGGCAAGTCACCATGCAAAGCTAAGTGCTTTATCTCTGTTGAGTGTGCTATGTCTAAGTAAATCTCCTTTTATAGATCGTTCAAGGACCTTTGAGCTCTCAGTTTGTTCCAATATCAGACCTAAACTAGCAAGACACTAGCCAGAGTCAGGTCTTGCCTAAAATGTAGTCAAATATAAACAATTCCCTATGTCAGTGGCCTAAAAAGGGACAAGGACAATCCCATCTAGGATTTCTGACTTTGCATCAGTCATCTTCTATAGGGTTCTTGAGCTGATAGAACACTGTTGTCCAAGTGGAAGAAGTTTTGCATTGGTCCTAATTGACTATGCCCTCAGCACTCATTGTTCTGTTGATTCATCAGATTGTTGATTAAATATCTGAAGACTCCCAAGATCATCAAGAATGAAATCCTACTTGTGCTCCAAACCCTGCTGCAGATGAATTCATCCCCCACTGCAATGGCAACAGTGTCCCAGATGTTCAGCCCCCTAAAGCACAAGCTTGCCTAACAATACTATGGAAAGATTACTGAATGAAGATTCTGCACTGATTCAATTGGGCATGACTTCCCTGCTGCCATATTTGTAATGGGGCACGCTCCCTGTCAGCATCATGTGTCAAGCCAAGCCTACAGAGCTCCTAAATCCTTATTCCCTTGTTATTTTGTACTTGGGCAACCAGCAAAGTATGTCAGTGATTTAAATGTTGTATTCTGAGCCATCTACATCTCAACGATAGTTTCATTACCTTCTAGAGGAAAGTTGACTAAGCTTACATGGCCAAGACCTCAATGGATGTTGCTCTTACCATAATATAGCAACCAACAAAATTAATGCAATCTTAAGAGTCCATTCGGAGAAGTACAGTGTCCAGAAGATAGGAGGTTATTGACTCAGTGCGCTTTCCCTTGGTCACACCATAGCTAGCAGTCTATAGTATATAATTTATGTATAGATATATATATATATATATATATAGATATATATATATATGTATACACACACACACACACACACACACATGCACACACACATTTTATATATATAATAGAGTTCTTTTGTGTTCTGTGTACCACATTTTTTTAAAGGTTGAAACTATGAGACAGCTAGCAGCTCAGTGGCTAAGAGTGCTGGAGTTGGGGTCAGGAAGAACTGAGTTCAAATCATGCCTCAAATGCTTTCTGCACAATCTTGGGCAAGCTATTTAGTCCTAACCTCAGTTTTCTCATCTACAAAATGGGAATAATGATAACCACCTACTTCCCAGGGTTGTTGTGAGGATCAAAGCAGATGATGCATGTGCAATACTTTACAAACATTAAGGCTCTTTATAAATGCTAGATATTATTTAAAATCATGCCATGTGGTATGTGAGACATGGAGAAAAGAAGACTTAACATGGAAAGATGATAATTGGCTTCAAAGACTGGGAGGGCTGCCTTCTGTAGGAGTGGCTAGGTTTGCTCTGCCAAGGTGTAGGAAGATGCAAAAGTGGCAGATCACTGTACTCTTTGTAGAGAAAGCCTTCCTAACACAGAGAGCTGTCCCAGAGTGGAACAGGACACCTCATGAGATGCCCCTCACTTGAAGTATTCAAGTAAAAAGCAAGTGATCTATTTCTGGGGATGCTGTAAAAGGTAAATTTGGTCAGACTGTATTAGAAGGCTTCCCAAATCCCCTCAAGTCTGAGACCCTGGGACGCTTTTCTGTGTTTCTAGAGCTGGTCTTCCCCACCTGTACGGAGCTTTAGCATCCAAGCAAAAGATTTTTGAAAGACATTTTCTTGCAGTAAAATATATGACTGTGATGATCATTCTTTACAAATAGAGCCAGGATTGAGATCAGAATGCTTGGCCTACAACCCCACCACAGCAAACAAGCGCGAGATGAGCCCGGTTCAATAAATCTGGCAAAGACGTACCAGGACACGCCCCCCCCTCCCCCCTCAGCATGGTCAGGGAAGTGGGCAGACTCTAGCTGTAAGAAACACCATACCAAGTGCTTCAGCATAACCCTGAGCAAACAGGTAGACACCAGTCCTATGGGTGTCTAAACAAATGGAGAGCCACCATTGCAGGCTCCATTTCCCCCGCCCCTGCCATGCTTCAGCATAACTCTGGACAAAGAGGCAGCTTCCAGTGGCCTGACCACCAGGCGTTTCATTGTAGCTCCAGGGAAACATAGAAGCACCCCACTGGTTCAGCACATACCACACGCCAACACTAGGACCCTGGCTCAGCACCAAATATGCTGCCAGACTCCTACAGCTGCCTGCAGTGCCTGCCACTCCCCACTTTGCCCCCTCAGCATGGTACCAGACACAAAGGTCACCTGTGGGCCTCAGAGCAACATCAGTGCACCACTAGGTAAACAGCCAGGGCCTACAGCCTCTGGTATAAGAAGTCTGAGACAGTGTCCCTTTCCCCCCTGGGGACAGAGCTCAAATTTAAAAGAAAGGAAAAAGACCAAAATGATGAGCAAAAAACCAACAAAATGGGAATCTGGCTATAGAAAGTTATTGTGGTGACAGGGAAGATCAAGATACACACTCAGAAGAAGACAGCAATGTCAAAACATGGGCAAAACCCCACCCCAAAATAAGAAGTGGTCTCAAGCCCAGAAAGAACTCATGGAAGAGCTCAAAAAGGAGCTTAAAAATCATATAAGAGAAGTAAAAGGAAGATTGAGAAAAGAAATGAAAGTGATGCAAGAGAATTATGAAAAAAAATCAACAGCTTGGAAAAAGTAAACGACTGCTTAAAAAGTAGAATTGGTCAGATGGAGAAGCAAGGACCACGCTAACTGAGGAAAGAAAATAGCTCCTTGAAAGTTAGAATTGGACAAGTAGAAGCTAATGACTCTGAGAAATCAAGAGTCAATCAAACAAATTCAAAAGAATGAAAAAAATAGGAGAAAATGTAAAATACCTCATTGGAAAAACAACTGACCTAGAAAACAGATCCAGGAGAGACAGTGTCGGAATAATTGGACTACCTACAAGTCATAATCAAAAGGAGGACTGGACAACGTCTTTCAAGAAATTATCAAGGAAAACTGCCCTGTTATCCTGGAACCAGAGGGCAAAATAGGCACTGAAAGAATCCACTGATCACCTTAGGAAAGAGATCACAACTCATTGGTTACAACCCTTCTATATGACCAAACTATTGTACAATGTGAAAGTATTTGCAGATCCTATACATGATTGCACGCCACCATGGGGGGGGGGGGGAAGGGAGGGGAGAAAATCTGAAACTCAAGTGATTGTGAACTGAATCTTGTAAATTAAAAGTAAATAAGTAAATAAAAAAAATTTAAAAAAAAAAAAGGAAAGAGATCACAAAATAGAAACTCCAAGGAACATTCTAGCCAAATCTCAAAACTATCCAATCAAGGGAAAAGTACTTCAAGTGGCCAGAAAGAAACAGTTCAAGTATCAGGGGGCCACAATCAGGATTACACAGGACTTAGCAGCTGCCACATTAAAAGACTGGAGTTCATGGAATATGATATTTCAGAAGGCAAAGGAGCTAGGACTACAAAGATTTCTCTTCAAGGGAAAAAAATTGACCATTCAATGAAATAGAAGGATTTCAAGCTTTCATAAGGAGAAGATGAGAATTTAACAAAAAATCTGATCTCCAATATCAAGACCCAAGAGAAGCCTAAAAAGGTAAAAAGGGAGAAGAACACATAAGAGCTTTAATGGAGCTAAACTGTTTACATCCCTATATGGGAAGATGACATTTGTAATTCTTAAAAATTGCATCAGTAATAGTATGGCTAGAAGGAATATACATAGACAGAGGACGCGGGTATAGGGTGAATATGAAGGAATGACATAAAATAATTAAGGGATGAGAAAAAAGGAGTACAGAAAGAAGGGAGAGGTAGAATGGGGTAGATTCTTTCACATGAAGAGGCACAAAAAATCTATTACAGTGAAGGAAAAAATAGGAGGGTGGGTGATGGGCATTGCTTGAACCTTACTCATCAGTGTTGGCTCAAAGAGGGAATAATAAACACAATCAACTGAATACAGGAATTTATCTTACCTGACAGGGAAATAGGAGGGCAGGAAATTCAGTCAAGGGGGATCAAAGACTGACAGAAAAGAGGGCAGACCAGGGGAGGTGGCAGAAAGAAGCAAAACACTGTCCATGAGGGAAAGGGTGAAAGGAGAGAGAAGAAAACAGGAGGAAAAATAGGAGAGAGGGAAATACACAGCTAATTATCACTGTGAATGTAAATGGGAGGAAATCTCCCATCAAATGGTAGTGGATAGAACTCACTATCTGACAAAAACTGCTGGGAAAACTGGAAAACAATGGGGCACAAACTAGGTATAGACCATCTTACACCATATACCAAGATAATGGGCACATGATTTAGACATAAAGGGTGACACCATAAGCAAATTAGAAGAACATGGAATAGTCTACCTGTCAGGTCTATGGAGAAGGGAAGAATTCATGACCAAAAAAGAGATAGAGAGCCTAACAAAATGTAAAATGGGTAATTTTGGTTATATGAAATTAAAAAGCTTTTGCACAAACAAAACCAATGCAAGCTTTCTCTGTTCTCCACAAATCTCTCCACCTTGTCCCTAAGATCATTGGTTTTCCCAAACTGAGAGCCTAGAAATTGTGGAGGAAGATGAGGCAAAGAACGTGAACCGTACCTTGTCCTCCCTACGGTCCAAAGAAGACCCTGGAGGTACATCTTTGCAGCTGGCACCTGGGTCAGGGGAAATCTGGCTTGATGACTTAATCAAATAAATAGAAGGTCGGTCTCAAAATGTGGATGACCTGGGTTCAGATCTAGATCTTGACAGAGTGTGACTGTGTGGTCCCAGACAAGGCGTGTAAATCCCCAGAGTCCCGGGAAGTCCTTTTTCTCAGACTGTGTGTTGCAGAGCAGTCACGGATCTCACAGCACTGGGAAGGGAGCTACAGCCTTAGGCTGATGAAATCAGAGGCACTGACCAAAATCATCTTTCTGGTCTGTTGTAGAAAATCACCTTCCAAAGTCTGACTTATCTTTTCCTTTTTCTTTTTATTCTTCACCAAGTATGTACTAAAGGCACATATGTAATATGCCTATAAAGTTTTGGGGGGAATTTTGTCAGAGAAAACTAGGTGGCACAGTGGATAGACCATTGGCTTGGAGTCAGGAAGATCTGAGTTCAAAACTAGCTTGGGACACTTAATAGCTATATGACTCTGCGTGAGGCACTTAATCTCTGTTTGCCTCAGTTTCCTCATCTGTAATAATAATAGCACCTAAGGCCAGCTAGGAGGCTCAGTGGATAAAGTAGAGCACTTGGAGTCAGGAAGACTCATCTTCTTGAGTTCAAATGTGACCTCAGATACTTACTAGCTGTGTGATCCTGGGCAAGTCACTTCATCCTGTTTGCCTCAGTTTCCTCATCTGTAAAATGAGCTGGAGAAGGAAATGGCGAACCACTCCAGTATCTCTGCCAAGAGAGCTCCAAATGGGGTCACATGGAGTCAGACACAACTGAAAACTAACAATAGCACCCACCTGCCAGGGTTGTTAGCACAGGTGCTAATATAAATGCTAGCTGTTATTATCTTTTGTTGGTAAATCACCCACGTTTCTCCCTGTATCCTTCTCTTTCCCTAGTGCCTAGCATAGGACACTTAGAATAAGAGACTCACAGAACATCAGACCTTGAAGAAACCTTATAAACTATCTAATACGACCTTTCCCCACTCCCATTTTATACACAAGGAAAGCAAGATTCTTGGGAAGTCAATGTAGTATGGTGGAAGGAGTCTTGGCCTGGGATTAGAGGTCCTGGGTTCATATTTCCCCTCAGGTGCTTACTACTTGTGACACTTTGGGCAAGTCACTTAACCTCTTCAGTTCTCAGTTTCCACATCTGTAAAATAGACTGCGTGGGCTCTGGGGTTCCTTCCAGCTCTTACTTTATGATCCTCTGGAATAAATCATTATACATATTTTGTTGTTCTTGAGTCATTTCAGTCAGCCTGATTCTCCATGACCCTGTTTGGGGTTTTCTTGGCTGAGATCCAGGGGCGGTTTGCCATTGCCTTCTCCAGCTCATTTTACAGATGAGGAAACTGGGCCAAACAAGGTTAAGTGACTTGCCCAGGGTCACGGAGCCAGTAAGTGTCTGAAGTCACACTTGAACTCAGGTGCTCCTAAATCTAGGGCCTCTTTTGTATTCATTGCACCACCTAGTTGTCCCCTTGTGCATATAGGAGGGACTTGATAAATATTTGTTTGCCTGAATTGAAATTCTTAGCTATGTGGGTATGAAAGGTTGCTGAGTTCCAGATAGGTGAGATATTACCATAACTTCCCC
>CM053590.1:204450834-204483232 GCA_028646515.1 Pseudochirops corinnae | reverse complement strand
ATAGATGGATGGATAGATAGATGATAGATGGATAGATAGATAGATGATAGGTAGATAGATGGATAGATAGATAGATAGATGGATAGATGGATAGATAGATGGATAGATAGATAGATGGATGGATAGATAGATGATAGATAGGTAGATAGATGGATAGATAGATAGATAGACAGATAGATGGATAGATAGATGGATAGATAGATAGAGAGATGATAGATAGGTAGATAGATGGATAGATAGATAGACAGATAGATGGATCGATAGATGGATGGATAGATAGATAGGTGATAGGTAGATAGATGGATAGATAGATGGATAGATAGATAGACAGATAGATAGACGGATAGATGGATAGATAGATGGATAGATGGATGGATAGCTAGCTAGCTAGATATAGATATATTTGAGAGGGGTGGGCAATCTCAGGGTACCTGAAGTAAGTCTAGATCAATAATCCTTAATTGAATTTGTCCTGATGTATGGAAAGATGGGAGAGATGCTATCTGCCTCCCTGTATTGATGGAAACAACCTAAATTCTCAACGCCTCATTGGTGCTCAAGGTTAATCTTCAGGACTCTGTGACTTAGTCACCAGGGATCTGTCTCTGCCATTTATTTCTTCCACGACTCATAACTGCTCCATAAAGGTCTCCCTGATGCTAAGCATAGGATTCACAGTACACAAGTTACTAAAAATAGGGCGCTTTCTTGTAGTCAGAGCTTAACTTAAAAAAAAAAAAAAAAAAAGATAAAGCCTGAACACCTTTGCAGGGGTTCTTAGCCTGTGATCCGTGAATGTGTTTTGGTTTGGGTTTTTTTAAAAAGTATTTTGATAAATGTATTTCAAGAGAATTGTTCCCCTTTCTAATCCTATGTATTTTATCTGATACAATATTACTCTGAGAAAGGATCCATAGGTTTTACTGGACTGCCAAAGTAGTCCATGATGAAAGGGAGGCTGAGAACCCTTATTTTAAGGAGATTGTAAGGACTGAGGAGTCCCTAGGAAATGACTCCTTACTCCAGTGAGTATTTGATTCCTGAAACATTCTCCGGATTATTTCAGGGATCAGTCACCCTTGGGACGAGGTTTTTTGTTAATTTGTTTTTCTCTTGTTTATTTTGTCACATTTTAAGTTCCAAACTGTCTCCCTTTTTTCCCACTCCAAACTAGAGAAGGCCACCATTTGACACAGATTTATAAACAGATGTAAAACTGTAATATGAGTATTTCTGTTTGATCAGTTCTTTCTCTGGAAGTATAAGACATCTTACTTCCTTTATAGTAGATTTGAATACTGATAGTACTCAGAATAACTTGGTTGTTCAGAATTATTCTTTGAACAATATTGCTGTTACCGTATACAATGTTCTCTTGGATCTGCTCACTTCACTTTTCTTTGTTTCTTGCAAGTCTTTCCACGTTTTTCTAAAAATCAATCCCTCATTATTTCTTACAGCATAGTAGTATTCTATCACAATCATATACCACAACTTGTTCAGTCATTCCCCAATTGATGGACAGCCCCTCAATTTCCAATTCTTGGCCACCACAAAGAGAGCTGCTACAAATATTTTAGAACCATAGATTCTTTTCTTCCTTCCCTGATCATATTGGGAAACAGACCTAACAGTGGTATTGCTGGTCAAAAGATATATCCAGGGGTTCTCAACCTTCCTAATGCCATGACCCTTTAATACAGTTCCTCATGTTGTGGTGACCCCCAACCATAAAATTATTTTCATTGCTACTTCATACTTGTAATTTTGTTACTGTTATGAATCGTAATGTAAATATCTGATATGCAGGATACATTGTTACAAATTGAACATAACCCACAGGTTGAGAACCACTGGTATATACAGTTATATAACCCTTTGGGTATAATTCCAGATTGTTCTCCAAAATGGTTGGATCGTTTCACAGTTCTGATGAGTTCTTTTTTGCCTGGAAAGACTCTGACTGAGCAGTGACAGGATCCATTGTCATGAAGCAGATAGCTATAGTTCCAAATCCCAGAACTGGGATTCTCCCACCTTATCCTCACCCCCACCCTTATATCCCAAGGAGCTGGGTTCAAATCCCACCTCTGCTATTCACTAGCCTGTACGATGAGAGAGAGCAAATCATTGAACTTTTCTCAGGCCAAATTTCCTCATCTGTAAAATGGTGAAAACAGTAGGACCTACCTCACAGGACTTCTGTGAGGATTATTTAAAATAATATGTGTAAAGTACTTTGCTAATCCTAAAGCACACATAAATGTTAGCTATGATTATTGAAGGTCAAGATGGTGTTTTCAAGTCAATAAATAGAAATGTAACTTCTCAAAACAAAGCTTAAAAGCTTTTTGTGCCATAGCCCCCTTTGGCAGTCTTGTGATGTCAACCACGTGAAATGAAATAAGCTAATGAGGGAAGAGCAGCTATGTGGTATGGTGGATAGAGTGCTAGCAGACTCACCTTCATGAATTCCAATCTGGTCTCAGGCATTTACTAGCTGTGTGACTCTGGGCAAGTCACTTCACCCTGTTTGCCTCAGTTTCCTTATCTGTAAAGTGAGCGGGAGAAGGAAATAGCAAAGTGCTTCAGTATCTTTGCCCAGAAAACCCCAAATGACTCATGAAGTCAGACAGAACTGAAACAACTCAACAAAGGAAATCAAGCATATTGAAATGCAGTTATCGAAATGAGTTTAAGAATAAGTTCATGGACCCCCGCTCCTGGGGGCTCACCATCTTTTGTCTTTAACTCTGCTGAAGATCAACGCTCCCAAGTTCTAGAAATCCATCAGATTCTGTCTCCATGGTGGTAAGCATTGCAAGCATGTGACACCATGGTTCTCAAGGACACCCCTTTTCATCCTTGGAATGGCCTAGGAAGGAACAAAGTAGTGACTATTTTGAAATGTTGACTCAAAATTGTATTATAACATATAGTCATCTTTTCCTTGTTCGAGAGTTTTTTCCCTAAAATTGTTTTAGGCAGGGAGATATCAGAAAGCATGGTGAAACTCTGCTGCTTTGGACATCTTCTCTCTCTCTCTCTCTCTCTCTCTCTCTCTCTCCCCCCCCCTCCCCCTCTCCCTGTCCCTCCTCCTCCCTTCCCTTTCCCTCTCCCTCCTCTTTCCTCCCCTCCCCTCTCCTTCTCTCTCTTTCACTCCCTCCTTCTCTCTGTGTCAGAAATGACTTGGGCTAAATAACAACAAAATAAGTTATATAGTTTCAGGAATGAAAACAAAACCAGACAGCAGTCTTCGTATTAATGTTTCCCCTCTCTAAACTCCCTGCGAACCAATGAATGATGCTGGCAATGAGGACAAAGACCCCGCCCTCACAACTCACCCCTGTCAGAGACAGCTGGAAGCACAGCTGCAATGAGTCCTGGTCAAACCAGAAGTCAAAACTGAAAGACTAATAACACTCATGGTTCTTTAGGAACACCTGAGTGTGGCAGTGAGTTAGTGATAAAAGCAGCTAGAGCAGATGCCGCCTGCCTCCTCCCCCCCTCCTCCCTCCCCCCTCCTCCTTCCTCCCTCCTCCCTCCTCCCTCCCCCTCCCCCTCCCCCTCCCCCCTCCCCCTCCCCCCTCCCCCTCCCCCCTCCTCCCTCCTCCCTCCTCCCTCCTCCCTCCTCCCTCCTCCCTCCTCCTTCCTCCCTCCCCCCTCCTCCCTCCTCCCTCCATGCTGTGCCCCCAGGTGAGTACCTGCCCCAGCTATCCTCACCCTTGTATCCCCCCAGCCAGGATGTCTCAAGGTCTACATAGCCAAGGCAACCTCCTCCTCCAACTGAATTGGAACATACTTTGCCCTGAGCTCCAAAATGGTTAGCTATAGCTTCAGCTGGGGCAGCCAGGTGGCATAGAGGGTAGGGGGTCAGGTCTAGAGTCAGGCAGACGCATCTTCCTGAGTTCACATCTGGTCTCAAACACTTGCTAGCTAGATAACCCTGGGCAAGTCACTTACCCCTGTTTGCCTCAGTTTCCTGAAAAATGAACTGCAGAAGGAAATGGCAAACCATGTTAGTATCTCTGACAAGAAAACTCTAAACGGGGTCATGAAGAGTTGGACACGACAAAAAAGATTGAACAATGCGTCAGCTGGATCAGGGAACTCAGGAGGTGACTCACTGTAAGTAGTCTGATGTTTTCACACCCTTACCCTTGTATTCAGGCCTTTTGATTCAGAATTCACCTATATTTGGACTGGTATGAGGAACTAGGTAAAGCAAAAAAAAAAAATGCCATTCATAGCCCTTTAAGAACACACTCTCTTCTTTTGTTCTCTTTTCTTCCCCTCCCTCCTTCCCTCTCTCCTCCCTTTCTTCCCTCTCCTTCCTCTCCTCTCTTTCTCTCTTTCTACCCTCCTCCCTCCCTCTTTTCTCCTCCTCCTCCTCTCTTTGTCTCTTTGTCTCTGTCTCTCTCTCCCTCTGTCTCCCCTCCCCACACCTTTTCCTTTCCTCACTCTCTCTCTGTGTCTCTGTGTCTCTGTGCCTCTGTGTCTCTGTCTGTCTCTGTCCCTCTGTCTGTCTCTCCCCCCTTTCTTCTCCTCTCCTCACTTTCTCTCTCTCTCTGTCTCTATCTCTCTCTGTCCCTCTGTCTGTCTCTCCCTCCTTTTCCTCTCCTCTCCTCACTCTTTTCTCTCTCTCTGTCCTTACAGGACTCCTTTTCTTGTCTTTGTTCTGTCCTTCTTTCCTTAAACTTCCTAAGGGACTTGAGCCAAAGGCATAGTAGTCTGATCTAGAAGCCAGAATACCAGCTCATTCATTTCATAAAATGACATAGCCAGAAGGGAGTCTAGTGGAAGGAATATTGAGATTGGAAGACCTGGATTTGAGTTCCAGCTCTGACAGTTTAGCAAATACGTGACCTCAAGCAAGTTACTTATCTATGAGATGAAGGTAAGAATAGCATTGGGCTCACAGGACTGTCCTGAGAATCAATGAGATAATATATATCGGAAGCCCTTTGACTAACTTAAAGGGCCATTGAAATGTTAGCTTTTGTCACCAACACTACCCCCATCATCCTCTCGCTCATGTCACTTAAGTAATTGGGTCTCAATTTTTTTTTCTGCAACAAGGATCGTAGGATCTAGTACCGAAAGGAGTCTGAAGAGGTCATCTAGTCCATCAGTTTTACAGGAAACTGAGGCACAGAAAGATCAGGTTATTTCCCCAAGAGCACCCGGCTTGTCAGAGAGGGAATTGGTCAGAAATGCACTTCTCCTGAGGCCCATTCTAGTGTTCTTGCCTTGTCACCACAAGGAGAGATAGAAAAAGGCAGAAGACAGCCAGCCGAATACATTTCCTTCCTTTGCAGCTGGGGAACAACCTCCGGAAAACACATTCTACTTAAAAGGCTGATCAGTGAGTCCCAGCCTTGAGTCCCCGAGAGTTTAGATGATACTGTAGGGTTCTGGGGAGCCACTTTTCCCTTTGATCTTCGGAGCGTATGTGGAGTCCAGCAGGTCAGGACACCTTCCCCCAGCTGAATGGAAAACTGCCAAGTGCTCTCTCATTTTCTAGTCCAGGCTGGAGGAGGATGAAGCAGTTTCGAGTCTCTTCATGAGCTTTTGTGATGTAGCACAGGAGAAAGAACATTTGATTTAACTGTCCTTGGGGAAGTCACTTATTTCCTGGACCTCAATTTCCTTGTCTAGACAGTTAAGTAGTCCAGTAGATAAGAGTATTAGACTTGTAATAAGGAAGAACTGAGTTCAAATCCTGCCTCAGACACTTACTAGCTGAGTGATCTTGGGTAAGTCACTAAATGCCAGCCTCAGTTTCCCAATTTGTAAAATGAAGATAATAATAAATATCTCTCAGGAAAGTTGTGAGGATCAAATGAGATAATATTTGTAAATCACCTTGCAAACCATAAAGTGTCATTTAAACCATAACTAGTATTATTAACTATCAAATGGGAGTAACTATTAAATTGGGGGCAGCTAGGTGGCATGGGAGTTAGAATGCCAGACCTGAAGTCAGAAAGATTCATCTTCCTGAGTTCAAATCTGGCCTCAGACACTTATTAGTTGTGTGGCTCTGATCAAGTCACTTTACCCTGTTTGCCTCAGTTTCCTCATCTGTAAAAATATGGTGGAGAAGGAAATGTCAAACCACTCCAGTATCTTTGCCAAGAAAACCCCAAATGGGGTCATAGACAAATGTACACAACTAAGCAACATTTTAAAAAATGCATTCCATGTATGCTTTTAATAACAAGAGATCACATGCATATGGCGCTTTGAAATTTACAGTGTTTTACATATGTTGTCTCAGGACGATAAGGGCTCAGCACAAATCCCTAAGGCACTTGAGTGCTGACCATTTTCCAAGCTGATATTGAACCATTCTTAATTACTTGAGCAGCTGCCAGACTGTCCTGATATCATCTACTTTACCTTTGTCTTCCCTATATCTCTCCTTTGCTATTTACTGAGTGCCAGACTGATGGGAGATTCCAATGAGACAATGTATGTAAAGGGTTACCTATGGATCATTGTCATAACCACCTGTGTAACACTGGCCAAATCCAATCTCTTCCCTGAGCCTCTATGTCAGCGGTTCTCAACCTGTGAGTCACAATCCCTTTGGGGGTCACCTAAGACCGTCAGAAAACATGTTTCCAATGGTCTTAGGAACCAAGACACTGCTCTCTCTCTATCCATCTCCAGGCCAGTCTGCCCACATGTGAGTATTAAAGGGTCACGGCATTAGGAAGGTTAAGAACCACTGCTCTAGGTCTTTACCTGTAAGATGAAGGGCTGGGCTCAGGACCTTGTAGGTGCCCTGGAGAAACCTCTAGACCCAGAGTGAGGAAGGTCTCAGTGCAAATCGAGCCTCAGAGCTCACACACTTACTAGCTGTGTGATCTTAGGCAGGTCATTCAGTCTCTGCCTTAGTTTCCTCAACTGTAAAATGAAGATAAGAGGGGCCACTAGGTGGTGCAGTGAATAGAGCACCGGTCCTGGAGTCAGGAGGACCTGCGTTCAAATTTGGTCTCAGACACTTAACTCACTTACTAGCTGTGTGATCTTGGGCAAGTCACTTACCCCCAATTGCCTTGTCTTCCCCCCTCAAAAACCAAAAACAAAAAAATAAAATGAAGATTATAACTTCGTCTACTTAGTGTAGTGCCCAGCACATAGTAGGTACCGTATAAACGCATATTTCTTTTCCTTCCCTTCCAACTCTAAATCTTATGTTCCTATGATATGACACAGCTGTTTCCTGTTGCCATAGCAACAGCAGCAGCGCTGATGATGACAATCCAGTTTGCATTTGGGAGGAAGGAGTGGTAGCAGCTACCATTTCATAACCTTGGCCCCAAGTCAGTAATTCTAGGTTTCCAGGGGAATATTTTCACTGTCTGGATTAAAAAAACAAAAACCCTACACAGTTGAAAGAGCAATAGTCTAGGATTTAGGGGACCTGGGTTCTATTACCAGCTGGCACTAATTCTCAGTGGGTTAATGAGTGAGTCACTTCTGCTTCCATTTCCTGCTCTGTCAAAGAATAGGGTTAGAAAGGTTAGACCTTCAAAGTCCCTTCAAGCTCTGATATTCCCTGGTTCTAATCAGTAACGGGAACCTGGAGGTATGATCGTCTAGATTCTGTAACCAATAGAATCAATAAAACAGAACTGTGTGTAGTCCGTTAGCCAGAGCACAGAAGTTCCTGAATATCATGCTTCCAATATGAGCACCGGACTAGAAGAGAGTTGGTGGTAAGGACAAGGACCCCACCCTCACAACTTGCTCGCGGCACCTATGAGCTCCTTAGCCCAGCCCTTCATCTTAGAGGTGAAGAAATAGAGGCTCAAGAAGAGACTGGACTTGGCCGATGTCACACAGGTGGTAATGACAATGATCATGTTGACAAGCTGACATTTAGGTAGCCCTTTACATACATTATCTCATTGGAATCTCCCATCAATCTGGCACTCAGTAAGTAGCAGAGGAAACATTAGAATTCAGCTCTCGTCTAGTCCAGTGTTCTATGTATTATACCAATGGTTAGATAGAATGACATTTGGAAGACAGAATAGATGTTACTTTCGAATCTGTGACATTTGAGAGAGATCCCAGCAGGGAGATGTTGGTAAAATGGCTCTCTGGGGAAAAGAAAGAAATATTTTCAAGTTTAATTTTCATCATTACCATTTACTCCATCATAATCAGGGGTGGGGAAACCTGAGGCATCAATGCCACATGTAGCCCTCTAGGTCCTCAGGTGTGGTCTTTTGACTGAATCCAAACTTCACAGAACAAATCCCCTTAAGAAAAGGATTTTTTCTGTAAAACTTGGACTCAGTCAAAAGACCACACCCAAGGACGTAGAAGGCCATATGTGGCCTCAAGGTCACAGGGTTCCCCACCCCTGGAGACTCAAGACAATCAACAGAACAAGAAACCAAGCCCTGATCTGTAGCATTTTTTATTTCCCAAGTATAAACACACAGAAACTTAACAGTTGGCACTATGGAGCTGGCACGAGCTGCATCCAGCTGACCCCTGGGAATGATATCTCCGCTCAGCTGAGGGAAGCTCTGATCTCACTCTAGGAGAAATTCCCCAAAGTCTCAAGTGTAGTAAATGATCTCAGCCTGGCTTCCCTACAGGGTGACTTCTTCCCAGAATCTCTCTCTCTCCAAAGACTTCTCCGAAAAGAGTGAATCTATGGAGCTGGTTTGAGATGGCTCCATCACATCCCTATCTGAGCCCCTGGAGCCCTAAACAGCCTGGTGACACTATTGCATTTAGGGTTTGGGGAAACAAAATCAAAGGCAGGGAAAATATACATGGGGGGAAAGAAGGAGAAGAGAGTTGGCTCTGTTCTTTCCTTTGGTGCTTAAGGGAGCCTTTTTAGTATTTTAATCAACTAAGAGAGAGAGAGGCAGTGCACAGAGAGTTGGCCTCAAAGTCAGTAAGACTTGGGTTCGAATTCTATTTCTGACACATATTGGTTTGTGATCCTGGGTGAGTCTCAGTGCCTCCAGAGAACTCTCTAGGATTCTGGGTTGCAGAGAAAGTGCTGTTCTGTTTTAATAGAGAGAATCTCCTTATTTCTCTATCCAACGAAATCACAGGTCCTGCTCTTGCCCCACCTCCCCCTATCAAAGGGATGAGCCACCTCCCTCTTCCCCTTGCCCAACCACCTTTGCTCAGAGGGCTTCACCTGTCTGAGTGTCCCTCCCCACCTCACCCCTTTTTCTAAACACAACTCTGTTTCTCATCCTTCAAGGCCTGGCTTAAGTCCTACCTTAACTGTCCTCTGATGGGTCTGGCCAACACTGATCTACCTCTCCTCTGAAATGCTATGGCATGTCTTTTAGCCCCGCACAATGTAGAATTCGATCATGTAATGCCCTCGTGTGAGTCTTGACTCCTGGTCATGGATGCAAGTTCCTCATTCACAAGGACCAGCTCTATCTTCCATCATGTACTAGAACTGGACTGACTAGTAACCCTGGAATAGAGGCTTCTTCCACTTTGACCTCAGTTTCTTTATCTGTAAAATGAGGGGGTTGAACTAGAGATAGATTCTCTCTCTCCCCTTTCTCTCTTCCTCTCTCCCTCTCCTCCTCCTCCTCCTTCTCCTCCTCCTCCTCCTTCTCCTTCTCCTTTTTCTCCTCCTCCTTCTTCATCATCATCATCTTCTTCTTCTCCTTCTCTTTTTTCTCCTCCTCCTTCTTCTTCTTCATCATCTTCCCCTCCTCCTCCTCCTTCTTTTCCTCCTTATTCTCCTTTTTCTCCTCCTCCTCCTCCTCTCTGTCTCTGTCTCTTTCTCTCTCTCTCTCTCCTTCTCCCCCTCCCCCTCCCTGTCCTTCTCCCCCTCTCCCTCCCTCTCCTTTTCCCCTTCTCCCTCTCCCTCCCTCTCTCTCCCTTTCCTGTCCTTCCTTCCTGCTCCCCCCCCCCCAAGTCTCTCCACAATTGCATAGCATCCTCACATCAGAGAATTCTCCACCAATCAGACATCATTTCTCCTTCTGTGTACACAGCACTCAGCACGACAGGACTGTCCTTCCCCGAAACCATGTAAGACTTTGGTTTACATTTGTATCACTCAATTCACCTGCTCAAAAGTGCACCCTACCCCCCCACCTCTCACACACCCCTCCCCTACTATGCCTTTGAAAACTATGGAAAAACACATAGTATATCCCTTCTTTTAAAAATTTTTGTATTTTATTTTTTCCAATTAACATGTAAAAACAATTTTTAACATTCTTTTAAAAAAATTTTGAGTTCCAAACTCTCTCCCTCCCCTCCCCACTCTGAGAAGGCAAGCAATTTAATATAGATTATAGATGTGCAGTCATGCAAAACATATTTCCATATTAGCTGAGAAACACAAACATAAGTGTGTTTCTTTCTTTCTTCCCTCCCTCCTTCCTTCCTTTCTTTCACAAGGCAGTTAGGCTTAAGGGATTTGCCCAGTGTAAGTATCAAGTGTCTGAGTTTCGATTTGAACTCAGGTCCTCCTGACTCCAGGACCACTGCTCTATCCACTGCACTACACTAGTCTCCATAGTATGAGTCTTAAGAACTGTAGTCTTAATAATTTATTTTTGAGCAAATAAGTTATTTTTACGGTTATAAATGCCCACATTAACTGTAAAGGCCATGTGAAGTAAGATGCTATCTGCCCCCAAAGTAAGAACTGATCAATAGAAATATGTATAGAATAATTTTACATGTATGTATGTGCAGACATGTATGTGTGTGTATCTAATGGTAGCCCGGGGGGGGGGGCGGGGAGAGCAAGAAAAAAAAGGAGAAAAAAGAAACTTACATGATAATTTTGTTGTATATTTAAAAGGAAATGCAAGTTGTGCATGGTAGATTCACGCTTTCACGTGCAATCATCTTTTTTACATTGTACTATGTTATGGAAATGCTTGTTTTATTCCATAATTTTTCTAAAAGACATTCTGAAAAATCCAAGAATTTTCTTAAGCATTTACAGAGGAAGCACGGCATCTAGTTGCCTTTATTTAAGGCATATACAATCATTTTCTGTTACCCATAAAGTATGTTATATACATGTATACAAATATTTTTTAAAAACCTACAGTCAGTTTTTGGAACTGCTTTCTATCTTCTAGGTCACTACCTAAGTATGTATATGTGAACACACACACACACACTCAGATATACTCACACATACACTTACACACACTCACACGCATACACATGCACACTCATACATACACACATATACTCAAACTCACATACACTTATACTCACACATACACACACACTCAGACATACTCAGACATACACATACACTTACACACACACTCACACACACATTCACACATACACACACACAAGCATACACACTCATACTCACACTCACATACACACAGTCAAGGAGTCAGAAGCTAGGAGTTCTCTCTGTGTGACGGTGGAGAGTGCATTGTGTAGCAGGAGTTCCTAAGATGTGGTTTAGCCTAAGTGATCACAGTGGCAGCAGAGGCTCCGGTTCCAAGACCTCAGCATTCTGTGCCTTTGTTGTCTCTGCGGTGAAGCAAGGGACTTAGAACAGCTAAACTTTAGGTGCCCTTGCAGCTCTGCTACTCCATGGGCCTTGGATGTCCTTAAAGTGAACCTTGAGTACTCTGAGATCACCTTGAGCCCTGCTCCGGGGAGAGATGCATCTGATGCTGTTCACTATGTCCCCACAGGAACGTGCCCTCGTTCTGACACTAGTCAGATGGCTCTATCTCGGGATCATCTCCTTGACTTTTCCATAAATTCAGCTCTTCTGTTTGTTGTTTAGGGCCTTCATTTATGCATTAACGCCTTAGTCATTCCCATTTGAGAGACTGCAAATCCCTTCTCACCCTCCTTTCCTCCTTCTACACAATCATTGTTATGTAGGAGACAAGAAATGGCATCATTAGCCCGGAAACATCAGACAAGAGGTCTGAGGCTACTGGAAAGTCTGGCAGAAATGGGGGGGCTACTGCAAGATCTGACCCTTCCCGGTAATGCAAGGGCTTTCTAGATTGACTTTGTGACTATGAAGACTCATCACCATCATCACAGAATCATAGGCGCAGAGCTGGAGGAGACTCAAAGGAAATCTGCTCTGACTCCTTTATTTTACACAGGAAGAAAGTCATGACTAGTTCAAGTGACATGTCCAAGGTCAAAGGCCTTGTTGAAGTGGATATGATGGTGGTCCTGGAGTCAGAAAGATCTGAGATCAAATCCAGCCCCAGATGTTTACTAGCCGTGTGACCCTGGGCAAGTCACTTACTCTCTGTTTGCCTCAGTTTCCTCCATTATAAAATGGGGGTCATAACAGCACCTACCTGCCAGGGTTATTGTGAAGATCAAATGAGATTATATTTGTAAAGCACTTGGGAACAGTGCCTCGTACTCAGTAGGCACTTAATAAATGCTTGTTCCCTTCCCCCAAGGAATAAGCACTAGAAGAATTGGAATATGTGTTCTCTGACTCCAGAGTCAGGACTCTGTCCACTGTACTATTTGGTGTTGTTCAGTCATATCTGACTCTTTTGACCCCCATGGGCCAGTGTCCATGGATTTTTTTTTTTTTGGCAGAGACACTGGAGTGGTTTGCCATTTCCTTCTCCAGTGGACTAAGGCAAACAGAGGTTAAGTGACCTACCCAGGGTCACACAGCTAGTACACATTTGAGGTCAGATTTGAACACAGGTCTTCCTGGCTCCAGTCCCTGTGTTCTATCACTATACCACCTAGCTGCCACTGTACTATGCCACCTCCATAATTACCATCATCATTCATCATGTCACCATATTCCTTTACACCTGGATAGTGCGCTTTCTAGTTTCCAAAGTCCCTTTACTTGATACTTTCAACCCCATGACAAAGATAAGACAGAAATTATCATCCCCTCCCCTTTTTGGACAGATAATTGAAATAAGGCTCAAAGAATGTGCTCAAAGTCACAGAGTTAGTAACTGGCAGAACCAGGAGTAGAACCATGTCTCCTGACTCTTAGTCAGACCCTCTCTACCTTGCACCACACTGTGTCTGCTAAGGCAGCACCGGGGCAATAGGAAAATCAGGGAACTTTTACCAAGCAGCTCCTCCATGTAGACTGTGCCAGGCCCCGAGTCTACCACGAAAAATAAATCATTTCTGCTCTCAGGGAGTTTCTGTTCCATTGAATATGATTTCATGAGTACCGGGAAGATCATCCTGACCCCTTAACTATCTTCCTGGTTGACTTTGATGTTTGAAATTTGAGAGATATGACCTTTAACTCCACAATGAAAGAGATGAGGCTCAAAACTGGGCCCATTCCCAACTGAAATGGCCCCAAATTATTTAGAGTCTTGCTCTGGTGAAAGTGGCCTATATGACCTATTTATTGTTCAGCTGTTTCAGTCAAGTCCCACTCTTTGTGACCCCATTTGGGATTTTCTTGGTAGAGACACTTAGAGTGATTTACCATTGCCTTCTCCAGCTGATTTTTACAGATGAGGAAACTAAGGCAAACAGGGTTAAGTGACTTCCCAGGATCACACAGTTAATAAGTAGCAGAGGCAAATTTGAACTCAGGAAGATGAGTCTTCCTGACTCCAGGTCCAGTATTCTATCCATGTAGCTGCCCTAATTCTACTGTTCTTCAAGATACTAAGTTAATTGAACCTTTACTACAAAAAAGTTTGCTGAGTATATCAACCTCTAATCCCCATATGTTGCCTGAAGAGATCCTTTTTGTAAAAAAAATGCAAAGCCTACATTCTAGGTTCCAGATGATGGCATGCACTGGAATATGTTTTTATGTTGAACCAAATGAATCCCCACCGTGAACTCTCAGCTTAGCTGTTTTCTTTCTTGCTCCGCCCAGCCCATGTGTTTTGTCACCAGCTCTCCATAAGAGTCATCGTGCCCAGGGTTGTTAACAAGTGACCCTGCTTGGTTGTGGATAGCAGTGGTGATGACCTCAGGAGCAGGGCACACGCCCCTTCCAGCCTTGAATGACTCATGCCTTGAGCCCATCAGAGGGATGACCTTGCCCCAGAAAGTAAAAACCAAGGAAACAAAACCAAGCTATTTACAGTCAAATGTCCTGAAATTCACATAAGAGAGAAAAGAGGAAAGAGACTTCTGATAAGAGAGCTTGGGGCCCAAAAGAGCACTTACTCTGCACAAACTGTGCTTCCCCATCTCCATGCCTAGGGGACCAAGACTGACCATAGCAATGACTTTTTGTGGCCTAGTCAGTTAATCGTTTGTTGTTTGTCCTCTGTTCTCAAAGAGGACCATGACATCAGGGAGGTGATGCCAGGACATGCAAGTGAACCGGATTTAAGTGAGGCAAGGCTGTGCAAAGTCACCAGCCTCACTTTATCCTCCAGAGCCATCTGGGTCCAGTGGCAAGATAAAGATCAGGATGACTGGAGATGGCCCAGGATGCAGTGGGGAACGTTGGCCTTTTCAAGCTGAGGTCTTTAACAGATCTCAGTGTGACTGAGGCAGCACCCATTCAATGATTAAGGCTTAATAAGAATTGAGTCGGTCCATAAACGTTGTTGAACACCTACACAGAGCCAGGCACTGAGCTAAGCCCTAGCAAAAGACAATCACTGCTCTCAAGGAGCTTACAGTCTAACAGGGGAGACAAAAAACAAACCACTGCGTGTGAACAAGCGAAAGATCAGGACAGGCTGGAAACAATCCCCAGAGGGAAGGGAATGGAATGGAGAGGCTTCCTGTAGAAGGTGGGGTTTGAGCTGGGACTTGAAGGAAGCCAGGAGGCGGAGATGAGCCGGGTGAGTGCTCCATGCATGGGGGGAAATGCCTGGAAATGAGAGATGGACCTTCTTGCTCAAGGAACAGCAAGAAGGCCAGTGTCAAGATACTGGGGGGCAGGGTATAAGGTGCAAGAAGACTGGAAAGGTGGAGGGGGCAGGTTATGAATGACTTTAAATGCCAAGTAGAAGGTTTTATATTTGGTCATAGAAGTCATAGGCAGTCAGTGAAGTTTACTGAGGTGAGTTTGGAGGGATATGTGACCTGGTCAGAACAACATTTTAGGAAGATCACTTCGACTCCTAAATAGAGGAGAGATTGGTGTGAGGAGAGACTTGTGGTAAGGATACCAGTCAGCAGACTATTGTGATAGTCCAGGCATGAGGTGTTGAGGGCCTCCATCGTGGTGGTGGTGTCAGAGGAAATAAGGAGGGGTATTTTGGAGATGTTAGGTAGACAAAACCGATAGGTTTTGGGATAAAGGCACGATTGGATACCAGAGGGAAAAAGAGTGAGAAGTTAAGGACAACACCCAGGTTGTGAGCCTCACTGCCAGGGAGGATGGTTAGGTCCTAGACAGTCCTCTCGAGGTTAGGAAGAGGGGAGGATTTGGGGAGAAAGAGAATGAGTTCAGTTTCTCTTTCAGTCTGAGATGTCTAATAGGCAGTTAGAGATGTAAGAACGGAGCAGAAAAATTAGGACTGGATAAATCGATTTAAGAACCATCAACATAGGAAGTGGAATTAAATCCCGGGGAAATGATGAAATCACCAAGTGAAATAGTATAGAGGGAAAAGAGAAGAGGGCTCACAGCAGAGCCTGCGGGATTGTCTGGAAATGGATCCAACATGGACACAATTGTTTTTTCCAGAAAGTCTATTGGAGACAAGAGTAAAGGACTCATGAAGGACAATGCTCTCCATATCCAGATGAAGAAATAGTGAACTTGGAATGCAGATCGAAGTATGTTTTTTTCACTTACTTTATTCTTTCACTTGATTTTATTTCCTTTTGATCTGTTTCTTCTTCCATAACTGTGATAAATATGAAAATGTGTTTTACATGGTAGTCCATGTATAACATTTTCAGAAGAGGGAAGGGAGAAAAATATGAAACTCAAAATCTTGTAAAAACGAATGCTAAAAATTTTCTTGATACGTTAATGGGGAAAAATAAAATTATATATATACATATGTAGATATGTAGATATGTATGTATGTATATATTGCTTTTTGGAGGGGAGAGGGCAGGGCAATTGGAGTTAAGTGACTTGCCAAGGTCACACGGCTAATAAGTATGTCAAGTGTCTGAGGCTGAATTTGAACTCATGTCCTCCTGACTCCAGGGCCACCCAGCTGCCCCTACTATTTATATTTTTAAAAAAGTTTATTGGTGCTTTTTATTCTTATATCACTGTTACTTCTTAATATACTTTCCCTCCCTCCATTAAATACTCCCTCTAAACCAAGAGAAAGTGTAAAGTAAACAAATGTGGGCAGCATTCTACATCCATAGTCCATAAACCCCCTCTCTATGGAGAAAAGGGAAATATACAAGGTGTTCCAAAAATCTTAGTGCAGTTTTAAGCCAGTAAAGCTAAAAAATGTGCTTTTGGAACACTTCATATTCCAACATCAGTTATCTCAAATTAAGATCCGTCTCTCTGTTAAACTGAATTCTGATATCTTTTCATCTCCTCTATTCTAGAACCTGGGGCCTGTAAACTTGGATTTCAAAAATATATATTTTGATAACTATATTTCAATATACTTGATTTCCTTTGTAATTTTATGTATTTTATGCATTTGGGATGTGTGTGTGTGTGTGTGTGTGTGTGTGTGTGTGTGTTCAGGGAGGGCCAGCACCTCTGGTGTGAGGAATTGCTGAGCCCTTTCCAAGGCTACTCAGCTACCTTTGCTTTCCACTTTTACCCAACTGTCACCTGTGGCTCCAAGAAGCTGCAGTGTACACAGTAGCCACATCCCGGTAAAACTTTTTCAGTTTTGGCTGTGCCAGGTTGAGGATAACCAAGAGGCTTCAAACCTGTCAGTGAGTTGGGAGGTGTCTACCCCAAGCCTGTGAAGACTTCCTTCAAAGGACTGGGTAGATGAGAACAATTTGTTCCAATGCCATGAAGGTGGCTGAAGTGTGCCCTGTGGGGCAGTTGGAGCTTGGTCAGACATCAAAGAAACTAAGGTCATCCACTACATTCTGAGCCATCACCAGTCATCCTGACTTTTGTTTTGCAACTGGATTTTGATAGCTCTGGAAGAGAGAATGAGGCTGACGACGTTGGGCAACTCTGCCTCACTTAAATCCAATTCGTGTGCAAGTCAAAATATCACCTATGATGTCATTGGTCCTCTTCGAAAATGGAGGATGAACAATAACAAATGTTTTATGCATTTAAAGACATTCTCCTATAGGGTCTATAGGCTTCACCAGCCTACAAAAGGGGTTTACAACACAAAAAAAGTTAACTGATCTAGAATGCCCTCCCCGCTCCTTCCTATGCCCACATCTACTTGTCTAATTTTTACCCATCTTTTATAGACCAGTTCAAATGCCATCTTCTCCATGAAACCTTCCTTTATTTTTCCCAATCAAAAATGATCATTTTTTCTTATGAAATACATATCATTCTACTTGTTCCTTTCTTAAGGGATCACCACATTCTTCCTTGGAGTAGTTGAGAGGAAGCATGGTATGTAGATTAGAGAATGAAGACTTAGGTTCAAATTCTACCTCAGATGGTGTAATGATAATGAAATTTGAAGCGTCTTATAATTAGTATCTCATTTCATCCCAAAACTCTGGGAAGTAAGTTGCCCAGGGTCACACAGCTAGTGAGTATCTGAGGTGGGATTTGACCTCAGGTCTTTCTTGCCACTTCTAGGTGGCATCTAAGATGATAAGTAATAGAACAGATGTGAATCTTGGTTGGTGGAAGGATGTTCCACTCGGAAACTTCCTTCACTGATGATACCATGGGGAAGTGGAGGGGTGAGAGGATGGGGAAAGATTTCTACCAATAGAGATAAAACCTTGACAGGAGTATGCTGAGGAAACTAGAGATAAGTCAAGGGTTTTGTTTGTTGTATTTGTATGGGGTTTTTTGTTTTGTTTTTTGAAGAGAGTTTTAGGAATATGAGGGGTAAAGGACTGAAACATGATATGGGGAAAGGCATAGGCAGGGAAGAGCTGGCAAGAGGGTATAAGTGAGGACATACCCACAGGAGGATGTTGATGGAGAGCTATTGAAAACACTTTTGATCTCCTTCACAGTCTTGCCAGGTGTCAGAGCACCAAGAGCAATGATCCCTCTAAGGTCTGCTCCAGAGTTGGCCCAGGGTACCAATCCAGGCATCACCTCCTTCTCCCAAATCTCCCTTTCCTCAACTCCTCACCTTTCTCATTCTAGTATAGCCAGTCGGTTGCCAAGTCTTGTTGATTGTATCTCTGAAACATGTCAACTTTTCTCCCCTCTTATATGACCACTACCCTACATCAAGCCCTCACGACCTCTAACCTATGTTATGTTAATACCTTCTGATTGTTCTCAGTGCCTCAGCCGTCTTCCATCTCTGCTTCATCCCTTACGTGGCCACCCCAGTGATCATTTAAAACCATGTCACACTTTCCTGCCTCTCGATAAGAGTTAACAGCTTCCTAATTTCTCTAAGATTAAGTATAAATGCCTCTATCTGGCATTTAAAGGTCCTGACCTTGTCCAGGGTTATCACACCCTTTGCACTCTCTATGATCCATCGTACTGGCCTTCTTGTTGCTCTTCACCGACAACTCCCATCTCCATGTGCTTACTTTAGACTGTAAGCTCCTTGAAGGCAGGGGACTGTCTTTTGCCTCTTTTTGCATCCTCAGTGCTTAGCATAGTACCTGGCATAGGCTGTCCCTCATGTCTGGAATGGATTCCCTTCCTACCTTTGCCTCTCCCTTCAAAGTTAAACTCAAACACCATCTTCTCCTTGAAGCCTTTCCTGATCTCTTTAGTTAAATGCACCTCTCTTCCATTCCCGTGTGTGTGTGTGTGTGCACACGCGCGTGGGGCATGTACCTGCGTGTATGGACTAGAACTGTGATTTCTTAGTATAGGGAACTCCCCACAAGAAATTCCACCCACGAGTGCAGATTGGCACCTCTCTGTACCCTCTCACCTTACAGAGCTGCAACAAGAAGTTTAGAGACTTGTACCAAGTCACAAAACCAGTATGTGTGAGACAGAATTCAAACCCAGGTCTTCTTGACGCCAAGATCAGCTGTCTGCCCACTGTCCTGTGTTGCCTTTCTGCATGAATATCCTGTATTTGCTTTGACATATTTTGCATACCCAGGCTGTCTTCCCTGTGGGATAAGAGAGCACCTGCTTCTCCTCTACATGGCAGATGAAGGAAGGAAGGAAAAAGCCTCAGTCCTTCCTTTTGTCCCTTGCTTCTGGTTTTGAAGAAAACAGCTTCACAACCACATACATACAGACACACACACACCAGGGGCCAATTCTGGTTGCCAGGCTCACTCTGTTGCTAAGAAAGCTGATTCTATCAGTTCCAGGGCCTATTCAAAGAGCAAAAGCAGGTGTTTGGGAGAGCAGTATAGTGCTTTGAAGCAGAGTCACCTGGTGGGTCACTCTGACCCCAGGCCCATTGCTAGCTACCAGGTGATTGACCATCTGTCCAGGAAACCGGAGGCTTTGGGAGCTTATTAGTGGAAAGCAAGGCTGAATTCAGGGGTCTGGGCCACTAAAAACAGAATGGGCAGGATAGCTAGTGAGGTAGGAAAAGGACCCTATTCTTTAGCATCTTGACTCCTTTTTTTTTGGGTTTTCTGCTTTTTGGAGGGGAGAAGGCAGGGCAATTGGAGTAAAGTGACTTGTCGAAGGTCGCACGGCTAGCAAGTGTTAAGTGTGTGAGGTCAGATTTGAATTCAGGTCCTCCTGAGTCCAGGGCTAGTGCTCTATTCACTGTGCCACCTAGCAGCCCCCTTGACTTCTTTTCTAAGTGAAAATTCCAAGGTCTGACCCAACTTTATACTTCATTTGTATTTACAGTTTCCTAAGTGCATTTATACCCATTATCCAATTCTGGCATCCTAGCCTAAGGGCCACGAGGCAGGTTATTGTTAAATTCATTCTACAGATGGGGGAAATGAAGCACCCACTTTGTTCAGTCCCAGAGCCAGTTAGCAGCTGAGACAATCAATCGACAAACATTTATTAAGTGACTGATTTGTGTTGGGCGCTGGGCTAGGTGACAGGGAGACAGAGAAACCAAAGGAAACAACCCCTTCTCTCAAAATTTTACATTCTGCCAGGGTAGACAGTACGTGCAGGGGGGAGGTGGAGGGTTTTCTGAGGAGGAAATAAGAGGAATTGGAGATGAGGTATTCTGTGTGAAGAAAAAAAAGCAAGGCCAGTCTTCAGCTAGACTGGGAAACTGAGTCGTGTACCATGAAATAGATTGGGACCTGGTTGCAAGGGGCTTTCAAAGCTAAGCAGAAGAATTGCTATTTTATCCCAGAATCTATGGGAAGCCCGTGGGGTTTATTAAGTATGCGGTCAGATTTGGGTTTAAGGAAATTACTTTGGAAGCTGTGTGGAGGCCACACTGAGCTGAGGTATGGACAGCGATGTTGACAGTAACAGGGACTTAAGGTCCATCCCCTCTCCTCCAAAGGAGTGTGGGCTTGGTCTGGAGTCAGGAAGATCTGAATTCAAATTCAGCCTCATATACTTACTAGTTTTGAGATCCTGGCCAAGTCACCCAACCTCTATTTGCTTCAGTTTCCTCTTCTGTAAAATGGCCATGATAATAATAGCACCTGCCTCCCAGGGCTGTTGTGTAAAGCACTTAGCACAGTGTCTGGCACATGGTAAATGCCATACAAATGTTGTTGTTATTGTTGTGACACCTCAGGGACCATCTAAATCCACCTCTACCATTTTACAAATGACGTCTTTCTTTTTTCTTTTTTTTTGGGGGGGGAAGGCAGGGCAGTTAGGGTTAAGTGACTTGCCCAAGGTCACACAGCTCATAAGTGTTAAGTGTCTGAGGTCACATTTGAACTCAGGTCCTCCTGACTCCAGGGCCCGTGCTCTGCTCCCTATGCCACCTAGCCGCCCCCATGACATCTTTCCTAATTCTGCCTCTATAACCCATTGCCTTTTCTCCCACCTTTGTGTCATATGCAAAATTGGTGATCATGCCTTTACTCAAGTTACTGACAGAATACTAAAGCATATGTCCCTGGGATACTGCACTGGAGACTTCCTGCCATGTTAACAGTGAAGCATTAACAAATACTTTGAGTCCAACCATCTACCAGGTTAAGAATCTGTTTAATTACCTTATCATCAAATCCTCATCTCTCCACCTTCTCCAAAGAATAGCGTGAGATACATGATCGCAATGTTTGTTAGAATGTGTCTGAACTGTATCGTCAGCACTCTCCCCTAACCCCCTAGCTTGGCTGTCCTGCCAGAAAACAGAGTGAGGTTCGTTTGGTGGGACCTGTTCTCCCAGCAGCAAGGCGGGCTCCTTGTAATCACCACTCCCTTTTCCAGGTGTCTCCTAACCGTCACTTTAATGATCCTGGAACTTTCCTAGGAATCAAAGGCAACTCCCTGGCCCTTATTGTTTGCAGACAACAGTCTTCACTTTTTGAAAACTGGGACCTTGGCCTCTCTCCAGTCTTGTGGCAAACGCTCTCTTTTTCCAGTCTTTCAGGTAGCCCTGTCAGTGGCTCAACCATCCTGTCTGCCAGTTTCAGGGTTGGAAATGCAAGTCACCCGGACCGTGTGCTTTGTCTTCATCAAGGGCAAGTAGGCAGTGTCTGCGCAGCTCCTCACTTTTCTTGGGAATTGACAAAGCCCATCTCGGTCATTTTGTTCCATCAGTACGAAGGTCATTGGCAAATGAAAGGAGTTTTGAGCAGCTCTGCTTCCTCTCCCTTGTCCATCATTGTTATTGTCCCACCCACTTCAAGCCAAGGCATTATCTCTCCTTTGATCTCCTCTGCCCTTACAGAATTTTTAAAAACAACAGCTGACAAACAAATCAGTCCTTTTGTTATCTGTTATTTCCCTCACCAACCCGAGCTCATTCGCAGCTTTTATACTCCTGCTGGTATTTTCCAGGAATGTGTCGTGCTCGTAAATTCATCATCTGTCACCTGGCCTTGCTACTGTCTTCTGTACATTTCTTTTTTTTTTTTCCCAGAACTTATTTATTTATTTTTCATGTTCGACATTCATTTCCACAAGATTTTGAGTTCCAGATTTTCTTGCCATCTCTCTCCTACCCCAAGATGGCAAGTATACTGATTATTCCTCCCCCATTCTGCCCTCTCATGTATCCCCCACCCCATCCCTCCCTTTACACCATCTCCATTACTTTCTAGTAGGGCAAGATGGATTTCTATACCCCGTGTCTGTATAGCTTATTTCCCGGTTGCATGTAATAACAATTTTTTACATTTGTTTTTAAATCTTTGATTTCCAGATTCTTTCCCTTCTTCCCTCCTTACCCGCCCCCACTGGGAAGACAAGCAATTCAATACAGGTTCTACATGTGTAGTTATGCAGAACATTTCCATAGTAGTCATGTTTGTACATTTCATTTTTTAAAATTCTATTTTATTAAATTCGTTTATCTACTTTTAGTTCACAATATTCAGTTCCACAATCCCTTGAATTCCAAATTTTCGCCCCCCCCCCCCCCCCCCCCGTGGCAGCTTGCAGTCAGATATAGCATCTACAAATACCTTTGCATTAAGCATTAGTCTGGTTGTAAAGAAGAATTATAACCAATGAAGTGAACAACGAGAAAGAAGGAGCAAAACAAGACAAAACACAAGAGAGAGAGAGCAAGTAGTTTGCTTCAATCTGCATTCAAACTCCGTAGTTCTTTTCTCTCAAAGTGGATATCCTTTCCACCAGGAGTCTTTTGGAGTTATCTTATAACCTTGCATGGCTGAGAGGAGCCCAGTCTGTCCAAGTTAGTTGTCACAGATATGATGTGTCTGTAATTGTGTGCAAAGTTCTCTTGGTTCTGCTCTCCTCACTCAGCATCAGATCATATAAGTCTCTCCAGGATATTATGAAGTCCATCTCCTCCCCATTTCTTATAGCATAATAGTATTCCTTTATATTCATATACCACAACTTGTTTAGCCATTCCCCAGTTGATGGGCATCCCTATGATTTCCAATTCTTTGCCACCACAGAAAGAGGTGCTATAAATATTTTTGTGCATACGGATCTTCCTCCCACTTGTATGATCTCTTTAGGATACAGCCCTAGAAATGGTATTGCTAGATCAAAGAGTATGGCACTTTTTTTTATAGCTCTTTGGGCATAGTTCCAGATTGCTCTCCAGAATGGTTGGATCAGCTCACAGCTCCACCAACAACACATTAGTGTTCCAATTTTTCCACATCCTCTATAGCAGTGGTTCTCAACCTTTCTAATGCTGCGACCCTTTAATACAGTTCCTCATGTTGTGGTGACCCTCAACCATAAAATTATTTTTGTTGCTGCTTCATAACTGTAATTTTGCTACTGTTATGAATCGTAATGTAAATATCTGATATGCAGGCGGTATTTTCACTGTTACAAATTGAACATAACCCACAGGTTGAGAACCGCTGCTCTACAGCATTTATCATTTTCCTGTTTTGTCATCTTAGCCAATCTGACTGGTGAGATGTGGTACCTCAGAGTTGTTTCGATTTGCATTTCTCTAATCAATGTGATTTAGAGCATTTTTTCATATGACTATAGATATCTTTAATTTCTTCCTCTGAAAACTGTCTGTTCATATCCTTTGACCATTTATCAATTGGGGAATGACTTGTATCCTTATAAATTTGACCCAATTCTCTGTATATTTTAGAAATGAGGCCTTTATTAGAGACGCTGATTATAAAAATTCTTTCCTAATTTTCCATGTCCCTCCTAATCTTGGTTACAGTGGCTTTGTTTTATACATTTCATTTTTAAAGCTGTTTGTTGGTGAATTCCTTGCGTCTATAATCCTATCTTTGGTTATATCCAATTCTTCTTCCTTATTGTAACTACTATTTATAACATTTTTATGTTTTATAACATTTAAAACACTTTACAAAACTTTATGACACATTTATATGGTCAGAATTTTATTCTTGAGGATCTCTCATTCCTCCTGAGCTGACTTCCTTTATATGGGTTTTGTCCACTGGATCCTTCGTTTTGGGCCAGGCCTAACTCAGGCTGGTTTAGTGGTTCAGACTCCAGATTAGAAAGAAGGGAAACATTTACAGATTTTCTTTACTACACATATTTATCTTATTTTTTCAGTTAAACACATTTTCTTCCCACTTCCCCATCCACTGGAAAAGAAACTAAAAGATAAAACTCTTGTAATAAACACGCGGGTGAAATAAATGAAATTCCCACATTGGAAATCTTCGATATAGACCATGTAACTCTTAACAAAGGGAAGGTTATTGAAAAATGGCATGGAAAGGGTATTCAATGAAGCTACAGCATTGGTTCAGTTGGGCTCAGACCCCCATAACTCCTAATTTGCTATGATAATACGTTGGATCAGAAGGGTGTACAGTACTGACTTTGCTCAAAGGGCAGTGGGAAGTCCATTATGCTTATGGAGTAACTTCCACTTATGCCCTAGGCCAGGGGTGGAGAATCTGCAGCCTCTAGGCCTTCTAGTCCTTGAGTGTGACCTTTCGACCTAGTCCAAGTTTAAACAACAAATCCTTTTATTGAGGGGACATGTTCTGTGAAGTTTGGGTTTGGTCCAAGGGCTGCACTTGAGGACCTAGAGGGCCACATGTGACCTTGAGGCTGCAGGTTCTGTCCCTGCCTTTTTTATGCCGTAGGTGACTAGAAAGCTCTAGCAATGGTCCTAGCCTTAGTCTCCTGCATCCATTCAGTCTTCTATTCGTTTATTTATTTTTTAGTTTTCACATTCTTTTCCACAGGATTTTGAGTTACAAATTTTCTCGCCATTCCCTACCCCCGCCCTGAGATAGGAAGCCTACTGAATACTCCTTCCCCCAATCTGTTATCTCGTATATCCACTTCTGTGCCCCCCAACTTTCTTGTAGGGCAAGATGGATTTCTATACCCCACATCAATTAAGTCTTGAGGATGGTTTCACTATCATTTTGGGGAAAAATTAGACCATGTGACAGGGACTTTCCAGTCTTTCTGCCACAGATGACTTAGATGTTGCTCCTACATTTGAAATTCATTTGCCAAAATCTAGAGTGCATGTCAGACTACCCAGATTTTCTCCTCTCTCTCACGAACTCTAGGAGTCCTATTTTTCCACTCCCAGAAACTAGTTCCTCCCTGTGAATGAGGTTCAGTCCTATAAAATTTTCCCTTTATGACTGCTTCATCCTTTGAAGAAGGGAATGATCACTAATGCAAGTCAAAAAGCTGTTAGTTCTTGTTTCTGTGAGAGTCATAGAGGGAGAAAAAAGAGACGGAGGCAGAAACTCTGGATGTCTTGATCATTGAAGTCCCTTGTTACTACTTACCACGCCTCAGTGCCAGGCTTGTGATTTGTTTCCCAAACTCTTCATCTATTTCTGCTTTCTATCTAGGTGATTTAGAGTACTTTCCAATGATAAAGTCACTTGTGTTCCTCCCTCTGTTGACCTTCGCTCAAATACTCTCCACTGTGCTGGACCCATGTCGTTCCTGATTTCTTCTCTTGAGTACACCTTCCTAATAAATGGGGCTAACCCACCCTTCTGACCTCAGATGCTTATTGGCTATGTGGTCCTGAGTCCTGCATCACTTAAGTGCTGGCTGCCTCAGTTTCCTCATCTGTAAAAGTGGTCATAATAATATCGCCTGCCTCCCAGGGTTGTTGTGAGAATCAGAGTAGCTCATATCTCTGAAGTGCTTTGCAAATCTTGAAGCGCCATATAAATGGTAGCTAGTTATTATTGCTATTATTTTTGTTACTCTTCCTCATCTTCCTCCTCTTCCTTCTCCTCCTTCTCCTCCTCCTCCTTCCCTTCCTCCTACTACAACACCTATCCACATCCACTGTCAAGAGTTTCATTTCACAAAGTCTCAGCAATACCTGTTGTGTCTCTATCATAAATTTGTTGCTTAAACTTGGACATTTGTATATAGATATTCAAGGCCGTGGTGTTTCCTACTGGTTCCATTCTTGGATTTTGTTTCCTGTGAACTTCTAGGTATCTCATTCTTCTTCCTTTATTATAGCTACTCTTTATGGTTATCTGCCTTAGCGGCACTAAATAGGCAGTCGTTCCCTTCCTCCATTCCCCACCCTACACCCCTTTTTTAAGCCACTGCTTAGATTTGCAAGACAGCCAGGAAAGCGATCTTCACCAGCCTTTGTTAGGTATACTCTATCTCTGACCAGGAATCTGTCATGCCTATATTTTAAGCCTTGATTCAGAAGTTCAGATCTCATTCTTAGATGCTTCTCAGCCAATATTTCCACTTCCCAAGCTAATTTTTCTCTTCTTCATTCCTTGCTGTCAAATGACAACAATGAGGTAAACACAACCTGTTTCCCTATGGTCTTTAATTTTTCACTTGGATTTCATCATCATTGGCAACATTTTTTAGGCTGCTTCTGGCAGTATTGTTTGTGCCTACATGAATGAGCAGGAGTGGGTAGATGTTATCTGTTTTGGAAAGCCTTGTGAGGTTCTCTCTTCCTTCTTGGATACCTGCCTCAGGAAGACAACAGACACCTTTGTTATCAGTTCAACAAATGACTGCTTCCATGTCCCTAAACATCAAATCACCAACTACTACTATTTCATTTTTCCTCTGTCCTTTAATGGATGACCTTACCTGCTAGTTCTTTGTCTCTATTAGGCCATCCTTCGGCTTTCTTCTTCTTTTCAGAGCAATCAACTCCTTCGTCTTTAACAAGAGCCTCCAAAGTGATTTTTTAAGCTCTAATTATACAACTGTCCTTTTCCTTCCTTTTCTCCCCTGTACAGGCATGTGGTGCAGCAGGTCAAGTTTGGGACTCAGGAATCAAGAAGACCTGAGTTCAAGTATTGACCCAGACACTTAGCCGTATGGCTTTGGGTGAATCATTTACCTCCTCAGTCTGTTTTCTTATCTATAAAATGCTGTTGGTAGTAAATGCTACAATAGTAGCGTCTACTTTACAAGGTGGCTGTTAGCATCTAGTAAGTTAATACGGGTATTCTGCTTGGCAAACCTTAGAGAGCTGCTTCAATGCTGGCTAATAGAATCATATTTATAATGAAAAATTATGTAATTAAAACATTATCATACACTCTGACATCCTGATAAGGGTTATTTCCCTTTCTCTACCTCAGCTTCCTTTTTTCCCTTCCCCACTGAAGCTTTGCGTTTATCTACTTTCAGAACACTTCATTCCTCCTAATAGTCTGGAGTATGAGAGGTGAATTCTTCAAGTTCCTTCACCTTTTCCAGAAGGTAGATCAGCCTATACTTTGTGACATTTTAAAAGTTCAAGAGACATGGTTTCTGGATAATTTAAGCATTTTATTAACAAGACTACCATGTTTATGAATAAAAACTGGTCAGTGGCCCTCTCAAATGCCAAAGACTACTTAGGATGGATGGTGAGCTCACAGTGTATATGCCCTTAGAAGAATGGGTATTCCTGGGGGTGGCAATCATCTCTGATTGGTTAACAATTAATGAGAAAATGAATATTATAATGAGTTTGGGTTCATTCTAATGAGGCTCTTAGGGGTACTGACTTGGGATCACCCAAGGCTTGGGCAAAGAGACTTACTGATACATACATACATACATATATATATAAAAGGAAATCTGCTTCTACCCCATGTGTCTGACCAAACATAATGAACCAGTTCTCTCAGCCTGTTTGGGTAAGGTTTTGTCCAAGATTTCCCACACAGATGAATTTCTGAATAAAGAGGTAGAAAGGGGGAAAAATCTGGGTCCTAATTTGATAATTAGTTATTAACGCAAGAGAGAAAGAGTCATTTCTCCTGACTTAGAACATGAAGCACAGTCTCTTGGCGTGTCAGGAATACAAAAGCATTCTGACTGATACAAGTCACACAATTGTCCCTGCTTGCCATGCTGGTTGGGATGTCCAGCCTCAGAGTTTAAATGTTGGCCATTTACATTTTTATTTTAAATTATTTTTAAGTTTAACATCTATTTGTATTGCTGTCTTTTGTTTTTCTATCCCCTAGATTTCTCCTTATAGTCTTCCTCTTCTCTCTCAGAAAGTCGTCCATTCTTATAAAAGAGAAAAGTTTTTAAAGAAAAAGAAAAAGAGGAAAAATTGGTAAAAAAAAAAAAATAAATCAAAACATTGAAAACAATCTAACCTGTGCACTGTGCTACCCCTATGGATCCATAGGATCTGCAGAGGAAGGGAGGAAGGTTATCTTCTTCTATCTCATCTTTGGAAACCAAGTTTCTTCTGTATAATGTCTATATAATTCAGTTTTGATTACTTTTCAGTTCATCTTTTTTCCATTTACATTGCAGATTATGTGTACCTTGTTTTCCCAGCCCTGTTGACTTTGCTTACCATCAGTATGTAGAAGTCTCTCCATATTTTTCTGTATTGATTGTATCTTAAAGCACAGTAAGATTCCATTATATTCACACGCCACAATCTAATCATCCCCCCATCAAAAGCCCCTTTTATTTTCATCTGGAAACAAACCTCTAATCCCACTTAGAACCAAGCTATGTTCATTTTGATTCTTTTGTTGTTTCCTGTTCAGTCGTTTTCAGTCATGTCCAACTCTACATTGACCCCATTTGGGGTTTTCTGGGCAAAGACACTGAAGTGGTTCCCCATTTCCTTCTCCAGATTATCTTACAGATGAGAAAACTGAGGCAAACTGGGGTAAGTGATTTGCTCAGGCTCACAGACTAAGTGTCTGCAGGCTGATTTGGACTCAGGATAATGAGTCTTCCTGACTTCAGGTCTAGCACTCTGTCCACTGTGATCTATCCCTCAAACTTTTGTTCAGTTGTTTCAGTAGTGTCCAACTCTTTGTGATCTCATTTGGAATTTTCTTAACAAAGATACTAGAATGATTTACCATTTCCTTATCCAGATGAGAAAACTGAAGCAAACAGGATCAAGTGACTTGTCCAGGGTCACACAGCTTGTCTCTGAGGCTGGATTTGAACTGAGGTCTTCTTGATTCCAGTCCAAGCATTCTCTCTACTGTGTCACCTAGCTGCTATTTTGATTGTCTAGCCTTAAATCCATTATCATCCCCTCTAAATAGAAGGAATGAATAGCAAAGCATTGCTTATATGCTCTGTAGTCATCATGATCGCCATCTCTTGGAGCACAGTATTTCATTATCCTCATACATGAAGGTATACATGCACTTTTTTTTAGCCATTCATCAATCCATGGGCACTTACTTTATTTCTGGTTCTTTGCTACCACAAAAAGTGAACATCTTTTTGTTTTTATTTTTTAACTACTTGGAAATGTTTATGCCTCTAACTGATCCCAATGCTAACTAAGCTCCTGGTTAATACTTTTGGAGCCAATTGTCACTTAATAATTTGACAAGCCATTCAACTCTCCTTGGTCTCCACTACTCTGCAGCCAAACTCTTTCCCTGACCTATTGCTATATCTGACATATCGTCAGATCCCAATAGCCACCTGTTATACTCAGAGACTATTGAACAGAGCTGGAAGAAACCACTCAACTGAGTTAACTTGGTCTACTACAAATTTTGTTATCTAATCTATCTAGGCCTTCAACAAAAGACAAGAGGTCTTCCAAGGATTTTGGAAAAGGTTTTTGAAAAAAATGTTATTTCTTAATATTTCTAGAGAAGCTAAAAAGAAAGTTTTAACACGCTTCCACACTTCTAGTTACTCAGATTCACGACTTTGCTGTTATCCTTGACTACAGGCAACTAGATGGCACAGGGAGTAGAACACTGGGTCTAGGGTTAGATTGTAAGCTCCTTGAAGGCGGAGGCTGTCTTTTGTTTTGTTTTTTTTAATCTCCAGCACTTTGCAGTGCCTAGAACATATTAGACACTTAATAAATGTTTACTGATTGATCAAATCCCTCCTCAGACACTTACTAGTAATATGACCCTAGGCAAGTCACTTAACCACTGTCTCCCTCAGTTTCTTCAACTATACAATGGGTGTAATAGCAGCTACCTCATAGAATTGTTGTGAGAATCAAATGCAACAATATTTGTAAAGCATTTAGCACAGTGCCAGGCATATGATATGCACTTAACAAATGCTATTCTCTTCCCTCTCCCTTTCCTCAATATTCTACCCTTTATATCCATTTGGGCGCCCATTCTTGTCATTTCTACCTTCATAATACCTCTTACATCCATCCCCTTACCTTTACTCACAAGATCACTTCCTAGGTCAGGTTGTCATCATTTCTTACTTGGATGATTGCAGTAACATCCTGATTGGCTTTCCTACCTTGAGTCTCTCCCCTTTCCAATTCATCCTCCAATCCAAACGGCTGCCAGAATTATCTTCCTAAAGCACAGGTCTGACTGTTATTTGTAGGATCAAAAATCAGCTCCCTTGTTTCGAGTTTCACCTCCTCATATTCCCATGTGTTGTTTTCTTTGCCATTTTTCCAGGTATGAGGTAAAACTTCAGGGTTTATTTTTTTATTTGAATTTGTCTTCTTGGTGTCTAATAATGACCTAACCTCAAACTACTTTTCTGTCCTCATTATACAATACTCGGCTTCCTGCACTCTCCAGTCTGGCTAAATCTTTTGTTAATCTTCCCACATGATGTTACCTCCACTCTACATATTTTGGACTCTCCCTATGACTGGAATATTTTCTGATCTCATTTTTTTCTTCTTGGAATTCTTTGTTTCCTTCAAATCTCTGCTCAAGTGGCATCTTCTATATGAAGCCTTTTCTGCCAAGGTCAATGTCTCCTTAAGTAATTTTATTTCAAAGTCCTTATCTTAGTCAGAGTATCTTCTGGCAGGGATATCATACTCAGAGAGTATGATTTTATGAGAGTATCTTTCCTGATTCTTTAGCGATTATAATCACTTTCTGATTCCTTGGCTGGGTTTACCCATGCATACCAGATGATATGACTGATTTCCTCTAGAACATGGCTTAATGCTTTCACTATTTCTTCTGGAGACAGAAAATCAGCACACACAGACTCCAAAAACTTGGTGATAAGTTTCTGTAGGCATGTTTCTGATGTATCTATGTACAGAGCACAAGTAGATAGCACCTTCCTTTGAACACAATGAGCACAGATTGTGTGCTTTGTACCTGCTATCATTTTGGTCCAACAGTCTATTTCTCTCTAGTTGACGGGCTATCTAGTGACCCAAATGACTAAAGTCATCATGTGGTACCTTCATGGTCATATAGTAAAATACAAGTGTCAGTAAATTGTTTCCCGGTACCATGTGTGGGAACAGCTAGCCTAGTAAAATACTCCATTGCACAGGCATCATCTTACCATTAAGGTGCCATCCAAAGAATGCAACTTTCCTTGGGTTGGCTCTCACCTTTTCTAGTATCATTCACTGTTTTCAGCTCTTCCCATTGCTTCTGCTCCTGTTGCCAGTCATTCAAGGACAAATGGAAGGGACTTGCTTGATGGGACAAACTTCACATATGCTCTGTACTCATCAGTTCTTATATAGCACAGTAATATTCTATTATATTCATGTACCACAACCCGTTTAGATGTTCTTCAATCATGAATTAGTTGGATTTAAGTGAGAGTGTTTCACAAAGTCATCAGCCTCCCTCTCTCCTCCCAAATCATGGAAGTTCAGTGGCAAGACAAAAGGCAATGGACCAGGATGCAGTGGATGACCTTGACATCTCTGATGTTTGATCAAACTCTAAGTGCTCCAGAGCACCTGCTTCAGCTGCCTTCACGGCCATTGGAACAAATTGTTCTCATCTGCCCTTTTTACCAGAGGGAAATCTTCACATGTTTTGGGTAGACATCCCCCTTAACTCACCCATGGATTTGAGACCTGTCAGTTACTCTCAACCTGGTTGAGCCCATTTGTGATAGTGTGACCAGAGCAGAGTACAGAGGGACTCTTATTTCCTATTTCTAGAAGCTACACCTTTCTTTAAAAAAAAAAAAATTTTTTTTATTGATTTGTTTGCTTACTTTTAGTTTACAAGATTCAGTTCTTCAGTCCCTTGAGTTTCAAATTTTCTCCCCTCTCTTGTGCTCCACTCCCCCCCCCCCCCCATGGAGGCTTTCAAAGTATAGGATCTGCAAATACTTTCACATTAGACATTAGTCTGGTTGTGTAGAAAGGTTGTAACCGTTGGAATGAACAATGGGAAAGAGGAAACAAAACCAGACATGGAAAAGAAAGAGAGCATGTACTTTGCTTCAGTCTGCATTTAAATTCTGTTCTTTCTAGATCTTTCCCTGAATGTAGACATCTCTTTCTTTTTTTTTTTTTATCTTTTTTCTTTTTCTTTTTTTAATTTAAATTAAATTTTATTATATTTTGCATTATTCATTTCCACAAGATTTTGATTTACATATTTTCTCCCCCTCTTTCCCCCACCCACCGCCCAAAAACAGCCATCCCAGTGTGTCTCCCCCCCTAGTCTA